>OX401421.1:15175390-15782890 GCA_947846245.1 Cerastoderma edule
TAAACGATTCGAAACTTAAACAATTAGATACTTAAACAATTAGAAACTTAAACAATTAATACTTAAACAGTTGGAAACTTCAACAATTAGAAACTAAAACGATTAGAAACTTAAACGATTCGAAACTTAAACAATTAGATACTTAAACAATTGGAAACTTAAACAATTAGAAACTTAAAAACTTAGAAACTTAAACAATTAAAACTTAAACAGTTAGAAACTTCAACAATAAGAAACTTAAACGATTAGAAACTTAAACGATTCGAAACTTAAACAATTAGATACTTAAACAATTAGAAACTTAAACAATTAAAACTTAAACAGTTGGAAACTTCAACAATTAGAATCTAAAACGATTAGAAACTTAAACGATTCGAAACTTAAACAATTAGATACTTAAACAATTGGAAACTTAATTAATTTTAAACTTAAAAACTTAGAAACTTAAACAATTAAAAACTTCAACAATCAAAAACTTCAACAATAAGAAACTTAAACGATTCGAAACTTAAACGATTCGAAACTTAAACAATTAGATACTTAAACAATTAGAAACTTAAACAATTAGAAATCACTGTGACAAAAGGATTATCCCTGATGAGCGATGTATCCTTCTGTTACAAAGGACGCTACAAAATGTCATTTATAAAACGGATTTGATTTCGTAATTTTGTCTGCACATGCTGTTGGCTTTAATTTGGATCTATCTCAATTTCCCATATATGGGGTTAGGTTGTAATGTCTTGTTGCCTTTGTATATATTTTTCTATGGACAAATGTGTCTTTCTCACGCATGAACAAAGCTTTTGTTTGAGTATAATCCGAGATAGGGATCTCTCCCAGGCTTTTGATGGGAAGACAATAGGCGATTGTCTACTACAAACGTTAACATTGAATATGTGGATACCTTACTATTCATGGCACGAGTTTCTTACAGCAGGTAGCTTGATAAAAATAGCATAAGCATTGCATTATGATGTGTTTGATTCATCTGGAAAGGAGCAAAACAGATCGACAGAATTTACTTTCTATCACGGAAAACATTTTTTTTATTTTGTAACAATGTTTCTTAGTTGTGTCTGCTCCGACTTAAGGTGGTTAAAGTTTACTTCAATGTTAAAGGTTCAAACCCAGATATTTGTGCTCTTTGGGTAATAAATGAATTTAAAGTGAGCCCTTCACGCATGACAGCGCTTCTATTGAAAAGCCGATAAATAGACTCAGGAATTCTTTTAAATTCAATTTATTCTCAAGTTAAAATCCTTATCTGTACGTCCTTTCAACTTGGCAGTACTCATGTCATACCCTTTGTTCATTTGATATGTCGACCAAATTCAATTCCCAGCTTGCAATTAGTGTACCTTAACATAGTTTAGACGATGTTTGTATTTAGATGGAATGTCGGTGGGTTTGATAACGTTCAACATTCAATAATGATTTACAATGTTTGTAATGATGATATCAAGTAACCTTGTTTATTTAAATATATCTTAATATCAATCTTTCAATCCCTGTCTTAGGCTAAGAGGAAAAGTGGAATATTCCGCGGTTTTTGTGATATCCAAATAAAAACCAATTTGACAAGTTTAATGACAACCCTATAAAAACTCATTTGGTAATGATTTTATTACATGTTTATGGTATGTTTTACGGCGCAAAAGTCTAATGGTATGTCATACAGTGCACAAATTTAATGGTATGTTTTACGGCGCAAAAGTCTAATGGTATGTCATACAGTGCACACATCTAATGGTATGTCTTACGGCGCGAAAGTCTAATGGTATGTCATACAGTGCACAAATTTAATGGTATGTTTCACGGCGCAAAAGTCTAATGGTATGTCATACAGTGCACAAATTTAATGGTATGTTTTACGGCGCAAAAGTCTAGTGATATGTCATACAGTGCACACATTTAATGGTATGTTTTACGGCGCAAAAGTCTAGTGATATGTCATACAGTGCACAAATTTAATGGTATGTTTTACGGCGCAAAAGTCTAATGGTATGTCATACAGTGCACACATTTAATGGTATGTTTACGGCGCAAAAGTCTAATGGTATGTCAAACAGTGCACAAATTTAATGGTATGTTTTACGGCACATCTAATGGTATGTCTTACGGCGCGAAAGTCTAATGGTATGTCATACAGTGCACAAATTTAATGGTATGTTTCACGGCGCAAAAGTCGGCGCAAAAGTCTAATGGTATGTCATACAGCACACAAATGTAATGGTATGTTTCACGGCGCAAAAGTCTAATGGTATGCCATACAGTGCACAAATTTAATGGTATGTTTTACGGCGCAAAAGTCTAGTGGTATGTCAAACAGTGCACAAATTTAATGGTATGTTTTACGGCGCAAAAGTCTAATGGTATGTCATACAGCACACAAATGTAATGGTATGTTTCACGGCGCAAAAGTCTAATGGTATGCCATACAGTGCACAAATTTAATGGTATGTTTTACGGCGCAAAAGTCTAGTGGTATGTCAAACAGTGCACAAATTTAATGGTATGTTTTACGGCGCAAAAGTCTAATGGTATGTCATACAGCACACAAATGTAATGGTATGTTTCACGGCGCAAAAGTCTAATGGTATGCCATACAGTGCACAAATTTAATGGTATGTCTTACGGCGCGAAAGTCTAATGGTATGTCAAACAGAGCACAAGTTTAATGGTATACTATACAGCGCAAAAGTCTAATGGTATGTCATACATCGCCCATGTTTTATGGTATCTTATACAGCGCCCTGGTTAATGGTAATTTATACAGCGCAAAAGTTTAATGGTATGTCATATAGCGTACAATTTTAATGGTATGTTTTACGGCGCACAAGTTTAATGGTATGTCATAAAGCGCAAAAGTTTAATGGTATGTCATACAGCGTATAATTTTAATGGTATGTCATAAAGCGCACAAGTTTTATGGCATACATGTCATACAGCGCAAAAGTTTAATGGTATGTTTCAAAGTGCAAAAGTTTAATGGCATGTTATACAGCGCAAAAGTTTGATGGCATGTTATACAGCGCACAATTTTTATGGTATGTCATACAGCGCAAAAGTTTAATGGTATGTTACACAGTGCACATGTTGTATGATATGTTATGTAGAGGATATTTGTAATTTTCGGTGTATGATCGAAAACTATTTCATCGAGTGACCTTAAGAGCTATATTTCCACGAGTGAAAATATTTAGCTCTTTTAAAAGTTCACGAGATGAAATACATTTCGATCATACACCGACAATAACAAATATTCTGTTTATTATATACTGATAAGTACTTTTTTGTCTTAAAAGAGTTTCTTTCTGTCAATTTCCGAATTATGAAAAAACCTGTCGGTGCCCTTTTATCCATACGGTATTCCCTGTAATGTGTGTGGCGTCACACGTCAACATGACAGACTAAAAAGTTTACAGTAAAGAATGATAAACAAGACACCTTTGTACTTCAATTTGAAGTTGTTTCAGCGACAATTTCCCGATGTAGGAAACAAAAAAAGCAGTGCAATTTTGTTAAGAACTATACAGAGTTATTTATCTATAAGGTGAGAAATCTATCTACAGTCGCTCTTTACCGTTACGAACCCTCGATGTTTCGCCCTTGTTTGTGTTCGAGATTAGAGGGGCTAGTGGTTTCACTGTTATTTTCATAAGTGATATATGCGTTGTATTTTTTTTTAATAACTACTTCTCACACTTTTTCTCTAAGAATGTTTGCAAGGATTGTTTCATATTTGTTCGCCTTATATATATTTATTGAAAAACATGCTTTTTGAGACATTAATTTCTTCCTTCTTAACCTTTGAAATTTATGTCACATAAATGATCCCCAACTACAATACATCTTATGATCCAGACCATTTCAGTAAGCGATTGGTTCTAATGTATATAACTTTTTGGCATCTTTCTGAAACAATTGAGACAAAAGACTTTGATATGGATGCCATTTCTTTTCTCCCTGTTACAAATTGTGTTTCTTGTAAATAGAAATGTCAATCAAATCTAGATAATAAGGGGTTAAAAGGACTTTGATGGATATTTGTGCTCCTAAAGTATGAAATATTAAAACCTTGATATGCACAATCAATGTCATGAATCCAAAGACCATTTTCATTTCTTCATTTCCAAGTTGCTGAAATCCCATGTTTTCGTTAAATAATGTGAAGTGATCTTTTGTGCCTTAAGGCGCTTCTAAGGCAAATATGGTTTATAAATAGACACATAATTTCCATTTGCATACCTTGTAAGCATCATGTGACACAAGCAACTGTTGTTTAATGTTTTCAAAGACCAGCATGATGTAGAGTATATAAATTTTTTTTCGAGTTTACCTAGTTTTTTACAAAATAAACCAATTCAAACGGTTTTCAATATCTGCAATCTAAATTTATCCATAGATGTTTTTTCTGTATGGTTATAAACAGGTTTATGAAGTTGTCAATAATCTAGTGTTATCTTACTTTAGAAATCTATGTTGTCATTTTATTGGTAGAATACAATTTATCAAAAAAAAAAAAATCCAAATCCCAATCTGTAAGATCTATAGTATCTTTAAAGAAATTCTAATAAGATGGTGTTGTTTTTATTTCTGGATAGCATTAATACACTTAACTGATCTACTGTATGAGCAGTACTCAAACTAAGGGACAGAGACGGAGTTGTGGCTATGTCTTATGAGTTATTTAACCCGCCCCGTTACATGGGAATTTAGTGTTCATCCAGAATGAAACAAATAACATTATATAGCATATAACAACAGTCATTTTTTAAATAAGGATATTTGGTAGAAATTATTTTGACAAATAGGTGAATTGCTCATTTGGGAAAGCTATCCTTTTGTTACAGGAGTCTATCAAGTTCTCTGTAGTCGATGTTTTAGAATAAGGAATTATTGGATAAGGAATTAAGAAACTTCATAATCTTGTCTTATGATTATTTTAGATTAGATTAATTGGATTTATTTCTAAGTTAAATCAAGCACATTTGAAGTTTGGAATAAACTTGAAGCCCTTTGCAAAGAAAATTATTCATTGTTTGAAGCTTTTGTTAGGAAAATATCATTTCTCTTTTGTTTTGAAAATCCGTTGAATATAAATATTGTTAAAAAATAGCTGAATTGCATTTGATTTTTTTCTATTTTCTTTTAATTGCAGGTACACTTTCATGAAGGGAAACCACCTAGATAGCATTGATGAAGACAGAAGTGGACTGAAGGTTGTAGTCAACTTGGACCTGAAACAGAACAATATCTAAAGTGACATTTTATTCTACAGTTAAAGAACAGCAATGTTTATCAAGACAATACTTTTAATGTGATTCCCTCAACTTTGACCTGCAACAGAACAAGTCATTAACAATTTCTAGAGTGTATTTTTATTCTACAGTTAAAGACCAGCAATTGATTATTAAGACCATTTGTGATTCCTAGTCCTTTATCAAGGGATATGTTCACCAATATTGTGACTTGAAGAAAGAAAAGATTCCAAATACTAAATTTAAGTTGTGTTTAGTGTTTTTCAGTATGTCAGTTGATGAAAATATGACATTTTTATTCAATTTTTATCAAACTTTCCTGACCATTTCAAAACATTCCTGCTGTTAATTTCAATTGGAACTAGGAATAACTCTTTTATTGTAAAACGTTCTACTTTATGACTTATGATGTCATTGATTTTGTAGAATTGGGGTGCCCCATGGGGAGAAGAAAATGGTTCCTGATAATCCCACACTTTGAATTTATCCTGTGATAATCGACTGATACTACAGGATAATCCATCGACAAGTATATGATAAACAGCACAAAACGTTTGATGTATCCTATACAACAAACAAGAGGGCCTTAATGGCCCTGAACTGCTCACCTGAGTTTACAACCTATTTGAAGAATAGTTAGAAACATTGCTTTTAACTTTTACACAGAGTTTCTGGTGCTCCTATGCATTGACCTTTTTTTTAATCCCATTTTACATGTTGGACACCGATGCTTGATGTGGGACATTAAAATGGTACATAATCCTTACAATGTGGAAACAGGATATTTCACTTTTACAGAATGTATGTACGAAGATCAGCCTGCATTTTTGTCCAGTATGACCTATTGTTGCCATTTTGTGGTTATCATTTTGGCATAATTGGACATCCAAATTGATATTGATGTATTTTGTTAAGAAATCTTCCATACATGTATATAGTGAAAATAAAAACAGGTTCAAAGTTCAACACACCCTGGTGGCCATGTTTTTTGAGATATAAAAGTTCATGTTTTTATAAAATATGTAAAGCTTTTAACCAACTCAAAAAGGTATGTTCCTGTTTTATTTAGGTTATTGTACTTCACTTAAAGCTTTCAACCAACTCAAAAAGCTATGTTCCTGCTTTATTTAAGTTAGAGTATTCCACGTAAAGCATTTAACCAACTAAAAAAGCTTTGTTCCTGTTTTATTTAAGTTATTGTACCCCACTTTAAGCTTTTATCATAAATACACTCTACGTTGGGTTTCTATATCTATATACATCTTCGGGACTGTTGGTAAATTATTTGCATGAGAACACACATGATAAGTACAATGTACGATCTCTTGGCAAGTATTGATTCATACCGCGTCATCCCACTCTAATTCTAGCATAAAGGTAAACGTCAAGTGAATTTGGTCGCACTATAATTTGGTCGAACTATAATATGGTCGCACTATAATACTACAAAAAAAACTAGAGTATTTAGTCAGAGATTGTGTTTTATTATCTAAAGTCCAAAAACATATAGCACGTCACAATGAAGTGTTATTTTTAAGTAACACTGAATCACGATGGTTACATTCATTAAATAGAGCACATGTAGGGCTGACAGTATGAGGTAAACCTCGGACAATATTACCGTGACAAAGAGGTGACTTGGGTGTGCTTTTTAATTGTTATCACAAGTTGATAAGCACTTATAACGACACACTAATACATGGGTAAAAGTTGAAGAACTTTAAAAAGCTGAAATCTGTTGTTCATTATCCTGAAAAGGCATGTTTGCCATAGCATCATATAGGGACAAAAAGTCTCAAAAAACTGAAATTCAGGAATAATCCTGAACACTTTCGCCCATGCTAATATAATGAGTTTGACAGATTGTTTTAACGATTTGTAAGTTAATCGTTATGACACTATTATCAACGAATCGCACCATTGTTTAGAAATGCATATTCTGCACATGATGGAATATACTTATTCCTCTCATGACACAATACACAGTGACAAACCAGCTAATTGGTCAAATAACTAGTTATCACACGATAAAAGAAACACACCCAGAACCCACCACTGTGTCGAAGTACAAAATACATAGACAATGTGAAAACAATACCTCTATATACAAATCGTCGAATAAAAGCATGTTGCTTTAACACTTTCCGAAACGACAAATTTTCGACTGTCCCAAATTGAAAGAGTTTGCAGACGACATTTCAAAATATGTGATGAAATTGAAAAATATTCTTCAGAAAGAGCAAAAAACCTTGTGGGAAAAGGAGAAATTGCTCGTTACGAGCAATTTCTTCTTTTACCACAATGTTTTCTAAAGTCGTCTGCAACAAAGTAGTCAAATGTCGTTATTGTTTGGGACAGGGTTTAAGACAGTACATAACCTACTCAACATGACTCACTCAACCATCCCTTGCTAATAACTGATTCTTAAGTAGCCTTGTGGTAAAAGGTTAACAAAACAAAAGACACAAAGAAAGGAAATCGATGTCAACAACCATCTTTAAAAGGGTATTTTGATTATAGATTTAAAACAGGTTTCTATCAAAGCAGTAACAAAAACTAAAACTGACTTTAACAAGGACCCTATATAAACCATTCATGGGACTCGACAGTATCAAAGCAGTTTCTTAAATAATTTTTTTTTTATATATGGGTTTTACATCACATCAACATTATTTCAGTTATGTAGCAATGCCCGACTCTTAATGATGGTGGAAGACCCCATACTCAACTGCCCATAAGGGCTGGTCAAGGTGAGTAGAACCATCGGCATTCCGTAAGTCAGTCGGGAGACTGCCTCTCATGAAAATCCATATCCCTCTCAGGATTTGAACCCACACGGAGGTTTCTTAAATAAGGATCAGTATGTATACATGAGGAGTGTTATCAGGCAGTCCCAGCAGGACTTATCTGTTTACTCTTCACTACCTGCAGACGGATTCTTTTTATTTGAAGCAGACGACTGAGAAAAAGCTTTGTAAACATGTGAAAAATCTTTCAGTTCTGCTGTTAAGATATGTCAATAGATTAAAAATGTCAATGTCTCCTTTTGCTACAATCCTTTTTGAAAATCGTCTGCTACAAGGCAAAAATGTGGAGTTTGGTGTTAAATAGTTTAAGAAGGTGTGCCAAGTGATAATGTTAGATGAGAAGTTAGCCTGGGGTTGGGTAGTGCGGGTATACGCATGGACTAGGACCCCAGGCTAGATAAGGTGTCAGTAGTTTGGAAAGCATATTCTATGCAGTACATATGGAACAGAACCATGTGCAATCCAAACTAATGTACAGTAACCAACAGCTAGGCAAATGTTACAATTCAAACACTTGTACAGTACCCAACAGTCAGGCAAATGTTCCAATCCAAACACTTGTACAGTACCCAACAGCTAGGCAAATGTTCCAATCCAAACACTTGTACAGTACCCAACAGCAAGGCAAATATTACAATTCAAACAATTGTTCAGTACCCAACAGCTAGGCAAATGTTACAATTCAAACAATTGTTCAGTACCCAACAGCTAGGCAAATGTTACAATTCAAACAATTGTTCAGTACCCAAAAGCTAGGCAAATGTTCCAATCCAAACACTTGTACAGTACCCAACAGTCAGGGAAATGCTACAATCCAAACACTTGTACAGTTCCCAACAGCTAGGCAAATGTTACAATCCAAACATGTGTACAGCACCCAACAGTCGAGAAATGTTACAATCCAAACATGTGTACAGCACCCAACAGAGATCCAAACATGTGTACAGCACCCAACAGTCGAGAAATGTTACAATCCAAACATGTGTACAGCACCCAACAGTCAAGAAATGTTACAATCCAAACATGTGTACAGCACCCAACAGTCGAGAAATGTTACAATCCAAACATGTATACAGCAACCAACAGTCGAGAAATGTTACAATCCAAACATGTGTACAGCACCCAACTGAAGTATACAATAAAGTCAGGGACATGTTACAATCCATACACTGTTAAATATCCAACAAAGTGTAGGTGAAAAAATACAATCCATACACATGCACAATACCCCAAAAAGTATGACAGAATGTTATAATACATACACTTATAAAGTACATGTATCCAGACAGAATGTTATAATACATACACTTATAAAGTACATGTATCCAGACAGAATGTTATAATACATACACTTATAAAGTACATGTATCCAGACAGAATGTTATAATACATACACTTATAAAGTACATGCATCCAGAAAGGATTGAGAAATTGTTACAACACAAACTCTAGAACAGTTCCCAGCAAAGTGTGTGGAAATACAACACATACACATGAACAGTTCCCAGCAAGGATTGTGACAACAACACACACATGAACAGTTCCCAGAAAGGATTGTGACAACAACAAACACATGAACAGTTCCCAGAAAGGATTGTGACAACAACACACACATAAACAGTTCCCAGAAAGGATTGTGACAACAACACACACATGAACAGTTCCCAGAAAGGATTGTGACAACAACACACACATGAACAGTTCCCAGAAAGGATTGTGACAACAACACACACATAAACAGTTCCCAGAAAGGATTGTGACAACAACACACACTTGAACAGTTCCCAGCAAGGATTGTGACAACAACACACACATGAACAGATCCCAGAAAGGATTGTGACAACAACACATACATGAACAGTTCCCAGCAAGGATTGTGACAACAACACATACACATGAACAGTTCCCAGAAAGGATTGTGACAACACACACATGAACAGTTCCCAGAAAGGATTGTCGAAATACAACAATACAAACAGCTCTTCCGGGACAGTTTATATATATATATCCACAAACAGACTGTTTAATAGATGGGTTTCTCCTAAAGAGATTTCATCGAAACAATTATCTACTGTGAACTGAATTGCACCACATTATCAACTGCCATTATCCCTGATGAATAAACCAATTGTTTAAAACCTATATTCTTAGATTTGTTGACATGGTGTTCAGACGTCAAATATGGATAACTAGTAAAAATCAAAATTCTTAAGTTCAAATTTCAAAAAATGGAAGGAAGATGAAAGAAACATGTATTATATCATTAAAAATGCTTGAAAAATTTGTTTTCACAAATAAAAAACAAAATATATTAAATAAAGACATGTCAAACTAACAAAGAACTAAATGTTTTAAATACTTTAAATAAAATAAACGAAAGGATGTTTCTATAACTTAAAACAAATAACAGCATACGAAAATAAACTGATCTAAAAGTTTCTACAAAGATAGCACTCCCCATGGTAGATCAATTAAAGTATCTAAACATGATTATCTCTCAAACCCATTGACATGTTATATCAATCAGAGATGTGCCACTCTCACGTACAATCAGATATCTAAGTGAGGAATTCCCAATACATTACTTGGACGGATGCATTTATACATGTATATCAAAGCAATTAACCCTTATAATGCTGGAAATGACTTCATGCTAATGCAAACAGTTTAGATCCAGGCCAGATGCCAATTTTCTTGGCGGCTGGCCTGTCATCTAACCTCTTTGCTACTCTTGGTATCTTTCCTCAACAAAATTAAGCAGATATTTAAGGTTAAAGCCATACTTGCGCTCATTTACACTTAAATTGTGATAGTTCTAGAATAAATGAAAATTAATTCAAAAGTTCGGTAAATCCCCTATAACAGAGGAATTGAGACTGTAACACGTTCACATGATGCTTTCAATAGAGTGAATACTATAGGGTTTGTTTACAATTAGCGATAAAACAAGGTCAGTCGAGATGTGTTGAGAACCAATAAACCCAATAAACTCTCCATTTTGATTTTTCACTTAGTTAATATTGGATAAATGATAGAATTTTTGTCTTTCACATGTTTTTTTCTAACCAGGTGATCGCCAATTATTAATCCGAGCCCTCATTGCTGTTTTAGATGTTACTCAAATGTAAACAACAAAGTTGCAATTTTTCTGAGCGCTAGTATGCTTTTGAGGAAAAAGATGACACACGACTCTATTTGTAGAAAATTACCCAGCATTCTAAGGGTTAAGAGTTTTGCTCTGGACACTCAATAAGTTACACACATTCTTCTTCTCCAGAAATATCATTTCATCAGACAATAAATAATTCAATATATTTAAGCATACAAATAAAGTGTAGCACAGTAATTCAACTAAACATGCCAGAATTCTAACTAGATCTATTTTTATTTGAACAATAGTAAAATGTTTCAGGTACATAACAAATCCATCTACATGATATTAAAATAAACAATTATCCATGACATGTAGGAAAAAGAATTTAAACTGCAGTCAAGCAACAACAGCAGTTCAACAGCTCTTTTTCTCTGGTTTGTTTGTATAGGATTTAAAGGGACTTACTCAGAAATTTGGGAAGTAATAAACATTAAAGATTTCATATTAACAATCATTGTCACTATACCAAATACCATTTCCAAGTCTTTACTTTAAGATGCTTGAATCCAATGATTTTGTTAAATACTGTGAAGGTAGCCATTTCCGCATGTCAGTGTTTCTATGGGAAGGCCGGTTTATAAATAATCCAAGAATTTACTTCTAACGTCACATGACAAGAGCAGTTAAATGTTTCCAAAGACCCATGTTATGATGGTATCTAAAAATAGCACCTCTTATTCTAAGTTTAGCTCATTGTTTACAAAATAAACCCCTTTAAACAGTTTGCAATATCTGCAATACAAATGATCTTTATCTTTTAATGATTATAAACGGGTTGGAAAGCTTTCAATAATCAAGTCTTTTGTAACTTTAGAAATCTATTTTGTCATTTTATCGATAACAGACGATTTATTTTAAAAAGTTAAAATCCCAATCTCTGAGAAAGTCCTTTAAAAGCATTGACAACAATTTACAAATGACATGACCATGAAACCAGCGACTCTGGTGGGGTTCGAACCATGGACCGCCATGAAATAAAGCGACCTTCTAAACCACTGGGATATGCAGGGTCCCCATTCTTTGTTAACCTAGCTGCAAGCGTAGGGGCTAGGTAATACTCAGGTCTATGATGCGATACAATGAGTGACAATTGTAAACATATGATGCCACACAATGAGTGACAATTGTAAACATATGATGCCACACAATGAGTGACAATTGTAAACATATGATGCCACACAATGAGTGACAATTGTAAACATATGAAGCCTCACAATGAGTGACAATTGTAAACATATGATGCCACACAATGAGTGACAATTGTAAACATATGATGCCTGACAATGAGTGACAATTGTAAACATATGATGCCACACAATGAGTGCATGGTTTAGCATGTTAAAAACACTACATGAGACCTTCATTTTATAAATCAATTGTTCCTTTACAGACCTGTCAGAGAGATGAGCTGATTCAGCTATTTTTGTGTAAATCTATGACACTCTTGCAAAAAGGAATGCTATTTGAATACTGACCTATATAAATGTTTACCTCCTAAGATAACAAAATATATGTTTTCTTTCTATAATTATGTTAAGTTAATATGTGTGTCATGTTGAATGACATTAATTAATATTTCATATATGTTGTCGATGGTGAACTTTTTGCAAGTCAAAATATAAGTCTGTTCTATTCTGTTCATGTCTATTGGTACAAGAACATAAAATATGTTCAAAAATATGATCAATGAAAAAACTCATACTACCACCATCTGTCAAATAAAGTGGAAACGACTATTGCAGTGCTACAGGAGGACAAAGGTTTAGGGGGTAGAGCATTGGCTTCAGGATACCAGTGGTTTAGGGGGGTAGAGCATTGGCTTCAGGATACCAGTGGTTTAGGGGGGTAGAGCATTGGCTTCAGGATACCAGTGGTTTAGGGGGGTAGAGCATTGGCTTCAGGATACCAGGTTTAGGGGGGTAGAGCATTGGCTTCAGGATACCAGTGGTTTAGGGGGGTAGAACATTGGCTTCAGGATACCAGTGGTTTAGGGGAGTAGAGCATTGGCTTCAGGATACCAGTGGTTTAGGGGGGTAGAACATTGGCTTCAGGATACCAGTGGTTTAGGGGGGTAGAGCATTGGCTTCGGGATACCAGTGGTTTCGGGGGTAGAGCATTGGCTTCAGGATACCAGTGGTTTAGGGGGGTAGAGCATTGGCTTCAGGATATCAGTGGTTTAGGGGGGTAGAGCATTGGCTTCAGGATACCAGTGGTTTAGGGGGGTAGAGCATTGGCTTCAGGATACCAGTGGTTTAGGGGGGTAGAACATTGGCTTCAGGATACCAGTGGTTTAGGGGAGTAGAGCATTGGCTTCAGGATACCAGTGGTTTAGGGGGGTAGAACATTGGCTTCAGGATACCAGTGGTTTAGGGGGGTAGAGCATTGGCTTCGGGATACCAGTGGTTTCGGGGGTAGAGCATTGGCTTCAGGATACCAGTGGTTTAGGGGGGTAGAGCATTGGCTTCAGGATATCAGTGGTTTAGGGGGGTAGATCATTGCTTCAGGATACCAGTGGTTTAGGGGGTAGAGCATTGGCTTCAGGATACCAGTGGTTTAGGGGGGTAGATCATTGGCTTCAGGATACCAGTGGTTTAGGGGGTTAGCACATTGGCTTCAGGATACAAGTGGTTTAGGGGGGTAGAGTATTGGCCTAAGGATACCAGTGGTTTAGGGGGGAAGAGCATTGGCTTCAGGATACCAGTATCATGGGTACCAATTCTGTGAGTAAGAATTTGATTCACAATCAATGTAAAATAAATAAGTTTAAATTAGCTGTAAAAATATATAAAGACTTCTAATGTAGTGCTACCAGCTACTGTTAAATATATAGATTTGCAATGCAGTATAATGACTTTTATTGCAGTACTATCAGCTTCTTTCAAATATATAAAGACGTCCAATGGAGTACTACCAACCACTTTCAAATATAAGAAGACCTGTCTATAAGACAGCATGCTCAACTATTCCATAATGTCGGAGAGGGGTATAGTTCTGTGAAATATCATTTGTTTCTTAGATATGTGGCTGCACACAATGATTCCTTACATTATTTCATGAGATACCAACTTGCATGTAAAAACTTATCCAAGATTTTCTAAGCACAAAAGGCACCATAATTTCCTTAAATTCAAGACAAGATATATAAAACGTGCCATGGACGTTGGATTATGACCCTGTACACATGTGTGAAGAATCAACCCATTCCGTACAGTAGTAAATGAGATACAACCTTGCACATAAAAGCTTAACCAACATTTTTCAAAGTACAAAAGGCCCCATAATTTGCTATAATTCAAGACAAGTGATATGAAACTTGGATATGGACCTAACATAATGTGTGAATAATCAACCCATTCGGTACAGTAGTTAGTTAATGAGATAAAAACTTGCATGTAAAAACTTGACCAAGGTGTGACACTGATTGCAACCCCCGGGGTGAGTAGTATAGCTCTCCTTATTCTTCGAATAGTCAAGCTTAAAGTCAATACAAAATAAATAAGTTTAAACAAGCTGTAAAAATATATACAGACTTCCTACATAAGCATAGTGTCAACTATATTTTGACAGTAAGATGGGATTATACAACATACCCCTCGTGACAGTACCGCAACTTGCTGTCAAATGAATTTAGACTAACTATTGGGAGAAACACAACCCACTGTTATATATGTATATAGATAACTATTGGGAGAAACACAACCCACTGTTATATATGTATATAGATAACTATTGGGAGAAACACAACCCACTGTTATATATGTATATAGATAACTATTGGGAGAAACACAACCCACTGTTATATATGTATATAGATAACTATTGGGAGAAACACAACCCACTGTTATATATGTATATAGATAACTATTGGGAGAAACACAACCCACTGTTATATATGTATATAGATAACTATTGGGAGAAACACAACCCACTGTTATATATGTATATAGATAACTACTAAACCCCCCCCCCTCCCCCCTTAAATATACATACAACTGTTCTCAGTTATGCAGCCTACAACCAAAAAGCATGAAACTGCTTCAATACATAATAAACATCTAAATGTGGCAAAGAACAAAATTATGTTTTAAAATCATTAAATAAAATAAATTAAATTACCATTATATAAAAATTGACGAATTATATATATGTACAAATGTTTGACATATAAAATACTAAAGCATCATGAACACAATAATTAGTTTACAATGACATTGTAAGAAATACATATAACAAAAGTTATCAAACATGGCTTTTGTTCAGGGTTCACAAATAATGGTAGACCTATCATTAAAATAATCATCAACCTTCCACAAGGGTACTTTCTACATAAGAAATCTATATTTCTTTGTGATTATTGTTTTGGGTATCAACAGTAAGTAAACAGTTCTACAGCCAAATGGCATGGCCAGCTCATCATCAATGGAAGAGGAACCCAATGTTAAGTGCCTATAAGGCCTGTTCAAACCAAAAACCCATTACATCTCTCCAGAAAAGTTATATCTACCTTTACAGCCATTACAACACACACACAACGGAGGGTTTTGTTACCTCAAATTAATTTACTTTAACCACTAATCACCTAGGCTCAATTTATTTTTATAGAGTGTTTCCTGTTTTCTCTAGATTCATACAGTTACTAGCAGTAGGATTAATAAAACAAGTTCTAGATCACTTTATTGGGTAAATATTTGACCAAAATGTATATTAAGTTTCTCTACTATTTTCCCTATGAACCAGAGTAGCTTAATATATATATATATATATGTTTCACTAAAAGTTTGCCAAGTAACAACAAAAAAACAATATAAGCCTCTAATTCAATATTAAAAAAAGTAACCTTTCAAAGTGACATGTCAACAAAGTCCTTTCTCCAAGAGGGTTCCATGTGACATGTCACTCTCATTGTTTATAGTTTTGACTCAAGCCATGTTTTTTTTTTCTTCAGATCATTTATTAGAAAACTACCCTTATCATCATTCAGCAATAAACGCTCTTGTTGACTGTAGTATAGTGATTATTTTAGGCATTCATCAGTGGACTAACTGTTTGCAGAAACTTATAGTTGACCGCATAGTCGTTCCACTCATACTGAACAATTGCTACAGTTATCAAATACTGGTTGTGGGCACTATGTCATCATATCTGTCGTTCATGCTGTTTGTATGTAGAAAAGTCTTACAAGCGAGTATGAACTAGTGTGAGGCATGGCTAATCAAATACAAGCAAACAATTTAGTTATGTCATCACACACAAAACTAGAGAAGTCTTAACATAACATCATTTTCAATTCTTCTATCAAAAAGGGACCAGCAATGAAAAAATAAATTTCAGCACTAATTGAAAAACAAATCCATTTAAGTAAAAGTAATACTTTCTTAAGTAAAATTTAAAAAAAAAATCTATTGACCAGTAAAAGAAATATAAGATTATCATGAAATATTACAAATTATTATGAGGTTTTCAAGTCAAAGTATTTTCTTTCCTTTTTATTTCTAGATGACATGTTTATCACTCAAAGTTGACAAAGTCTTACTTGAAAGATCTATATAAATAGACAGTTTATTTCAAACTTGGCCTCTATACTTCTTATATTGAAACACTTCTGAATCAATCCAAATTGTATCTCACTATTCATTACAATTTGGGTTTTCTGGAGCACTTATCTAGTTTTCTTAATCGTGTGGGATAAGAACCCAAGAAAACCACCTTAGCCAAACCTGCTATAAGTCAACACAAAAGTATTCGTTTAGGTTTTTAAGACAAATAAAAGCTTCATAATGGAGAATTTTCATTTCAAAAACCATAAACCACTTCTCTCATGTTGGGTTTGTTAGCTTTCCAAAGTTAGAAGCAACAGAAGATGACGTTTGATAATTATCATTCTATCTTATGGGTTTTACATCGCATCAACATTATTTCAGTTATGTAGCGATGCCCGACTCTTAATGATGGAGGAAGACCCAATACTCAACTGCTCATAAGGGCTGGTCAAGGTGGGAAGAACCATCGGCATTCCGTAAGTCAGTCGGGAGACTGCCTCTCATCAAAATCAATATCCCTCTCAGGAGTTGCATATCCCTCTCAGGATTTGAACCCACGGGGAGAGGGGCCATGTGATTTCAAGTTCTGTACTCTAACCACTAGGCAACGGAGGCCCCCGATAGTTATGATTAATTAAGTCATATGCTACAAGTATATGTGGGATAGGATAAACCTATTAAAACCATTCATAATGATAATGAGACTGTTTAAACTGCATGATTGAAACCATTGAAACAATGGCAGAGCACACAAAATTGATTCTCATTCAATAATTGATTCAATTATCTCCATGAAAAAGGCATTGTAAAATTATCTCTTTACCACCTTTACCACCTGCAGACCAATTTTTTAACTCGAAGTAGACAACTTTAGAAACACTTTGTAAATGTGTAAAAATCTTTCAATTTTGCTCTTGTAATATGTGGATAGATTGAAAAAGCATTGTGGCAAAAGGAGAAATTGCTTGTGAAGATCAATTTCTCCTTTTGCCACAATACTATTCAAAAGTCATCTGCTACAAGACGCAAAAATGTGGTGTTAGGTAGCAATGTGTTAAATGAATTGTGAAAAGGCCTAACCATTTTGTTCAGCAAGCACAGGCTTTCCTATTCTAATAGTATAATGTATTGTATAACAGACGACCCACTATCAATTTTGGAACAAGTAGTTGATTTCATCTTGTAATGTTTGAGAGCCTGTCTCCCCGAGTCGTGTCTGGGACTCCCCCAAACTTCAATCGACTATCATCTTATAACAGATCACCCTCTAACTCCTTTAAGTCTTGCAGCATTAGATCTAAATCCACAGGGAGATCATCTGCCGGATCAGCCCTCGGATCTAACACCGTGTCTACATCTCTCCTTCCATCACCGTTTGACTGATCACCCACTATCACTCCAGAACTGTTGGTATGTTGATGAGGCGGACATGAACAGGATGGGTGTGTGGATGAGACAGGGTTAGATACACTGGATGTTGGGCACGAGTGTGAGCTCGAGCATGATATATGGCTGAAATGGACACTGTTAATGGCTGTATGGAAGGACGGATTGCTGGTAAAGAGAGCACGATCAGGGTGAATAACAGCTGATGAGTAATGAAGTAGCGATTCAGAATCCGGACTGTGTAAAAAGTCTATGTCCATATTGAATTCTGTGTGTTCACTGTTGAAGGGTAATGTACCCCTAGCACCAGTATATTCCCTAGTTTGTCCCTCCCTTGTCAAGTCCTCTAGTCCTGCTATAGACTGTGGAATATATACACCATCAGATGACAGTATACCCTGGTGTAATGTGTCCCCATTACAAGGTTGGGTAAGGTTCCGTCCCACTAGACCCTCCTTCATGTCATTATCAATAGCACTATCAATGTGAACAGAGTTTTCAGTAGTGTTGTTAGAATCCAGAAGAGTTGTAACATCTATCGTCCTGTTGTTACTCAATGAGCCTGGTGTCTGAGTGACAGGTAAAGGCCCCATATTGTTAACTGTAGTGAGATCCAGCTTCAATGGGGAGGTCTTTGTTTGCCTTGATAACTGGACCAGTTTTGTTGCAAATGGTCCAAATCCATCTTGTGGTCTCGAGTGGTATTCCTTACCCATGTTAGCCAGCAGGGATACACGGCCTTGTTCTGGTGATACATCATGCTGCTGCAGCCCCTTCTCACCATCAGTACCGTAACCAGATAACCGTGGATCCAAGCATGCAGATTTCACACCCCTACCATCTACACCCAGGGTGGACTGTCGTAAAGATTTAACAGCAGCTTCGTAAGGTGGTGGGTCATGAACTTTTGGTGATATCAAAGAAACATCTTGACTTATCAACAATTGGTTTGGATCTTTGAATAAATTAGATTTGTTTGAGATGTCCGCTGTACTTGTTGACATTTGGTAGATCTGGGTTGGTTGGGAAGCAGATGGCCTAATTGGTGTTGGGGTGACAAACTGCAAGGGCTGATTGGAACTCTGTATTGGTATAAATGCGCTGTGTTTCGAAGAACTGATAATACCTGGAGATACAATTCCATCAAGACAAAGTCTGGTATTCGTTTGTTGAAATGACATTTGAACATTTGGGGCCAGGTGTTGTGATTGATGAATGGCAGATGTCATGTAGATGGGAGACTCGGACACAAGAGATGTGTGTGTTTGTCCATTCGGAGTAATCTCGCCCTCCTGTTCTCCTGATATAGGGGTCACGTTTAATACCGGACTGGGACCAGAACTCTGGTACCCTGAGTCAGAAAACTGGGAAAGTTTGACCAAGTTGTCTGACACATTGGTCTGGGTGGTTTGTGAAGTAAGCGGTAACTGTGAAGCAGTTATGAGGAATCTAGATCCTGTTAATTTGGTAGATGGAGCCACAAACCCTGTTTCCCTTATCTTTAGTTGTTCACTCTCTTGACTGATGTCTTTTGGTTTTTGTAAGTTGTGTTGAATACTTGCCAGGTAAGAGCCCACTTGGCCCCTTGTTTCCTCACCATTACCCCCAGGACCTTGTCCTATGTAGTTGGTTAACTTTAGAAAGGATTCCTCTCTAGGTTTACTGATATTGGATGGAGCAGCACTGGTGACTGTATGAGTGTTAATAAATACTGGAGGATTATCACGGACGTCTATTCTTCGTAGAGGTGAAGTTAACCCGCTGACGGGAGATAACAGGTTAGTCTGACTCGTCACACTTTCCTGTTTGGGCGACATTGAGACAGCTCTCTGATAGGCAGTGTTTTTGTTGGTGGGCAAGGAGACAGGCGAGATGGGAGATCTGGAAGCAAACATGGGCAATGACTGACATCTTTGACTTGGGTTCTGCGCATCAGTGGTCCTACAGGGCAGGTCCTTAACCTTCAAACTTAGTAATGGAGCTTTCGGGACGGTAAATGTGTCCTCATCGCAGTTTCTCACAGCATCTTTACCTTGGACAGCTCTCTTCTCGGGAGGGCCTCCTGACCTACAAGTCCTCATCTTGTCAGGATCAACTTCAAAATGGAAAGGTGGTGCTGTGAAGTCAAGGGCTGTTGAACATCTCTGTGGGTTAAGTACCCCGAGTTCTGGTTCAGAGAGGACAGAATGGTTTGAAGTTTGTCGTTTTTCAATTGTCTCGTTGATCCAGTCTGCCACGTCAGACGGTAGACCAGACGGTTCACTCTCCTTCTTACCTTTACCGGACAACAAGCTTGTCATCACAGCCATGTTCCTCACAACACCAACTGAGTCTTGTGTAACATCTTGATTTGTGTAAGGTATCTTAAAGTCAGTTTGTGAGGATGGGCCACTGTTAGACAATTGGGCATACAACAAGTCAGGACTGGATTTCTGTTGTTGTAGGAAAGAACCAACTCGTTTATCTAAAACTTGTTTCTGTTTCAATAACCTTTGCTGGTACATTTTGACTGACCTTCCCCCTACACCGACACTGTGTCTCTGTGATTTATGTGGTCTCATGACAAATAAACTGTTAGGAAATGACTCTATCAATGCCTCCTCTTCCAGACTTGTAATGTCTGGACTCTGCAGCCCTTCAGGTAAGTTAGTTGTGTGTGAATTAGTGGAGTTTGGAACACTCCTGCAAACATCTCTCTCCAGTTCGTATGTACAGGATTGGGTCCTTCTCTGACTGTCCGATGTCTGCTTGTCATTACTGGGACTTAATAACTCCAACAGCACTCTCTCATTCACAGCCTCCTCACAATCATCTCCTGTGGAATTCAAACGCTTAAAATCTCTCCTTTGTTGGTAATCTGAAGATTTTCGTTTCCGAGCTCCAGAGGGGGTTTCTCGTCCATAAGAGCAGGCACTGTCTGGTCTACTAGAGCACAGTTCATGTGGTTTTGTGACACGGAATGGAGTCTCCCTGCCAAGAGAGCATGCGCTTTCAGGCCTAAAAGGGGATGTTATATTAAGTCGTGCAATCTTGGCTGGTGTTTCCGTGTAGATCTGCTCAAACTTGTCCTTTTGTTCCTGCTCACTGTCTGGTGGATTCGTGTCTTCCTTGTGTGGGTCATGTGTCAGATCATATGAATCCACTTCCATTTCAGAACTGGATGAAGCAGGTTGAATATCTGTGTACTGGTCAGGGTTGTCTACTTCATGATTGTCTTTGATCTCTGTGAATGCATTAGGTTTGACATTTGCTGGATCTTCCTTCCCAGACTTCAGTCCAGCCGAGGCAAATGGTGGCCTGCACTCAGCCGAGGCAAATGGTGGCCTGCACTCAGTCTTGGTGACAGGCTGTTGGTTGTCTGAAGTTGGCTGATGTAACATGGAAGCCTGTTTAACAAGGTTCCGTAAATCACCTCCTGATTGATTATTTACAATAATCACAACCTCTTTTCCACCAACACTTTGAAGCTGCTGAAAACTGCCAAAATTTCCATTGCTCAGCGAAATATTGGGCTGGAATGTTGGTATGGACGGAAGATTTATACCGACTTGGAATTTAGCCATTGCTTCTGCTTGTTCCTTGGCTCTTTTTTCTTTCAATATTTCTGACACAGGTCTTTTGTCATAGACAGGGTTGTCTGACTTGGTGTCTCTGCTTGAGGGGGCTTTATTAGGAGAGCCTTTGGGCCTGATTGGTGTGAACCTAGTTCTTAAATGTTTGGACATCCCAGGAGAGCTCTGTGTTTGAGTAACCATTTCAGAAGAGGAGGAAGTTGTCAGAGTTGAAGACGTCAGAATTTTTAATGAATCCATGGTGGCATTTCTAGTGCTGGCCGAGAATGCCTCTGAGTCAGACACAGGAAATGCTTGAGACACTTTCTCCACCCCTGGAAGATAAACTGTAGTTGTTGCAGGGAAGAACATCCTATTATCAGCTCCCTTTGTGGCCTGTAGATCCCTGGCTGAGTCAGCACATGTTGCTGGAACCCGTGTGATCTTACTGAACGGAGACTCCTTCTCATTACACGTTGGATCTGTCCAGTTTGTGGGTTTCTCAAATAAGGTGGGAATGTTGTATGAAGTGGACAGGCCCACATCTCCAACTTCTCGTCTTGGCTGCTGAACTTGAGCAAAGGGGACAAAAGCACTCCTTCCTGCAACATTAGACTGATTCACTAACAATGTATTTTTAGATTTTTCCAATAACCCTGTAGATTTATTCAAGCTGGACTGGTCCTCAGCTTTCCTTTCTAGCAGCATTTTCAAACTCAAATGTCCTGCTGACTTTGACAACATTTCAATTTTAGAAGTATTGCCTCCATCCGGTTGTTTCTTTTGTTCACTGGCTATTGTTTCACTTACATCATCAAAACTGATCTTTCTCACATGAGTCCGTGTATTAGAATTCACTTCCATTTCTGTAAACGGAGTTTCCCTATTGGTATCTAAATCTGAACTTTTTACAGAGACATGTTCCACACAAGACATGGAATTAGTTTTATCTTGTACATCAGCAGTAGCTGATAAAACAAAGCCATGGATGTCGTTTTCATTCAAATTTTCTTCATTGCTATCTTTAAAAGATATGTCTTCTGAAATTGATGATTTTCTCTCACAAAAGTTTCCATCCTTTATTGATCCTTTCAAGATGGTTGAGTTACCATTGTATGAAGGTTGATCCAAGTTAGTCTGAGAAATGGATATGTGTGTGTGAATGGAAGTACTGATTGTGTCAGGTTTAACCCGTGAAGAAATCTCAGCTGGCATCAGGTCGGAAGTGGATGTTGCCATGGTAATCATATGTTGTGTAATGGGTATGCTGGACGGAGTAGAAGTTTTGGGCGAGTTTTGGCCTCCTAAAGGCGATGTTAGTTTGGGGGTTCTGGCTATCCTGGAAGGAGTGCTGGACTTACTGGACAGGGAACCAGCATCTTTGCGATCAACCAGAGAGCTTGGTAAAACAGCTGACTGGTTCTCGTTCTCTTCTTTCATAGCCTGAAATACAAACAAGAGGGCCATTATGGACCTACTGTATATGACTCACCTGTGTTCATATCTAACAAATGGTCCATTTTTACCACCTGGACATATCTGTATCCCTGGGGTAGGGGCAATTTTGACCCTAGTCACGAAATTGGAACATTTGTAGATCTTAACAATGACCATACATACAAATGTGAAAGTTCAATGTCTTAACAATGACCATACATACAAATGTGAAAGTTCAATGTCTTAACAATGACCATACATACAAATGTGAAAGTTCAATGTCTTAACAATGACCATACATACAAATATGAAAGTTCAATGTCTTAACAATGACCATACATACAAATGTGAAAGTTCAATGTCTTAACAATGACCATACATACAAATATGAAAGTTCAATGTCTTAACAATGACCATACATACAAATGTGAAAGTTCAATGTCTTAACAATGACCATACATACAAATGTGAAAGTTCAATGTCTTAACAATGACCATACATACAAATGTGAAAGTTCAATGTCTTAACAATGACCATACATACAAATGTGAAAGTTCAATGTCTTAACAATGACCATACATACAAATATGAAAGTTCAATGTGTTTCAGTTTTGAGAAAAAGAAGACTATCAAAAGTTTCCAGCCTAAGTAAGTCTAAGTAGAGCTTGTGAGCACTGTGTTGAGACTAGTTTTGATCAATTGTCTTTAGTATCTTTAGATAGAACTACATACCAAAATAGAAGAACTGTGCATAAATACTTGAAACAGGAAGAAATTAAGTATAAAATCAAAGTCGTCCCTGTATGAAATATATGTTAAAGGCACATAAAAGGAGATAAGTACAAATAAGTTACTGAAAAAAATATATGGAGTTCTTTTATTATATTCACAAAATTAAAGAAAATGAATTGAGAATGCATTGAGACCTATTAAATATGACCCTTTTAACATAAGTTAGTTTGTGCTTGAAATATACATGTAGTTGTCTCCAATCAATCATATTTATCAACAACCTGTTGGTTACATGTTCAAAATAACGCATTCTGATTGATCGGTTCAATCATTTGTGTATCAACTGTCAAGGTCAGAGGTGAAGAATCACACAATCTGAATGATTAAACTTGCTAATCTGGGTTATTTCTGGTTGACTTTCACGTTTAAGTTGTGCTAGTGGTGTTTTCTGGTGATGACTATTTGAATCTGACCAAATAATATAGTTTGATATAGCATTAATCTCCTTTTATGAGCCTTTAATTTCATGACCCCTGATCTGGAACCAATTCTTTACCCTTAGGGTTGCCCCAAGCTTGAAGCAAGGGACATAATTGGAACAAACTTTGTAAAGCAGATCTTGATGATGCAATATACCATATATTTGAGCTCTAGAGCATACAGTTTCAGACAAGTTTTACCCAAATAGAATGAAAACCTGATGTACAAATTTTGACACCAGGGACATTTTATCCATAATTTTTGTAAAGGACCTTCAGGATTTGAACCCACGCGGAGAGGGGCCATGTGATTTCAAGTTCTGTACTCTAACCACTAGGCCACGGAGGCCCCCTGTCCCATGTGGCAATGTCTTTTATATCAACTATAAACTAGATAAAGGATCACTTTAACTCTCTTGTTGCCAAATATAACTTAAGTCGCTGAATCAATTGCGAGAAAAATGTATTTAACAATTGTTAAATGAAGCACTGCATTGAAGTTACATCACCTTTACAGTAAAGGGTAGGTTAAGCATTGCAAATCTAAGAATTTTATAGCTTTAAAGAATATGGCATACAATACAGAACCAGATCAGAGTGCTCTTCATGAGCCCTCTTTTCTACATTGTTTGCAAAGGTACATCTTTGGTTCATATTTATCACTGTATTGTTCAAGGAATTGTATCACCAGTCCAAGACCAACCAGCCAAAAGACAAAAACCCTCAGTCTATCAGCAACACACACTTACACATAACTTAACCTTTTCAAAGATTTCAGAGTATGTATTACAGTTGTGGTTTAATTTTCAATAATATCATTTTTTGCAATATGTTGCCATTTATTACATGTACAAAACAAGATGCATTCATGAAACCCCTATGTCCCCCTTGGGGCTTTAAACTTATTTTAACCTTTAACCCTTTCCCAGACAATAACGACATTTGACCACTTTGCTGCAACTCTTTAGAAAACATTGTGGGAAAAGGAGAAATTTCTCGTAACAAGCAATTTTTCCTTTTCCCACAATGTTTTCTGCTCTATCTGAAGAATATTTTTCAATTATTTCATCACATTTTGAAATGTTGATTTCACACTTTTTCAATTTGGGACATTTGAACATTTGTTGTTTGGGAAAGGGTTAACTGTAAATGATGACCCTGAGATACATGTGCATGTCAAATATCAAGTTGCTACCTTCACTATTGCAAAAGTTATGGCAAATGTTACAGTTTGCAGTTTTGACCTTTTTATTTGACCTTGACCTTGACTGGTCACCATTCAACATATGCAGCACAATGAGATACACTTGCATGCCAAATATCAAGTCGCTCTCTTTAATTGTTGAACAGTTAAAGGCTGATGATCTTCTTTTCTTATATATTCCATAATATCCAATACATGGAAATCTGACTCGGACCTTTGGCGGCCATGTTTTTCTTTTTTTGAGATATCATTATTATTTATATAAACTTGATAGACAGTTGAGAGAACATTTCTTTGAAAAAAGGTTTGAAATCCATCCACTTGATTAGGAGAAGATTTTTTAAGATTAGGTGCCCGGTTCCCATGGCAACAAGGGGAATAACTCCATCAAGTAACTTTTTTAATAATGTGGTCCCTCTGTGTACTGATACTTCTGACAAAGTTGATATCAGGCAAATAGTGTCAGTGAAATAGTAGATTGAAAATGTGAACGGACAGACAGACGTCGGACGGAGAGCGATCAAAATAGCTCACCCTGAGTATTGCTCAGGTGAGCTTTAAAAAGATGAATATAATAGTTCATGAGAAACACACTTACATGTAAAAACTTAACCAAGAAACAAGTACAAAAGATGGCATCATTTGCTTAAAATTCAAAACAAGAGTTATGGAACTTTTTCAGGGACCTTACATAATGACACATAACACATGTGTGAAGTATCGACCCATTCCATCCAATAGTTAATGAGATACAAACCTACATATGAAAACGTTACCAAGGTGTGATGCCAACACCGACGCCTCCAGTGAGTAGTATAGCTCTCCTTATTCTTCAAATAGTCAAGCTTAAAACCAAGGACAGTAAAGGTTTCTGCTATAGCATAATAAGAATGCAAGTTATCTTTATGAATGAGGAAGCATGTGCCTTTTACCTTATTTCATTACCAATCATATTTTGATTCATATCAATGTTTATTTATGATTATTGTGGTGCATAAAAATGAAGGTTGATAGACTTATACACTATGTACATCTTAAAATATTCTGTTTGCGCATTTACCCCTGTGTATGCATGTTTATTGACTTTTTTTTTACTTAAGATTTTATTTCTCTTTAGTACACATACCTGTAATTTCTCTTTCTGTTTCTGTAAAATTTTATTTTTCTGCAGCTTTTGTTGAAGCAGAAGATTTGTTTCTTTGTGCTTATCAGCTGTATTACTGGCCTGGGAGTTAAACAAGGCTGATCCTGGAACATAAAACACATTCATATCAGCTGTATTACTGGCCTTGGAGTTAAACAAGGCTGATCCTGGAACATAAAACAATTTCGTATCAGCTGTATTACTGGCCTGGGAGTTAAACAAGGCTGATCCTGGAACATAAAACACATTCATATCAGCTGTATTACTGGCCTGGGAGTTAAACAAGGCTGATCCTGGAACATAAAACACATTCATATCAGCTTTGTTAATAGCCTGGGAGTTAAGCAAGGCTGATCCTGGAACATAAAACACATTCATATCAGCTGTATTACTGGCCTGGGAGTTAAACAAGGCTGATCCTGGAACATAAAACACATTCATATCAGCTGTATTACTGGCCTGGGAGTTAAACAAGGCTGATCCTGGAACATAAAACACATTCATATCAGCTGTATTACTGGCCTGGGAGTTAAACAAGGCTGATCCTGGAACATAAAACACATTCATATCAGCTGTATTACTGGCCTGGGAGTTAAACAAGGCTGATCCTGGAACATAAAACACATTCATATCAGGCCTTTATCGTAATCTTGTTGGTTGCAATTTGGTAGCGTATTCCTTGAACCCTATCTTCAATAGTAAATGACCCCTACTTCCTGAATATGACCCATAAAGTTCATTATTTTCCACCCATAATACCATATATAACAAGGACAAAAATCCGCCAAATTTGCATAAATCAAGGAGTGACGGGAAAACCCTGATTTGGTTTCAAAGTATTTTTCGCACATTTATCTGAATTACTGGAAAATCATCCAGAAAATATGTGTATATTTTCCGCAACAATGTTGTGATAGAAATCTCTGATCACAAGGAAGTTTTATGACTGTCATGTTTCCAAATAACTTATGATGGTATATCTAAATGTTCTTAGTTTCGAATTCTTCAAACAACATCTATAGCAGTGCTGTTTCCTACATGTAAAAATTACTATCTCAAAAATTAAGATTTACAACTTTTAAAGTAGATTGCATTTTACTGATAAAAAGACAATATATATTTCTAAAATAGACTAGATAATTGACAGCTTCCCAACACCCTTCATAACCGTACAGAAAAGATATAAATCATTTATATTACAGATATTGCAAACCGTTTAAACAGGATTATTTTGTAAACAACAAGCTAAACTAAGAATAAGAGATGTTAATGATTAAGTTTGTGGCCCATGGAAGGATACGAATACAAAACAAGAGGGCCATAATGGCCCTTTATCGCTCACCTGAGTTCTGTTTGAAAAAGAGGTATATTTAAGACAGAGTGGTTGGTATGTTTCAAACTCTTCTAAGTGCTTATTGCATTGAATACTCTAAGCCAATGCTCTTGCTTGTTAACATTTTTTTATGTGTATTGTATTTGTCTTCTTGAGTTAATGTTCACCAAGACAAAGAGAATTAAGATGAAGGAAATTTAGGTTTGTGAAAGCAGGGACAGTAACAATTGGTTGGGCAAATTAAAATAATAACAATTGGAAAATGTATCTCAAAGTTGTTTATTGGTTTTCAACAGTAAATAAATTTGGAAAATTTTAAGACAGTCAAGCTTATGGTAAATAATCCAATCATTCTGGCCAACTTTCATCAAAATTGGACCATAAATGTGGCCTCTAGAGTGTTCACAAGCTTTTTAAATTATTTGACCTAGTGACCTAGTTTTTGACCCCACATGACCCACTTTCAAACATGGCCAAGATTTCATTTTGGCAATCCTTCTGACCAACTTTCATCAAAATTGGACCATAAATATAGCTGCTAGAGTGTTCACAAGGTTTTTCAAATATTTGACCTAGTGACCTAGTTTTTGACCTCACATGACCCGGTTTCAAACTTGGCCAAGATTTCAATTGAGACAATCATTCTGACCAACTTTCATCAAATTTGGACCATAAATGTGGCCTCTAGAGTGTTCACAAGCTTTTTAAATTATTTGACCTAGTGACCTAGTTTTTTACCCCACATGACCGAGTCTTGAACTTGGCCAAGATTTCATTGAGACAATCATTCTGACCAACTTTGATAAAAATTGGACCATAATTGTGGTCTCTAGAGTGTTCACAAGCTTTTTAAATTATATGACCTAGTGACCTAGTTATTGACCCCACATGACCCAGTTTCAAACTTGGCCAACATTTTATTGAGACAATCATTCTGACCAACTTTCATCAAAATTGGACCATAAATGTGGCCTCTAGAGTGTTCACAAGCTTTTAAATTATTTGACCTAGTGACCTAGTTTTTGACCCCACGTGAACCAGTTTCAAACTTGGCCAAGATTTCATTAAGACCATCATTCTGATGAACTTTCATCAAAATTGGAACATAAATGTGGCCTCTAGAGTGTTCACAAACTTTTTAAATTATTTGACCTAGTGACCTAGTTTTTGACCCCACATGACCCAGTTTCGAACTTGGCCAAGATTTTATTGAGACAATCATTCTGACCAATTTTGATAAAAATTGGACCATAATTGTGGTCTCTAGAGTGTTCACAAGCTTTTTAAATTATTTGACCTAGTGACCTAGTTATTGACCCCACATGACCCAGTTTCGAACTTGGCCAAGATTTTATTGAGACAATCATTCTGACCAACTTTCATCAAAATTGGACCATAAATGTGGCCTCTAGAGTGTTCACAAACTTCTTAAATTATTTGACCTAGTGACCTAGTTTTTGACCCCAAATGACCCAGTTTCGAACTTGGCCAAGATTTTATTGAGACAATCATTCTGACCAACTTTCATCAAAATTGGACCAAAAATGTGGCCTCTAGAGTGTTCACAAACTTTTTAAATTATTTGACCTAGTGACCTAGTTTTTGACCCCACATGACCCAGTTTCGAACTTTTGTTGAGACAATCATTCTGACCAATTTTGATAAAAATTGGATCATAAATGTAGCCTCTAGAGTGTTCACAAGCAATTGTTGACACACGCACGGACGCACGGACGCACGGACACACGGACGCACGGACGACGGACATCTCGGTATCACAAAAGCTCACCTTGAGCACTACGTGCTCAGGTGAGCTAAAAATAGATGAAAAAATATATGAAGTTCTTTTATTGTCTTCATAAATTTATGAATGTGAGACCCTATTTAATAAACTCCTTTAACCAAAGTTATTTTGTGCTTGAAAAAAAGTTGTCTCCAATCAATCATGTTTATGAACAATCTGTTTGCTTACATATTTCTGATAACGAATTCTGATTGGTCCGTTCAAAAATTTGTGTATCACGTGACCAGGTCAAAGGTGAAGAATCATGCAATCTGAATTATTGAACGGGCTAATTTGTGTTATTTCTGGTTTGACTTTCACTTCTTAGATGTGCTGATGTTTGTTTTGGGCGAAATTTAATCTCTTTTTGAAGTGAATTAGGCCTTCACTCCTGTAAGCACTTCAAAGTATGTTTATACATAAATTCAGGAATTCTTTCTCATGCACCCTTTTAGCGTGGTAGCAAGAGCAATCTAACCTTTCAGAAGAACCATGTGACAATGGTATATAAGAAACCCTATATTATTATAAGTTAAGATTGTTGTTTACGAAAAAAATGTTTATACTGTTTGCAATATCTGTTATATAAATGTTCTCTATCTTTTCAGTACAGTTAGGAACAGGGTTGAAAACCTGTCAATAATCTTGTCTTGTATTACTTTAGAAATCTAAGTTGTCATCTTATCAGTAGGAAGCAATTTACTTTATAAAGTTAAAATCCAAATCTGTTAAATAGTCCTTATCAGGGGAGAAGTCCCCTAATGAAAATTAAGGCCAGACTGACCAGATGCATTCTAGCAACAAATTTGCAAATGGTCTCTATATTTTGGAATTGTATGAATATATTCAAGTGGTTTTACAAATTACATCTACCATTACTCAATCACATTCAAAACACACTGGTTATCAAAACCCTAAAAAACGCATTAATGACAAACAATATTAAAAAGGTTCATAAGATGAAATCAGACTTAAAGATTTCGAAATGAATTTGAAAGGAGATATAAAATGCATTCTATGAACATGTTGTTTGACACAGTATCAACATAATTTTATGAGTTATGCAATGGCTTTTCTGGATCCACCAGTACTAGGCTCGGGCCCTGAAGTGACTTACCAAAGGTCCATCCCACCAAACCAGAGTTGTTGGTGGTTGTCGAACCTGGGACCTGTGAGTTCTTATTCTGCCACCATAACCACTGGGCCACGTCGGACCCTTCCTATGAACACGTATCACCATCACTTCAAGTGTTTATCTTCTTAAAGCTTAAATAATCACATGTTTAAAAGTTACCTTTCAGAAACTGGTTCCCTGTATCTTGCATAGATGCAATGAGAGTAAATGCTGCTACAGATTTGGTGTTGACGTACATGCTGGAAACCAGATGTTCAGCTACCTCTTGCACACCATTGAATTTACTATCTAACAGCTTATCAGCCCATTCACAGATCAACTTACACGAGGCATTGAATACCTCCGTGTTACCATTACTATTGTCCACCTGTGTAACAAAGGACAAGATATACAGCATTATATTTCATCATTAATGAATAATTCACAGAACCAGTCAGTAATAAACACCTAATATTAACTCTTTACCAAACAACAAGTTTTCGACTGTCGCAAATTGAATTTTGCAGAGAACATTTTAAAATGTGATGAAATTGTAAAATAATCATCTGATAGGGCAGAAAACATTGTAAGAAAAGGAAAAATTGCTCGTTTTGAGCAATTTCTTCTTTTCCCACAATGTCTTCTAAAGGTGTCTGCAACCAAGTGGTCAAATGTCGTTATTGTTTGGGAAAGGGTTAAGGACATGTGAGACATAATGCTTTTTCAATCATAGCTATCACCCACTAATTAAGATGGCTGACAGATTGCTAAAGGACTTTTCAAATCCATTTCAAGTCACTTGAATTATAAGTCTATGAAGAAAAAGAAAACATTATGACCAAAGCATGAAGGAGAATTTTCCCTAGTGGCATTTATCTATTTCCATAATAATTTAATGAGAGAAAAGGAAGTCAACACATTTCCTGATTCAAGTTGCATTCATTAAGGTTTTTAGAAGTGCTTTAACAATTCTAGCCTAATGAAGACTTAAAGTAGCATTTTGTTTGCATTGTGGCATACCTCTAATGCTTTAGAATGAATCTCCAACTCTGGCAGACCCGGCACAGCATGTTCCAGTTTCTTCCGAAGTCCTCCATAGAAATATCTAACAGCGTTGAGAAAAAAAGGAATTAAGTAGCTGGGGATGTGACTACATGTCTACTGACGTGTCTACTGACGTGTCTACTGACGTGTCTACTGACATGTCTACTGACGTGTCTACTGACGTGTCTATTGACATGTATATTGCTTCCTGTAATCAGGGCCAGTCTCCTTAAGGTGTATGACTTAATATAAAAGGACTTTAAACAAGAGGGCCATAATGGCCCTAGAACTGCTCACCTGAGATTACCACCTATTTGAAGAAAAGTTAGGAACATTGCTTTTAACTTTTACACAGAGTTTCTTGTGCTCCTATGCATTGATTTTTTTTTTATTCCCATTAACAAGTTGGACACTGTATGCTTGATGTGGGACATTAAAATGGTACATAATTCTTACAATGCAGAAACTGAATATTTTACTTTTACAGATTGTTTGTACGAAGATCAGCCTGCACTTTTGTCCAGTATGATCTATTGTTGCCATTTTGTGGTTATCATTTTGGCATATTTGGAGATCAAAATTGGTAAAGATGTATTTTGTTAAAAATGCTACCATACATGTAAATAGTGGAAATCTAAACAGGTTCAAATTTCAACACACCTGGTGGCGATGTTTTTTGAGATATAATAATAAGAAATCTCAAAAAACATGGCCGCCAGGGTGCGTTGAACTTTGAATATGTTTTTTTTATTACTATATACATGTATGGTAAAATTTATAACAAAATCAACACATTTCATAAAAATGTATGTAGAGTTATAAATTTTAGCATACATGTATATGGTGAAGACAAAAGCCTGTTCAAAGTTCAACACAGCCTGGTGGCCATGTTTTTCGAGATATCAGTTCTTTGAACAACTTTAAAAAAGAAGCCCCCAAAGATCATTCCTGTGAAATTTTGAATTCTCACCAGTGGTTTCAGACAAGAAGATTCTTTAAAAATTGCAGAAATTCCCCTTTTTTCATGCTACGACAACCAAAGTTCTGCATGGAATCAATTTCTTTGAACAACTTTTGAAGGGCATCACCCAACGGACATTCCTGTGAAGTTTGGTTAATAGATGTTAAAAGAAATTATTGACAGCGCAAGAGGCACGACAGATTTTGGGCGATCACAAAAGCTCACCTTGAACACTTCAAGCTAAAAATGTAAAACATCCAAAATTTCAAGCAAGTTTTTCATTTTGCAAATATAAATTAAGATCGACTTGAAATTGTAAGTTGTGATATATTTGAAAACGAAAGTACAATAAAAGGAGTATAACAAGAAGTAATATGGCTGCTTCTATAGTATGTCAGAGGTGTTTTCATTGGATAAATGCAATGATATCAGATTGGGACTAGAAAAGGCCTCTGAAAAGAGCCTTCTACAATGATATCAGATTGGAACTAGAAAAGGCTTCTGAAAAGAGCCTTCTACAATGATATCAGATTGGAACTAGAAAAGGCCTCTGAAAAGAGACTTCTACAATGATATCAGATTGGGACTAGAAAAGGCCTCTGAAAAGAGCCTTCTACAATCATATCAGATTGGGACTAGAAAAGGCCTCTGAAGAGAGCCTTCTACAATGATATCAGATTGGGACTAGAAAAGGCCTCTGAAAAGAGCCTTCTACAATGATATCAGATTGGGACTAGAAAAGGCCTCTGAAAAGAGCATTCTACAATGATATCAGATTGGGACTAGAAAAGGCCTCTGAAAAGAGCCTTCTACAATGATATCAGATTGGGACTAGAAAAGGCCTCTGAAAAGAGCCTTCTACAATGATATCAGATTGGGACTAGAAAAGGCCTCTGAAAAGAGCATTCTACTAGATCTGATACAATCAGATTGGGACTAGAAAAGGCCTCTGAAAAGAGCCTTCTACAATCATATCAGATTGGGACTAGAAAAGGCCTCTGAAAGAGCCTTCTACAATGATATCAGATTGGGACTAGAAAAGGCCTCTGAAAAGAGCCTTCTACAATGATATCAGATTGGGACTAGAAAAGGCCTCTGAAAAGAGCATTCTACAATGATATCAGATTGGGACTAGAAAAGGCCTCTGAAAAGAGCCTTCTACAATGATATCAGATTGGGACTAGAAAAGGCCTCTGAAAAGAGCCTTCTACAATGATATCAGATTGGGACTAGAAAAGGCCTCTGAAAAGAGCCTTCTACAATGATATCAGATTGGGACTAGAAAAGGCCTCTGAAAAGAGCCTTCTACAATGATATACAAAACTATACAGATAGGAGGCTGGAGGCTATCTAGCCAGACTCCTCCAACCAATACACATTATGTTCTGGCTCTCTCCAGGGAGTGTTGTCAGTATGTAAGAAAGGATACTTTGATTGCCCCCTCTGACCCAGCCTCCGGGTATTGATGTCGGGAAATACTGTCTTCATGACTTTACCAAAGTCTGCATTACATAAGGGTCGTAGTTCGTGCTGGGTACAGTACAGCCTACAATAAAAAGTCAAACACATAATTTAATTCAAGGAGTATTTCCTCATAAAAGTTAAAACATCAATAAAGTAAATGCATGTAACTTCACACATGTTTTAAGCAGATCAAGAAGCATTGCTACACCGTGATTGAGATTATCATTAACTTTCATTTGTACCCTTATCAACAGTCCTAGAGAATTATCAACCAAGATAAACAAAATGGTTTTGTCAAGTTGTCATGTAAGCTTGCCATGGTAGAACAACTATCTATAAGGACCAGTAACTCTAGCCATAAGGACCAGTAACTCTATTTATAAGGACCAGTAACTCTATCCATAAGGACCAGTAACTCTATCTATAAGGACCAGTAACACTATCCATAAGGACCAGTAACTCTATCTATAAGGACCAGTAACTCTATCCATAAGGACTAGTAACACTATCTATAAGACCAGTAACTCTATCCATAAGGACCAGTATCTCTATCTATAAGGACCAGTAACTCTATCCATAAGGACCAGTAACTCTATCTATAAGGACCAGTCACACTATCTATAAGGACCAGTAACACTATCCATAAGGACCAGTAACACTATCCATAAGGACCAGTCACTATCTGTAAGGACCAGTTACTATCCATAAGGACCAGTAACTCTATCTATAAGGACCAGTCACTATCTATAAGGACCAGTAACTATCCATAAGGACCAGTAACACTATCCATAAGGACCAGTCACTATCTATAAGGACCAGTAACTATCCATAAGGACCAGTAACACTATCCATAAGGACCAGTCACACTATCCACAAGGACCAGTAACACTATCTATAAGGACCAGTAACTATCCATAAGGACCAGTAACACTATCCATAAGGACCAGTCACACTATCTATAAGGACCAGTAACACTATCTATAAGGACCAGTAACTCTATCTATAAGGACCAGTAACTCTATCCATGAGGACCAGTAACTCTATCCATAAGGACCAGTCACACTATCTATAAGGATCAGTAACACTATCCATTAGGACCAGTAACTCTATCCATAAGGACCAGTAACACTATCTATAAGGACCAGTAACACTATCTATAAGGACCAGTCACACTATCTATAAGGACCAGTCACACTATCTATAAGGACAAGTAACTCTATCCATAAGGACCAGTAACTCTATCCATAAGGACCAATAACTCTATCTAAAAGGACCAGTAACTCTATCTATAAGGACCAGTAACTCTATCCATAAGGACCAGTAACTCTATCCATAAGGACCAGTAACACTATCCATAAGGACCAGTAACTCTATCCATAAGGACCAGTAACTCTATCCATAAGGACCAGTAACTCTATCTATAAGGACCAGTAACACTATCTATAAGGACCAGTCACACTATCTATAAGGACAAGTAACTCTATCCATAAGGACCAGTAACTCTATCCATAAGGACCAATAACTCTATCTAAAAGGACCAGTAACTCTATCTATAAGGACCAGTAACTCTATCCATAAGGACCAGTAACTCTATCCATAAGGACCAGTAACTCTATCCATAAGGACCAGTAACTCTATCTATAAGGACCAGTAACACTATCCTTAAGGACCAGTAAATCCATCCATAAGGACCAGTAACTCTATCCATAAGGACCAATAACTCTATCCATAAGGACCAATTACTCTATCCATAAGGACCAGTAAATCCATCCATAAGGACCAGTAACTCTATCCATAAGGACCAGTAACTCTATCCATAAGGACCAGTAACACTATCCATAAGGACCAGTAACTCTATCCATAAGGACCAGTCACACTATCTATAAGGACCAGTAACACTATCCATGAGGACCAGTAACTCTATCCATAAGGACCAGTAACACTATCCATAAGGACCAGTAACTCTATCCATAAGGACCAGTAACTCTATCTATAAGGACCAGTAACACTATCTATAAGGACCAGTAACACTATCCATGAGGACCAGTAACTCTATCCATAAGGACCAGTTACTCTATCCATAAGGACCAGTAACACTATCTATAAGGACCAGTAACACTATCCATAAGGACCAGTCACACTATCTATAAGGACCAGTAACTCTATCTATAAGGACCAGTAACTCTATCTATAAGGACCAGTATCTCTATCTATAAGGACCAGTAACTCTATCTATAAGGACCAGTAACTCTATCCATAAGGACCAGTAACTCTATCTATAAGGACCAGTAACACTATCCATAAGGACCAGTAACACTATCCATAAGGACCAGTAACTCTATCCATAAGGACCAGTAACTCTATCCACAAGGACCAGTAACACTATCTATAAGGACCAGTAACTATCCATAAGGACCAGTAACTCTATCCATAAGGACCAGTAACTCTATCCATAAGGACCAGTAACTCTATCCATAAGGACCAGTTACTCTATCCATAAGGACCAGTAACTCTATCTATAAGGACCAGTAACTCTATCTATAAGGACCAGTAACTCTATCCATAAGGACCAGTAACTCTATCCATAAGGACCAGTAACTCTATCTCAAAGGACCAGTAACTCTATCCATAAGGACCAGTAACTCTATATACAAGGACCAGTAACACTATCTATAAGGACCAGTAACTATCCATAAGGACCAGTTACTCTATCCATAAGGACCAGTAACACTATCCATAAGGACCAGTAACTCTATCCATAAGGACCAGTAACTCTATCTATAAGGACCAGTAACTCTATCTATAAGGACCAGTAACACTATCTATAAGGACCAGTAACTCTATCCATAAGGACCAGTTACTCTATCCATAAGGACCAGTAACTCTATCCATAAGGACCAGTAACACTATCTATAAGGATCAGTAACTCTATCCATAAGGACCAGTAACTCTATCCATTAGGACCAGTAACACTATCTATAAGGACCAGTAACTCTATCCATAAGGACCAGTAACACTATCCATAAGGACCAGTTACTTTATCCATAAGGACCAGTAACACTATCCATAAGTGCAAAAAAGACTGCAAAACTAAGTAAAATGAGTAATAATTATGATATGATGAAGCATAGAGAAAAACTACAGCATAATGAAAATATCATGTCTGCACTATTAATTATCTATTTTTCAGTGCTTAAACTGCTTTTTTCACAAATTTGGTGCCCACCAATTTAACTTCATTGTCTATATTCAAATAACATACTAAATAGCAAGGAGCTCTTGGATTAATGAGTGGAGATCACTGGGTTAGAAAAATCATGTGAAACACATACAACTATTGTTATTTATCCAAATTTAACAACGCTCACGTTCAAAATGGAGAATTTCATAAGGTTAATTGGTTCCCAGCTTTTCTCAACTGATCTTGTTTTATTGCTAATTGTAAACAAACCTTATAGTATTTACACTTTTAAAAGCATCATGTGAACCTGTTACAGTCTCAATTCCTCTGTAAAAGGGAATAAAAAGTACTTTAGAGTTAACTTTCAATCATTCTAGAACTTTCACAATTTAAGTGTAAATGAGCGCAAGTATGGCTTAAAGAGAAAATTTTGGAAAAGCAGTCATAAATGTTCAGTTAAATACTTTATTATATTTTCAATTATGACTTACTTATATTCCTCATATACTTCAGCTTTAGGCATGCAGACTTCTCCATGTTCCTCTAAATGGCTTTTTATCCATGTTGTTGCCTCCCCTTGTTCCCGGCGATTAGAGACAGGGAGACAAGAAGGTGGGCTCCTTAAAAAAAGGGAACCAGTAATAAAAGATTGTCATAATGCTTGAACCAGCTCCAACAACTTTCATGAACGGATCTTGTAGTTTGATTGTAAGAAATCCGACACTATAGCACTTCATGAAGAACAGCTTGTTGAGTATAAAACTATGGGACCATGGGAATTCCTTCACAAAAAGCAGATTGTCAAGTAGCACATAGTCAGGTTATCTGATTTCCATCAAAGTTACTTTCATAAGACAATGCGCTGGACTATTCAATTAATGTATGAGAGGGGTACAGCTCAGTGAACAATATCAACCTATTCTTAGCTGACCTATTCACAGAATACGTATTTACATTCAAGTTTGTATCTCGTAACTACTGTATGGAATAGGTTTATTCATCACCAGTGCCTCCCCTGGAGTTTTTTTTCTTGTCGCAACCATTTTCGCAAATTGGATTTTTTTGGAGCCAAATTTAAGAAAGTGGAGCCCAAAGTGGAGCCAATTTTAAATTGAAGGCTTGACTGTAATTATCATAAGCACTATTTAATGGGGAAGTCTTTGGCTCTTCCCATGTGCTAATTAAATAGTTTTACAAAAGAAATAATTCGTTGTCAATGAATAAAGAGTTGATGTCAAACTGTATAACACCTGATAACAGACAAGCAAGAATGGTCCCCCATGCTTCATTATTTTGCGTTTAATATAAATATATTTTAAAGATACCATAAGGGTTGTCTACAAATATCTCTAAATTGTACAAAAAAAAATGAAACACATAACTCATATGAATTGAGCTGAGCGGATTTATTAAAAAAAAAAAAATGAAACAAGCATTTGAATTAACAGAAACCAATGTTAAAATAAAAGGTCAATTTGTTTTCTATTTCTTTTTTTTCAATAGGCATTTAATTGCGGAATCAGTCAGTTAATAAAGAGAATGTATCTCGCCGATTTTGTAGTAAATGCTTCATTGTGATGAACGAGCAACATACCTAAAATAGACGTTATTCACTGTCTTTAATTTTCAACACCCGACGGTGTTTGATAATTGTCATCTAATTTTCACATTGTCTTCGATCATGCGTTCACGTCAAACTGTTATATTTACACACACATTTCAGGGATAGGTGTCAGGGCAATTTCACACACGCGGCGCAAACATAACTATTGCCGCACAAGTCATATGAAGTGAATAAACTTTAATCCGATAAGTGGCAGTCATTTTAGGCCATTCAATCTAGCCGAAAAAAGAGCCCGACCAAGGCAAAATTGCAAAAGAATTTCTGAATGTTATGTGCGAAACTAGACATAGATAATAGCTCATTGCAAAAAGTTGCATGTTGTAGTAGGTGGGGAAAGTTATATAAAAGCGATTTAAACCTGTCCTTCTTTGGGCAAAATCAAATGGCCAGTATGGTAAACCATAGTAGTACTTTATGACGTAAAATCGAGAAACGTCATCACTGTGACGTCATTTTGGCTAACATAATGGTAACCATGTGGTACCTTACACGATCAAATATTGCAGATTTTCATTCGTATTTTATTGAATAGATGCTTATGTTGCAAAAATTACACACAAAAAAAGAACATTGTAACAAAACATATAAGGAAATAAGTGAAACAATCAATAATTTAATGAAATAATGCATGTATCGCCCAATTTCATGAAAGTACGGAAGGCCATTTCTGTCATAATTTTACTGATTCTTCAATTACTTTCGTGGATACCAATCCTTATTAGACCTTGTATTCAGCTTACAGTAGCTATTTCAACCCATCTTTTTTATATGTTCGCTATATGATATATAGTATGTAAATTATTTGCATAAATTTATAGAATTTGCAGAAATAACTTTAACATAGGTTTTCTCATTTGACAGAAAGCATGGTTCTTAAAAAAGGTGAAAAAAATCTTTAGACAGTGGTTTGTTTAAACGAACTAACTCAGAGGAACACAGTTTTGATAACTATAAGAATATTAGAATCAGCATTTTTAAGTGTGTCAATATTCAATTATCATTCGTCATTGATCTACGGGAAACTTTTATGATTGGATATCATAATCGATAATCTCATGCTTCACTAAGATTTGTTTGATATTTTAAAAAGTGGAATTCTTTTTATTCAACTGCGCTTGGAAAACTGGAAAAGAAAGAAAAATACTTTTTAATGAAAAGCGGAAGTGGGACTACATAAAAAATAATATAAATCTGACCAAAGTTACTATTCATAAGACAAAGCAAAGCTTTAGTCTCTATTCTAAGTGAATTTTAGTGTAAATTTATGAACGTAAAGGTGTTCGGATCTTGCTTAATTTCAGCAATCATAAAAAGTTATCTGTTGGTTGAATATTGACAACCTTGGAAGAAGCATCATCAAGCTTGACTATACATTGCTAATTATATCTTAAGATATCCACTTCCGATTTAGGATTCATTTATTGGACAGTCAACTGAAAGCACTCCTGATCCGCAAGAAAAATAACCATGACAGCAGTATTCCAACCTATATATTCTTGACGTTTTGTCACAGAACTTATTGCAAAAAAAATTGCCCCCTGTACGAATGTTATGTTTTGGTATTTCAACAGTTTACCAAGTTAGTGTATAAAGATGAGTGCTTTGATATTGAACTCTTTCAATATATTCACCATTTTTCATATGAAAACCAAGTCCCATAAGAAGTTGATGTTCTGTACTCGGGATATCTGCTAAACATGTGACTTAAAAATTATTGTCACGATCCATACAGTTACTTAAAGACATTGCTGTTGAGAGAAATTACCTTTCCACATTTCAACTACCGAAATACATGTTACATCGTCACATTGTTATGAATGCAAAAAGTGAGAGCGTAATTCAACAATGAATGCAATTCTTGTATAAGTCAAAAATGCATATAACACAGAGAAAACGCCGATAAAAGTCAAACACTAAACAATGATTTGATGGTGATGGTTCTAGATATTTAAGACAATTAGACTTCGACAGTTGTATAAATGAATTTAAAAACATAAAAGTCATTGATTTTTTAAATCATTTATCTTTTGCTTCACTGTGATTTGTATGTTATTTGTTAAATGGCACTCTTCCCTCAATTGTGAAAGGAAAGTTGAAGAACAAAAAAAGACGTTGTAATGAAAAGCTGAAGTGGGGCTAAAAAAAATTTAATGTAAATCTGATTGTAGTTGCAATTCATAAAAACAAAGCAAATCTTGAGGTTTATTTTATAAGTGATTATAAGCGTATAATGATCATAAAGGTGTTAAGAAACTTATTTAATTTCGGCAATCTTAAGAAGTTTCCCTTGGATCAAGGCCAATTTTGATTGAATATTGATATATTCAATTTCGATGGAAAATGCTGATTCTTATAGTTTTCAGGATTGTGCTCATATGAGTTAAATCATTATTCATATCCCCCATAGTTTGTGATCATATTACAGGGAACCTGTTTATAATTCTGGCTCTTTTTCCGGGAATTTATCAGGAAATCTGGGAGACAATTAGTTCAAAAAGAACCACTGACGTTCAGCTACATCTTTATCATATCTTTAAATAGTTTACGGCTTAGGTCAAAGTTGGTGGCTTAAATGATATTTGAATGTACAGTTAATGTTACGTTTTATTTTAAGAACCAAAGCACCTATGCTTAACAGACCTAAGAAAGAGCCTGGCATTGCAAGATTTAAAATGAATTACTTCCAAAAGATTTTTCTTTAAAAGTATTATGTTATCTGTCAAATGAGAAAACTTCATCAAAGTTATTTCTGAATATTCTGTAAATATATGCAAATGAATAAAAAAAAAAATCACATAGCGAATATAAGCAGATGGGTTGATTCGTCATATAGTTACTGTAAGCCGAATACAAGGCCGGATCAGGATTTGAAATCAACAATATTATATTATTCTAAGAAAAAAGTTGAAACGGTGTTCAACGTCACAGAAGAAGACAAATAAAAAAAAATGAAATCCACGAAAAGCATTGAATATCCAGTAAATATATGACAGTTATGTCCTTCCGTAGTTTTATGAAATCGACCAAAGCAACGCATTATTTCATTAAACTTTTACTTTCGTCACTCATTTGTTTTTAAGTCCTGTTTCAAAGTTCATATCTTTAGGATTGTCACGCAAAATACCCTTTTAGTTGATAAAAAAGGAACAAAACTCCGCAATATTTGATCCTATATGGTACCACGTGCTAGCCATTTTGTAAGCCAAAATAACGTCATAGTGATGATGTTTCTAAATATTACGTCATGAAATACTCCTATGGTGTACAATATTGGCCAACTAATTTTGCCTCAAAATGCAGGGTTTAAAAATCATTTATATATAACTTTCCCCACCTACTTCAAAGTGCAACTTTTTGCATAGAGCTATCATGTATGTCTAGTTTCGCACATAATATTTAGAAATTCTTTTGCAATTTTGTCTAGGTCGAATCTTATATTGAATGGCCTATTTGTGTACGAATAGATTGGTAAATACTGTTTGTCGCAAACACTTTCGCAAAACTGTTATTTTTGTCGCAAATTGACGAGATTTTTTCGCATTTGGCGACATTGGCGATTGGCAGCGGAGGCCCTGATCACACATATGTCGTTAGTACGAAAAGCTTGCATGTAAAAAATGAACCAAGATTTTCTAAGTACAAAAGGCTGCATAATTTACTTAAATTCAAGACAAGGGATATGAAACTTGGTCAGGGACCTTAAATCATGACCCTGAACATTCAATAGAGATACAAACTCAAGATGCATCAGAAAGCAATCAAAGCACTGAAAGGCCTGGATGCTTGTCGCACAGTTTTCAATGAAATACAGGTTTTCAGCATCTTTGAAATAAAGAAATTGAAAACAGTTGTTTTCTTAGAGATAAAAATCAATTAAGGCAACTTTTCACCATTCGATAATCACACAACACAGTTAAAAACTTTGTGATATAGTCCCTTTAAAGTTCATGTATCTAAAAAGATTTAGACTTTAATTAATTAAATAAAAAGGGTTTATTTCATAAACAACAAGCTTAACTTAGATTAAGACGTGCTTCTTCAAGATACCATTGTCATGTTTATTTTTGGAAATATTTAACACATCTTGTCACATGATGTTGGTAAGGTGCAGGAATATGAATTCCTGCGTTTACTTATTAATCAGCTCTTCCATAGAACGACTGAGAGGCCTGAAGGCTCACTTCACATTATTCAACAAAATTACAAGGTTTCAGTAACTTAGAAGTAAAGAAATTGAACAAAATAATTGTTTTCAAAATGTTTCACCATTATTATTCATGGAGCACAAATCTCTGAGTTAGTCCTATTATATCAATGTATTTAACCCTTTCCCAAACACCAAATTTTCGACTGTCACAAATTGAAAGAGTTTGCAGACGACATTTCAAAATGTGATGAAATTGGAAAGTAATCTTCTGATAGAGTAGAAAACATTGTTGGAAAAGGAGAAATTGCTCGTTACGAGCAATTTCTCCTTTTCCCACAGTGTTTTCCAGAGTCGTCTGCGACAAAGTGGACAAAGGTCGTTTTTGTTTGGTAATGGAATAAGGCATTCCCCACAGAGTACTTACGCTCTCAAATATTCATCTTTAGGAACCCCTGTGGGTAACTTCAGGTAGAGAAGAAGTTTTTCCACATCAGTCAACAGCTGGACTTCATTCTGTAAAAGCAAAACATTTAACTATTGACCCTTGACCCGAGTTGTCATTATTAACCAATCAAAATGATCCTAAAATAGTACAAAACGAAAAATGTAATTAGGTTAATAGGTATTACAATACAGCTGGTGAATGTATGACCGTTATATGTATGTACCCACTTCAGCCTTACCATTGGCAATAAGTATTGAAATACGCGACTATTGGACATCTTATCTCACTAACATAGTTATTACAATACAGCTGGTGAATGTATGACCGTTATATGTATGTACCCACTTCAGCCTTACCATTGGCAATAAGTATTGAAATACGCGACTATTGGACATCTTATCTCACTAACATAGTTATTACAATACAGCTGGTGAATGTATGACCGTTATATGTATGTACCCACTTCAGCCTTACCATTGGCAATAAGTATTGAAATACGCGACTATTGGACATCTTATCTCACTAACATAGGTATTACAATACAGCTGGTGAATGTATGACCGTTATATGTATGTACCCACTTCAGCCTTACCATTGACAATAAGTATTGAAATACGCGACTATTGGACATCTTATCTCACTAACATAGTTATTACAATACAGCTGGTGAATGTATGACCGTTATATGTATGTACCCACTTCAGCCTTACCATTGGCAATAAGTATTGAAATACGCGACTATTGGACATTTATCTCACTAACATAGGTATTACAATACAGCTGGTGAATGTATGACCGTTATATGTATGTACCCACTTCAGCCTTACCATTGGCAATAAGTATTGAAATACGCGACTATTGGACATCTTATCTCACTAACATAGTTATTACAATACAGCTGGTGAATGTATGACCGTTATATGTATGTACCCACTTCAGCCTTACCATTGGCAATAAGTATTGAAATACGCGACTATTGGACATCTTATCTCACTAACATAGTTCAACTCTTGACAACCATGCTTTGTCTAAGATCACTCAAAAATCAAAACATTAACATCGAATTGAACACAGAACCCAAATCCAAGTTCACCATCGCAATTCAAGCAAGATTAATTCAGGTTATATAACAGGTGCCTATAAAATGCAGCTTTGCATTAGAAATTTCTTCAAAATCATGAAGTTTTCAATAGAATTCAAAATCATGAAGTTTTCCATAGAATTCAAAATCATGAAGTTTTCCATAGAATTCAAAATCATGAAGTTTTCCATAGAATTCAAAATCATGAATTGCCATAGAATTCAAAATCATGAAGTTTTACATAGAATTCAAAATCATGAAGTTTTCCATAGAATTCAAAATCATGAAGTTTTCCATAGAATTCAAAATCATGAAGTTTTCCATAGAATTCAAAATCATGAAGTTTTCCATAGAATTCAAAATCATGAAGTTTTACATAGAATTCAAAATCATGAAGTTTTCCATAGAATTCAAAATCATGAAGTTTTCCATAGAATTCAAAATCATGAAGTTTTCCATAGAATTCAAAATCATGAATTGCATAGAATTCAAAATCATGAAGTTTTACATAGAATTCAAAATCATGAAGTTTTCCATAGAATTCAAAATCATGAAGTTTTCCATAGAATTCAAAATCATGAAGTTTTCCATAGAATTCAAAATCATGAAGTTTTCCATAGAATTCAAAATCATGAAGTTTTCCATAGAATTCAATATCATTGTCGCGAAGATTGCGATATTTCTTACACTTGGATGACGGCCCCGTCAACCTTACGGCTGGTCACCATTGGGAGCACCGCTAGGTAACGGTGCTATCAATTTCAAGTATGTTTTTCTTGCTTTTACATGAAGAAAAACGTTTTTCTAATGCTGCACCGTTGTTGTTATATATATATTTTTTTTATGGGTTTTACATCACATCAACATTATTTCAGTTACGTAGCGATGCCCGACTCTTAATGATGGAGGAAGACCCCATACTCAAAATCCATATCCCTCTCAGGATTTGAACCCACACGTTGTTGTTATAGCAACGGTTCCGCCTTAGATAAACTTGGTGCCAACCGCCTATATAAGAAGCTAGGAATTTTCTTGTTATATCAGAGTTGGATATTGAATTCGAGTATTATGTTCAAAGATGTAAAGATTGTGTTTCATTAAAAGAATTGTTCATTTAATACTTTGAGTCAGTGTTTCAATTTCTCATCTTCAATGTGACGGCGGAAATATCATAGTCTTCTACAAAACTCAACAGAACAAATCTCCGCCACATTGAATTTGGTCCCGCGAGAAACCCAATTTTGCTACCAAAAGGAGATAGGTTCACTGTTTTAAAACATTGAAAAGACTCACAAAGAGCTTCTTCATAGTGGTGTTTCTCAAACACTATCTGTAATACAACAACGCTTTTGGATCCCACAAGGGCGGGCAACGATTAAGGCTGCTTTAAAGTCGTGCACTGTGTGTCGTCGTTATGAAAGTGTGCCTTTCATTTGCCTCCTATGTGCTCAATCCCAAAGTCACGAGTGACAGAATCAACTCCATTTTCACGATCAGGATTAGATTACCTTGGACCTTTACTCGTCAAGTCAAATGATGGTCCAAAAAAGGTGTGGATTTGCTTATTCACATGTCTAGTAACGCGCGCTATTCATCTGGAATTAGTGTGTGATATGACTACCGCAGAATTCCTACTGTGTTTAAGAAGGTTCATTTCACAACGAGTACACCACGTCAGATACTTAGTGACAACGCGATGCAATTCCGGGCAGCTAGCACGGTTATTGATCGTTTATGGAATCAAATACATAAAGAAGATGAAATACATAGCTATGTGTCAAACGCAGGCATTACATGGACATTTAACGTAGAATTTGCTCCGTGGATGGAGGGTTCTACGAAAGACTAGTTGGTTTGGTTAAAAGAGCGATGAGAAAGACGATCGGTAGAAAGTTACTCTCCATTATACAGCTTCAAACACTCTTAAAGGAAATAGAAGCGGTTTTGAACACTCGGCCACTTGTTTACGTCGGAGATGACCTCAATTCTACTATCCCGTTAACACCAGCTCATTTCTTGACGCTAAATCCAAAAATGGGAATACCCGATACAGAGGTCTCGGATGATAGTGACTTTCAGCCCATCGAAAGTACGACGGAAAAGCTCTTAAGCATATGGAAGAAGGGTGAAAAGTTACGAGACGCTTTTTTGAAGACATGGCGAATGGAATACCTAACAAGTCTTCGAGAACGATATCAAACCCTCTTAAAGAACAAAAAAGTTTGTTCGAAGTTTCAACCAAAAGTAAATGATATTATGCTCATAAAAGACGACACATCGAGATGTAATTGGAAGTTCAGGAAAGTAACAAAGTTAGTTGGAAGCAGAGATGGCTGTGTTCGATCAGCTAAGGTAGTCGTTACTTCAGGCAAAGAGATAGGAAAACCTCTTATATCCTTTAGAGGTTTCTGAAGAGGTGTTTCAACATCAAAATGGAAAGGACAAAAAGATGATTGTACCTTTAGAAAAATCAAATGTGCATTTTAGACCTAAACATCGAACAGCAGAAACCGCGAGGAAAAAGATTATTAAAAGGTTTGATACTCAGGAATGGTGAAAATACATTCCAATAGACAGTATATATAGCATTAAAACATTATTAATTCTAAAGAGTGTAGTCAATAAATCAAGGGCTTAGTTTTTGCTGCTAGATAGCCTGGCACTTCTAACGGTCCAATTGTTGTTTTAAGTGTTTGTACAGCCCATGCTACGGCTCTGCAGTATAAACATTTCGTTCAACGGATCCTAGTAGCTGTGTGCAGATAGGTATTCAAATTAAGCCTGTGCAAAGGACCCAGCTGTAGATGTTTCTCATGCAACGGCACCGCTTGTATATGTTTCTCGTGCAACGGACCAAAAACTTCTCTTTATAAACAAAGGTTGTTAGAATGTGGTCATTTAGCGACTTGCTGCCTTGAAGAAAACATCATGTTCGTTTGCTACCATTGCCATCGGGACTATTCGTCTAAAAAGAGTTTGGACAGACACATTCGTGAAAAACATTCTTCAAAGAGGTTCTACCCTTGTGTAGATGTGACGTGTCCTGCAAAGTTCATCAGGAGGAGCTATATGGTAACGCACCTTTCGAGAGTGCACAATTTCGATCGACAAACTGCAAAGGATTTGGCAGTGAAAATACGCCATATGCCACCACGTCAAGTATACTCCCTGGGCTATTCATAAAGCTTCGCCATTCGCCATAGGCGAAAGTCAACTTGGTTTGGCGAAAAAAGAAATGTACCCTTTCGTCAATTTGGCGAAAGTAAAATTGACCCCATTTTGTAGAGTCTGTAATGGCGAAAGTGGGAAGAATGGCTAAAGTCTTTTCGCCACTACGAGTGGTAATCATTAATCAAAATTGAATAGTTTGACGTTGAACAGCTTAAATATAAATAGAAGTGTTTGGTTCCTTAGCCGATTTTCTAGTGAAAGCGCTCTTTTAGAAAATACGGAGACCAGACATTATGTATATTTCCAATAGCAACGTCTAATGAAAACGTTTAAACAGGCCGGTTCCCGGTTTCAGTTTATGTGTCACACTAAAGTCGGTACCAGAATAATAAAACGCACCAAAACGTTTTCGATACTTATTTCTGTAGCTCACTGCGTTAAAAAAAGATACTCATAAAGGTGATATGGGACTTATTGCAATGAAAAGCACGCGAATAAAAAACATTATTTGTGTGTAAACACATTCAATATATCAAGCGTTTTAAATGATTACATCGATGCAATATTAGAACGAAATTCCATGGTACGGAATTTACGGACAACGAAACAACAACAACAACAACATGAGGGAAAGGGACTCCCGGTGAAAAATGGTAATTAAAACAAACATTCAAGGAAATATAACCTTTTATGAGCATATCTTAATGCATTGGAACTCCCACATTTAGTAAAAAGAACGTCATTATTGTACAAGTACTGTCAACTTGCCAGTTCAATGACTCCCAGATCACGTAAACGCTGCAGCATACCCTGCAAACTTTAAGGTTAGATATTCTTTTTAAAATGTTTAATTTATTTTGTTTTATTTACAATCAAAAGTTATTTTATATTCTTTTTTTAAATGTTTATTTTGTTTTATTTAAAAAATGAATCATGCCAGGTGCATGCATGCAAGTTTAATTATTTTCTGTCGTCTTTCTAACCCTGTCCCAAAGTTCTGTAAACATTTATTGAGGTATAGGATGTAGTACTCTACTAAGAACAACCACACAATGAAGTGGCTGATACAAGAACTGTTATTTATTTGTTCAATTTACACATCATTTATTTTATTATGTGATAAATACCATTCTAGCCTATTTCAATAATTGGTCTGTAAATTGAACAAATGAACTGTAATTTATATTTAATATTTCTGCTAAAATGGCTAAAAAGACTTAGCCAAATTTGGCTTTGCAAAAATCCAAGTGGCTAAAGAAAATTTGGGTAGCTTAGCCAAAAAGGCTCATAATATTTTGGTCCAATGAAGAGCCCAGTACTCCCCTGAACTAGAAGACATCAGTGAAGACGAAACGTATTTGAACAGTCTATCTCCTGGATTAACATTTCCTGACGTTCCAACACCGGACTTAAACAATGATGACAACGACTCAATTCTGGATTTCCTGTCAGGCAGTGATTTGGACGACATAACCTTTGGTGAAGTTAATCAAGACGCGAATATCGGTATCGAAGGTACTCCGGACGAAATGATCAGCAGCGACATGATTCAAGACCTGGTAATCTACGTCGACAGCAATGACGTTATTCCAGACGCGGCTATCGATGTCGACGGCGTTATTCCAGAAGCGGCTATCGATGTCGACTGTACGCCAGACAAATTGATCGATGGTGACGTTACTGAAGACGCGGAAATCAATGTCGACGGTGCACCAGACAATAATATGAGCAATGGTGACGGTTTCCCTGTTGATGAGGAAGGGTGCAATGACAATGAACTCAAGGAAGAAGTTCAAACTACTGCAATTAATGTAACACTTATAAAGACGGATACATTTCGAAATGGACAGATATACAAAACGCCACGAACTACATCTATCATAAAGAATAATGTACAGGATATATTTACTTATGTCCAGAGTGAATTCCAGAGTTACGATGATTATTGTTATAGAAAAAATTATGAATATATTTAAAAAAAGATAAGAAAGCAATATTTCGATATTCGATATTTCTTACACGTGGATGACGGCCCCGTCAACCTTACGGCTGGTCACCATTGGGAGCACCGTTAGGTAACGGTGCTATCAATTTCAAGTATGTTTTTCTTGCTTTTACATGAAGAAAAACGTTTTTCTAATGCTGCACCGTTGTTGTTAAAGCAACGGTTCCGCCTTAGATAAACTTGGTGCCAACCGCCTATATAAGAAGGCTAGGAATTTTTTGTTATCAGAGCTGGATATTGAATACGAGTATTATGTTCAAAGATGTAAAGATTGTGTTTCATTAAAAGAATTGTTCATTTAATACTTTGAGTCAGTGTTTCATTTTCTCATCTTCAAAGTGAGGGCGGAAATATCATACAGTCTTCTACAAAACTCAACAGAACGAATCTCCGCCACAATCATACAGGCTTTTATGTTTCCTAATATAAACTTTCAGTGATAAATTTCCCAAATTCAATAGACCTAGGCCTCTTCCCAATTCAATAGGCCTAGGGCTCTTCCCAATTCAATAATTCAATAGGCCTAGGCCTCTTCCGAATTCAATAGGCCCAGGCCTCTTCTCAATTCAATAGGCCCAGGCCTCTTCCCATATCAATAGACAGAGGCCTCTTTCCAATTCAATAGGCCCAGGCCTCTTCCCAATTCAATGTGCCCAGGCATCTTCCCAATTCAATAGGCCTAGGCCTCTTCCGAATTCAATAGGCCCCGGCCTCTTCCTAATTTAATAGGCCCAGGCCTCTTCCCATATCAATAGACAGAGGCCTCTTCCCAATTCAATAGGCCCGGGCCTCTTCCCAATTCAATAGGCCCAGGCCTCTTCCCAATTCAATAGGCCTATGACCTTACGACACAGAGCAGTTAACCACGCCCACCGTAAATATGGGAGGTCACTCTAATTTTCTCCGACATTCTGAGTGAAAAATAGCGTCAATGCACAAACTAGGATCCCTGTTTGACATTGCCGATGATTTCGGATATTCTAATTTTAAATCGGAAATATTCTTACAAAATAAGCACCTGCCTTTATTGCTGAATAATATGTACATAGCATGACAATTTGTAAAGAAGATGGTATATTTTGGGCGTTAGCAGAGACATATATAGCAGCTCTGTTATATATCTCTATGGCGTTGGGAGAGTGATTTACCCCAGCAGTGTGGGGTCCGATCGCAACCAAACATGATCCGTCCAAAGTCCGATCAGACTCGGATACAAACGACATTGGTCCGTTCGGCACTGGTTCGACCGGACCTTCAAAATGACCGTATTTCATACTCTTTCAAAACAGTTAATTTGCAGGTTACGAACGAAATTATCTCATTTTGATTCTCAAACGGTTTAGGTTTTTATTTTACTACATCGGCGTATTATCCTGAATGATACAAAACGCAGACCTACCAATTTTGTCATGTTTAAAATGGTATAATGGTGTTGGTCATGTTGAGATTATGGTGTTAAACACTTGCTGATAGGACAAATCACTATTTTGTTGTCAATTAAGTTAATAATCAAGACGTTCGAACATAATCTTTTGTATGCTACTCAATGGATGGTTGTCAGTTTTGCTACTTGATTACAAACTAAGGGTCATTTTACTAAACGAAATATTTTTAATTGTTCCAAATTCAAAGAGTTTGCAGACGTCATTTAAATGAAGATGATGAATTAATACTTTTCTGATAGGGCAGACCATATTGTTGGAAAAGGATAACTTGCTCGTTAAGAGCAATTTCTCCTTTTCCCACAATATTTTCCCTAGTTGTCTGTAACAAAGTAGTCAAATGTAGTTATTGTTTGGTAAAGGGTTAACAAAGCTTGATTGTTAAAAGGATTAAGGGTTTCGACGCTAATTAACATCAATCTGCCACAATTGCACTTTATGGTCAAGTCACAAACCCTTTAGCCAATCGGCGGTCTTTGTAATCAACCATTGGCTACCAAGAGTGTGTTTTACGTGTTACAGCAACATTAGATTCTTTAAGGTATTCGGATAAATTTGGATATGCTACATCGATCATTACAGGTAGGTGGATTGATGGGCTTTAATAAGAAAGTTAATTAATTGTTTAAGGTGCTCTTAGGGTCAATTTAAAAACAAAATCAATTAATTAAAATCCAATTAGAAGAGTTTGTATACATCCAACTGGAAACCATGTCCTCTCACATCATTATCGATCAATATTGTATTTTTAGTTAACATTTGATTCATTATCAAATGCAACTAATAACATTCGTCATTATGTGTCAATTCCGTTTTTTTAAAAACAACGATTTTTTATTTTCAAACGAAGATAAAAGACAAAAATGAAAATTTACTAACATGTGAAAGAAAAAAAGAAAGGAAATAAAATAGTAGTTCATACTTCTATACTTTACATCGTTTTATAAATCAACTGTTTGCATAGATTTACTCATTGCATGTAGTTCTCAGTCATTTCACAATATATGTGACAGATTTTCGAAACGGGATAAACTCTACTTCACCCACAAGTCTCTCCTTATACATAATTTTTCTTCTATAAGTACTCAAACAATATCTTTTAAGCAATATTGACGAAGAAAAATCACAGCACACTAGTACTATGTATTGACGGAGTCGCACAGCGTGTCGGAGAAAATGGCGGATAGCAACCGAAGTGTTTGCTGATTGGTCAGTTCCAGCTGTCAATCAAAGTCTGTCGTAAGGTCAATTCAATAGGCCCAGGCCTCTTCCAAATTCAATAGGCCTAGGCCTCTTCCCAATTCAATAGGCCTAGGCCTCTTCCAAATTCAATAGGCCCAGGCCTTTTCCCAATTCCAGGGAAATAATCCCTGTCAAGAGTCTGTTTACTTTGGAATGTATCAGAAAGCATGTTAGGAGCAGGTGTAAAGCCTGAAGTATATTCTCATTGGCAAGAATAGGTTAAATGTTTGATGTAATAATGCCGGTACTTACCAGAATTCTTTCAATCCTGTGTTTACCCTCAACACTGAAAAACATCAAGAAACATCAAGAAAAAAATGTGTTTTCATCTTCACTTGCTCCTCATTAACAAAATTAATTACAAACGTTTTGCCTACTGACACTTTCGCCTACTACATAATTGCATATCAGATATCCATAAAACTAATAAACATTTGGGTTGTTAAAATTTATTCAGCTGTTAACATTGGCTTTCAGTGTATTTGTGACAGAACACTCAAATCAAATAATGTAGATTTTATCATCAATGCAGCCCTAAACAAAATTGTATATACCGGAAGTTTATCGGAGATTTATTACATGTTCTGTTTACATGTAATTTATTTACACAAATCATAATCCTATCACGATTAAGATTTACTTTTCATCACTCAGGGGATATTTGTGACTACCTTGATGAAGATTATAACTTAACATTAATGAAAACATCAGATATTATAGTAATCCATGTTGATTAAGAAGGGCCTCAGTGGATTTAGGTCGGTTCCTGTAATTAACAGCCCTCTTCCTAATATTTGAAGAAATAATTCATTTTCCCCCTTACTTTAAAAGTGAAGGGGGAATTTCCCCCTTCCTTAAGATTTCTAGAATAATCAATGTATGTTGCATTGTAGGTGAAATTGTCAGTAGCCATAAAAATCATAAACATCAAACACAATAGAACAGATTATTTATCATCAATTGTGTTTTTTTGCCAAGCCAAACAAACATGCAAGGGGCTATGAAAGCTATTGAAAAATCATCAAAATACAAATATTAATTCGTAACAATTCTGTGATTACCTGATTGTAGAGTCCAGTCCCTCATGCAGCTTTGTATATTTCTTGTTATATTCATTACACTGCCCAGTGGTGGATGTACACGCAATAGCAGCGTGACTCTGACCTGAACTTGTGATCTGCCCGGCAACAAGCATTTGGAACATGCTGTTTATTTCATATCAACATCATTAAAGAACTTTCTTTCTCTTCATTCTATCGGTTTGACATGGAAAATGGACATGATCGGTTTGACATGGAAATTGGTCATGAACCTGTTATTTTGTAACAAAACTAGGTCAATCTGTGTTTGTTTACATTAATGTAAAGCGCATAGTCTGGCACCGATTTCGTATGAACATGAAGAACTATACATCTCACTTTTAACTGCTGCAGTTATCCAAGGAATTCAATGGTAGATAACCATCCACACACGAAAGGCATAAATGTTTGTAAAGTAGTTTACACGTTCTGAGAATATAAATGAATGGAACAAGTTGTTTTTATTTCAAGGAAACAGGAAAAGCCTGCTTGATTCCAATTGATCTTCATCTTAAAGTAAAGAAAAGGTCCAAACGCCTTGAGCAATAGTTTGTTTCGATGCAATTTCGTGTTGTTGCATTGAAAAAAAGGAAATCATCAACGTCTTAGAAGTTTAAATCAATCACACAAAAATGTCTCATGCCTCTGCTATTGCGCATGCGTAATACAAAGATCGAATTACGATTGTCGTTAATGTATACAATCCTCTTGAAGGCAAAATGCTTTATCAAAGCCAATAAAGTAGATACTTTAAATGAGTATTGCTTCTTTAGGTTTGAAAATTGTTTCGAAAACAAAAAACTCATACTGTTACGTAAAAATTCCCTAAAAAAGGCTAATGTATTAAAGGTTATCGATTCAACACGGTCATTCCTTTGGTCACACAAAATGGGTCGTCGCACAAAATGACGTTCAAACAACGACAATATTGTTTACTGCCAAAAACCGATGCTGGCATTTTTCAGATTTTATTTTCGATGAAAACCCATGGATGCACAGCTTGAAAGATGAGCGACCATCAAAAGAGAACGAATTCTGTAATTAATTATTTTTTTCTCTTTAGACATTCATTTTCCTTCCATATACGGAACAGGATATGTCTTAAAAGATAGCTTCAAACGAATCAACCCTACACCATTGCCTATACAGTGCAACTCATCCTGTGAGTGGTGAAAACATTAAAATTGTTAGTGCAGTTTAAAAGATAGTAAAAAGAAAGGTTTACAGTAAGAAGGAATCACTGTCAAAACGTCCCATTGTTAGAATGTCCCAGTATTTGTTAAAACATCCCAGTAGGGGTAGAAAAAATGTCAAAACATCCCAATTCAATGTCCCACTTAATTGAGTATAAGTTAGATAGTAAGTAGGTTAATTAAGTAGATCTAGTTTAAAAAATGCATATGTTATACCAAAGACCTAATGTTTATTAGGTATTTGGTTTTAAGTAATTGATTTTTTAAGAGAGTTTGTTATCAATATAGGAATTTGGAAAAGGAAATATTAATATTTTAATATTATTTTGATTTAATTGAAGAAATTCTCTTATTACCAGTTTCACTAATGATATTTATTTACACCGGATATTCCAATGTAGTGTGAATCAATCTTTATTAAAGAAATGTCATTTCATAACTGTATAACTGGTGTGCAATACGGTATACGCGTCGATGATTAAATCAGAGACATAGATAACATTTGTTATCTATGTCTCTGATTAAATCAATTACTCATGCAAGGTTTCGGTACCAATCACGTGTCGCACGCGTCACTGACTGCGTGTTTGTGTAACAGCTATTCACGTCACATTATGGACATTATATCAGTTATTTTAAAGGTTCAATTAAAGTTGAATAGTTATATAATAAATAACGTTTTTAAGATTTTACTCCATTTCTATCTCTATTCGTTTTTTTTTCATATACTTTTGAGGGGAAAAATCAACCACAGGCGCATGTATTCAATATAAATGTAATATTTCTTTATTACTTTTATTGTTTAACAGTTTAAATGTACATTCAATACTGTGATTCAAGTTTCTTTTACACAAATATACATAATAAGCGCCATTAGACTGTCTTCCTGCCCATCGTCAACGGAACCCGTGTTTTTTGTTTGTAAATGGAAGAGACGTTCTTCAGGAGCGCTGTAGTTGACAGTAAACCATATTGGTAGCTGCAAATACGAAAGGGACAAAATTAGGCCCAATTATTACTTTTAACAATAATCACATATGAATGATCATTTAGACATAGTTATATATGTAATCCCAAATTATGGCATTTAAAAAAAGATATTGGTGTTAACAACTTGTGTACTCATGGGCCTATGACATTATGCGTCAATAAAGAGAAATATATCGAAAATAAAATGCCTTAATGCAAAGATTTTATAGAATAAAACATGTAGCAGAAACAAAAAGGACTATCCGCAATGCATGTGCTCATTCTATGCAGGAGAAAACCAATGGTAATCGCGACAGTTTGGTGTTTAGCGGAACTTGCGGAATCATCCACGTTCTTCCAGACTTTACTAGTGATTTAGCAATTTAGAAAATGCCTCTGCTATATACAATATTAAACAAAGCGCAAGATTTGTTTTGCTCTAACCATTTATTGGCTTCAATTGCGTCCTGGATATGCACTGTCTCTTGACAGGGTTGTTTGAATTATAATAAAAAGATATAATTATGGGAAATTGCTGTGAATGTATAAGTCGTGTACTTTAAGCGTCTATACACTGTCGAAACCTCTACTCAAATATACACTGCAATCATGACCAAATCTTACGTAAACAACTATTTCTTTCATGACAGTCCAGAAATTAAGAGAATTTCTCTTTTTTCCAGGCAAGGGGAGGGGCACGATCAGCACAAAGTATCAAAAATGATATCGGAACCACCTCAGGAAGAGATTTAGCAAGCCGTGAGGAGGAGTACAAGTAAATATACTCAAACAAAAGACATTATCTGTATACCTTATTTAGTTAGGCTTAAGTAGTACATAGTAAATACACACTTACTACAGACATTCTCTGTATACTTTATTTAGTTAGCCTTGAGAAGTATAAGTAAATACACACCAACTACAGACATTCTCTGTATAACTTATTAAGATAGCCTTGAGTAGAACATAGTAAATACACACTAACTACAGACATTCTCTGTATACCTTATTTAGTTAGCCTTGAGTAGTACTAGTAAATACACACTAACTACAGACATTCTCTATATACCTTATTTAGTTTTCCTTGAGTAGTACATAGTAGATACACACTAACTACAGACATTCTCTGTATACCTTATTTAGTTAGCCTTGAGTAGTATAAGTAAGTACACACTAACTACAGACATTCTCTGTATACCTTATTTAGTTAGCCTTGAGTAGTATAAGTAAGTACACACTAACTACAGACATTCTCTGTATAACTTATTAAGATAGCCTTGAGTAGTACATAGTAAATACACACCAACTACAGACATTCTCTGTATACCTTATTTAGTTAGCCTTGAGTAGTATAAGTAAGTACACACTAAGTACAGACATTCTCTGTATACCTTATTTAGTTAGCCTTGAGTAGTACTAGTAAATACACACTAACTACAGACATTCTCTATATACCTTATTTAGTTTTCCTTGAGTAGTACATAGTAAATACACACTAACTACAGACATTCTCTGTATACCTTATTTAGTTAGCCTTGAGTAGTACTAGTAAATACACACTAACTACAGACATTCTCTATATACCTTATTTAGTTTTCCTTGAGTAGTACATAGTAAATACACACTAACTACAGACATTATCTGTATAACTTATTTAGTTAGCCTTGAGTAGTACTAGTAAATACACACTAACTACAGACATTCTCTGTATACCTTATTAAGATAGCCTTGAGTAGTACATAGTAAATACACACTAACTACAGACATTCTCTGTATAACTTATTAAGATAGCCTTGAGTAGTACATAGTAAATACACACCAACTACAGACATTCTCTGTATAACTTATTAAGATAGCCTTGAGTAGTACATAGTAAATACACACTAACTACAGACATTCTCTGTATAACTTATTAAGATAGCCTTGAGTAGTACATAGTAAATACACACTAACTACAGACATTCTCTGTATACCTTATTTAGTTAGCCTTGAGTAGTATAAGTAAGTACACACTAACTACAGACATTCTCTGTATAACTTATTAAGATAGCCTTGAGTAGTACATAGTAAATACACACCAACTACAGACATTCTCTATATACCTTATTTAGTTAGCCTTGAGTAGTATAAGTAAGTACACACTAACTACAGACATTCTCTGTATACCTTATTTAGTAAGCCTTGAGTATTATAAGTAAATACACACTAACTACAGACATTCTCTGTATAACTTATTTAGATAGCCTTGAGTTGTATTAGTAAATACACACCAACTACAGACATTCTCTGTATACCCTATTTAGTTAGCCTTGAGTAGTACATAGTAAATACACACTAACTACAGACATTCTCTATATACCTTATTTAGTTTTCCTTGAGTAGTACATAGTAAATACACACTAACTACAGACATTCTCTGTATACCTTATTTAGTTTTCCTTGAGTAGTACATAGTAAATACACACTAACTACAGACATTCTCTGTATACCTTATTTAGTTTTCCTTGAGTAGTACATAGTAAATACACACTAACTACAAACATTCTCTGTATACCTTATTTAGTTAGCCTTGAGAAGTATAAGTAAATACACACTAACTACTGACATTCTCTGTATACCTTATTTAGTTAGCCTTGAGTAGTACATAGTAAATACACACTAACTACAGACATTCTCTGTATACTTTATTTAGTTAGCCTTGAGTTGTATTAGTAAATACACACTAACTACAGACATTCTCTGTATACTTTATTTAGTTAGCCTTGAGTTGTATTAGTAAATACGCACTAATGTCAGACATTCTCTGTATACTTTATTTAGTTAGCCTTGAGTTGTATTAGTAAATACGCACTAACTACAGACATTCTCTGTATACTTTATTTAGTTAGCCTTGAGTTGTATTAGTAAATACGCACTAATGTCAGACATTCTCTGTATGCTTTATTTAGTTAGCCTTGAGTAGTACATAGTAAATACACACTAAGTACAGACATTCTCTGTATACCTTATTTAGTTAGCCTTGAGTAGTACATAGTAAATACACACTAACTACAGACATTCTCTGTATACCTTATTTAGTTAGCCTTGAGTAGTACATAGTAAATACACACCAACTACAGACATTCTCTGTATACTTTATTTAGTTAGCCTTGAGTAGTACATAGTAAATACACACCAACTACAGACATTCTCTGTATACTTTATTTAGTTAGCCTTGAGAAGTATAAGTAAATACACACTAACTACTGACATTCTCTGTATACTTTATTTAGTTAGCCTTGAGTAGTACATAGTAAATACACACCAACTACAGACATTCTCTGTATACTTTATTTAGTTAGCCTTGAGTTGTATTAGTAAATACGCACTAATGTCAGACATTCTCTGTATACTTTATTTAGTTAGCCTTGAGTTGTATTAGTAAATACGCACTAATGTCAGACATTCTCTGTATACCTTATTTAGTTAGCCTTGAGAAGTACATAGTATATACACACTAACTACAGACATTCTCTGTACATATCTTATTTAGTTAGGCTTGAGGAGTATAAGTTAATACACCCTTACTACAGACATTCTTTGTATACCTTATTTTGGCTTGCCTCGAGTTGTACAAGTAAATACATTCTTACTACAGACTTTCTCTATAAACCTTATTTAGCTAGCAATGAGTAGTATATGTAAATATTTTGCTGGAATTCTCTGTAGACCTTCAATCAAGGATGTCAGATGCGAATGAGCATCTGAAATAGTATGGTTTTAGAATTGAAGCGAATAGTCTCTAAATACTAGGGTTTGAAACATATTGAAGTACGTGTATATTAAAAATTGCGTGTCTTAAAAAGATTAATGTGCCTTCCTTATGATTTTATTACCTGTTCTAACGGTCTACACTTTACCACTGCACCAATGTCACCTTTATCATTAGCAAGTAAATAAGAAACAATAATGTGTCAACTGTATGATTTTACTCATTATGAAAATTAATTAATAGTCATTTTCCTTGTAGCCCAAATTTGAAGAATTTGGTTGAATCATTTCTTGTTTTTGTTTTTTCAGAAAGTTAAATGCTGAATTGGAGGCTAAAACAGCCAATCTTGTTAGAGAAGCAGAGGATGTTCTGGTAAGAGGTTCAGATTGGAGGCGTGGTTCCCTAACTTCCTTCTCACTTGTCTCTTAAAACCTATAATACTGGTACCCATTAGAATCCAATAACATGATATAAGTCCAATAGATTAAGAAATACTGTACTGCTGGTATATACATCACTTTTAACAGTATTTTGTGATAATTTCTCATGTGTTTTCTCTAAAATGCCCTTTTTAGCTTGACTTTTCAAAGAATAGGGAGAACTATACTACTCTTCCACCATCGGCGTCACACATTCCTTACCTTCACCCATTCCTTACTGTCACACATTCCTTACCTTCACCCATTCCTTACTGTCACACATTCCTTACCTTCACCCATTCCTTACTGTCACACATTCCTTACTGTCACACATTCCTTACTGTCACACATTCCTTACCTTCACCCATTCCTTACTGTCACACATTCCTTACCTTCACCCATTCCTTACTGTCACACATTCCTTACCTTCACCCATTCCTTACTGTCACACATTCCTTACCTTCACCCATTCCTTACTGTCACACATTCCTTACCTTCACCCATTCCTTACTGTCACACATTCCTTACCGTCACCCATTCCTTACTGTCACACATTCCTTACCTTCACCCATTCCTTACTGTCACACATTCCTTACCTTCACCCATTCCTTACTGTCACACATTCCTCACCGCTACGTTTTGACATGCCAGTTTGTATCTCATAAACTACAGTACCATAATGTAAGGCCCCTTACCAAGTTTCGAATCTTGTTTTTAATCTAAGCAAATTATGTGATCTTCTGTACTAAGAAAATCTCAACAACTATTGTAAGAAATCATTGTGTACATCCTTATAAACAGTCATCATTGGTAAATCTATGTAAACAGTCACCATTGGACAATCTATGTAAACAGTCATCATTGGTAATCCATGTAAACAGTCATCATTGGTAAATCAATGTTAATATTCATCATTGGTCAATCTATGTGAACAGTCACCATTAGACAATCTATGTAAACAGTCACCATTGGTCAATCTATGTTAACATTCACCATTGGTCAATCTATGTAAACAGTCACCATTTGTCAATCTATGCAAAAAGTCACCATTGGTCAATCTATTTAAACAGTCACCATTGGTCTATCTATGTAAAAAGTCAACATAGGTCAATCTATGTAAACAGTCACCATTGGTCAATCTATGTAAACAGTCACCATTGGACAATCTATTTAAACAGTCACCATTGGTCAATCTATGTAAAAGGTCAACATAGGTCAATCTATGTAAACAGTCACCATTGGACAATCTATGTAAACAGTCACCATTGATCAATCTATGTTAAACAGTCACCATAGGTCAATCTATGTAAAAAGTCAACATTGGTCAATCTATGTAAACAGTCACCATTGGACAATCTATTTAAACAGTCACCATTGGTCAATCTATGTAAAAGGTCAACATAGGTCAATCTATGTAAACAGTCACCATTGGACAATCTATGTAAACAGTCACCATTGATCAATCTATGTTAAACAGTCACCATAGGTCAATCTATGTAAAAAGTCAACATTGGTCAATCTATGTAAACAGTCACCATTGGACAATCTATTTAAACAGTCACCATTGGTCAATCTATGTAAAAGGTCAACATAGGTCAATCTATGTAAACAGTCACCATTGGACAATCTATGTAAACAGTCACCATTGATCAATCTATGTTAAACAGTCACCATAGGACAATCTATGTAAAAAGTCAACATTGGTCAATCTATGTAAACAGTCACCATTGGACAATCTATGTTAACAGTCACCATTGGCCAATCAATGTAAACAGTCACAATTGGACAATCTATGTAAACAGTCACCATTGGACAATCTATGTAAAAAGTCACCATTGGACAATCTATTTTAAAAGTTACCATTGGCCAATCAATGTTAACAGTCACCATAGGTCAATCTATGCAAATGTTTATAAAGTTTATAAACATGAAGGACAGGACATGTATAGATCATGATTAATATATTGTTTATATATGTGATGGACATGACATGTGTAGATCATGATTAGTATATTGTTTATATACATGATGGACATGACATGTGTAGATCATGATTAGTATATTGTTTATATACATGATGGACATGACATGTGTAGATCATGATTAGTAAATTGTTTATATACATGATGGGCATGGCATGTGTAGATCATGATTAGTATATTGTTTATAAACATGATGGGCATGGCATGTGTAGATCATGATTAGTATATTGTTTATATACATGATGGGCATGACATGTGTAGATCATGATTAGTAAATTGTTTAAAGACATGATGGGCATGACATGTATAGATCATGATTAGTATATTGTTTATATACATGATGGACAGGACATGTGTAGATCATGATTAGTATATTGTTTATATACATGATGGACAGGACATGTGTAGATCATGATTAGTATATTGTTTAAAGACATGATGGGCATGACATGTGTAGATCATGATTAGTATATTGTTTATATACATGATGGGCATGACATGTGTAGATCATGATTAGTAAATTGTTTATATACATGATGGGCATGACATGTATAGATCATGATTAGTATATTGTTTATATATGTGATGGACAGGACATGTGTAGATCATGATTAGTATATTGTTTAAAGACATGATGGGCATGACATGTGTAGATCATGATTAGTAAATTGTTTATATACATGATGGGCATGACATGTATAGATCATGATTAGTATATTGTTTATATATGTGATGGACAGGACATGTATAGATCATGATTAGTATATTGTTTATATATGTGATGGACAGGACATGTGTAGATCATGATTAGTATATTGTTTATATATGTGATGGACAGGACATGTGTAGATCATGATTAGTATATTGTTTATATATGTGATGGACAGGACATGTGTAGATCATGATTAGTATATTGTTTATATTAGGGATGGGAACGAATATTCGAATACTGGGTCGAATATTCGAATAGCAAAATAGTATTCAAATATTCGATTTTAATGAACCCATATTACTGTATGTTTACCATAAATTTTATTCAAAAATAATGTTGTTTTATTTTCATTTTCTTCCTCTAAACCGATCCCAAATATCGAAGAACGTGCCTAGCTCCCAGGTGCAGTTACGATGTTTTTACAACGTATGTCACACAGTAAAACACCTGTGACAAATTACCACATCTTTTGACAGTTTGCAAAACGATTAATTCCTAAGTGTGAAAATAGTCGATTTTAAGCCGCTAAATCTAACACCTTAATGATCTGCACTTGCTCCTTATTATCCAAAACAAGTCAATCACGCTAATTGACAGTTGTCAGTGTCAACCAATCACGTAACTTGTTTGTCGTGAAATTAAATAATTACTCTTTCAATAACCAATCGTAATCATGATTGCATATGCACGAAGACCAATCAAATAATGTGTTAGAAAGTATATTTTTCTTCAGAATAATTTGTCAAACTTATCTTCATTCTAATTTCTACATCTATTCTGATGGACCAACTCTGTAAGAAACTGGAAAAGTCTGTTGATAAAAAACGACATAATTGGTATTACTGCTTTGATATTGCATGCACGTACATGTATACAGATATCGGCTATACACAAAAGGTTTGAACAGAGGACTAGTGTACTAGTATTCGGACATGCAGACATTCGGACATCAAAACGAATTCTAAAATCGAATATTCGAATATATTCGAATAGTTCTAGTCGAATATTCGAATAGTGATTTCACTATTCATTCCCATCCCTAGTTTATATACATGATGGGCATGACATGTATAGATCATGATTAGTATATTGTTTATATACATGATGGGCATGACATGTGTAGATCATGATTAGTATATTGTTTATATACATGATGGACATGACATGTGTAGATCATGATTAGTAAATTGTTTATATACATGATGGGCATGACATGTATAGATCATGATTAGTATATTGTTTATATACATGATGGACAGGACATGTGTAGATCATGATTAGTATATTGTTTATAAACATGATGGACAGGACATGTGTAGATCATGATTAGTATATTGTTTATATACATGATGGACATGACATGTGTACATCATGATTAGTAAATTGTTTATATACATGATGGACATGACATGTGTAGATCATGATTAGTATATTGTTTATATACATGATGGACATGACATGTGTAGATCATGATTAGTAAATTGTTTATATACATGATGGGCATGACATGTGTAGATCATGATTAGTATATTGTTTATATACATGATGGACAGGACATGTGTAGATCATGATTAGTATATTGTTTATAAACATGATGGACAGGACATGTGTAGATCATGATTAGTATATTGTTTATAAACATGATGGACAGGACATGTGTAGATCATGATTAGTATATTGTTTATATACATGATGGGCATGACATGTATAGATCATGATTAGTATATTGTTTATATACATGATGGACATGACATGTGTAGATCATGATTAGTATATTGTTTATATACATGATGGTTAGGATTTATATGTAGATAGTGATTATTTATTTATTTTTTAACAGAAAGGGCAGGACTCAATACTGAGCCAATCAAAGTTACTGGACAACATAAACACTGATGAATTCCTTAAGTAAGTTTATCAACTTTCACAGATTTTTTGGTTAAACAAAAGGATTATATATCATTTAGTCTACTTGTAAAATTCTCTGATAAAGATGAGTAGCAAAATTGATGAATTTAATTTGTTGCAAGAAGTGTTTTGACATTTATGCACTTTTAAGCTCACCTGAGCACAAAGTGCTCAAGGTGAGCTTTTGTGATCGCCCAATGTATGTCGTCCGTCGTGCGACGTGCGTCTTCCATCGTGCACCATCAACAATTTCTTTAAACATCTTCTCCTCTTAAACCATTCAGCCAATCTTAACCAAACTTCACAGAAATGTTTGTTTGGAGATGCTCTTCAAAAGTTGTTCAAAGAAATTGATTCCATGCAGAACTTTGGTTGCCGTGGCATGAAAAACGGGGAATTCTGCAATTTTTAAAAAAAACTTCTTGTCTGAAACCACAGGTCAGAATTCAAAAAAAAAAATCACAGGAATGTTCTTTTTAAAAATTGTTAAAATAATTTTGATATCTCAAAAAACATGGCCACCAGGCTGCCTTGAACTTTGAACGCATTTTTAGCTCACCTGAGCACAAAGTGCTCAAGATTAGCTTTTGTGATCACACAATGTCCGTCATCCGTCACCCATCCTGCGCCGTCAACAATTTCTTCAAACATCTTCTTCTCCTGAACCATTGGGCCAATCTTAACCAAACTTAACAAGAATGTCCGTTGGGTAATTCTCTTCAAAAGTTGTTCAAAGAAATTGATTCCATGCAGAACTTTGGTTGCCGTGGCATGAAAAACGGGGATTTTCTGCAATTTTTAAAAAAATCTTCTCGTCTGAAACCACTGGTCAGACTTCAAAATAATTTCACAGGAATATTCTTTGGGGGCCTCTTTTCAAAAGTTGTTCAAAAAATGTTGATATCTCGAAAATCATGGCCGCCAGACTGCGTTGAACTTTGAACGCGTTGTTTTCACTATATACATGTATGCTAAAATTTATAACTTTACAAACATCTTTTTTTTCCAAATGTCTGGGCCAATTTCAATGAGATATCACATGAAACATCCCTAGTTGGAGGGGATAAAGATTTGTCAAAAAAAAATCAGTCATGTGACCAGAATTTTTGCCATGCCCATATTTGGTAAAAACCATGAAAGAATCTTCTTGCCAAAAACCACCGGTCAGATTTCAAAATAATTTCACAGGAATGTTCTTTGGAGGCCGTTCTATAAAGATTATCAAAAAGAATTAGACATCTTGAAAATTTCCACTATATACATGTATAATAGAATTTCTAACAAAGTACATCAATATCAATTTGGATGTCCAAATATGCCAAAATGATAACCATAAAATGGCAAGAATAGATCGCACTGGACAAAAGTGAAGGCTGATTTTCGTACATACAATCTGTAAAAGTAAAATATTCAGTTTCCGCATTGTAAGAATTATGTACCATTTTAATGTACAACATCAACCATAAAGTGTCAAACTTGTAAAATTGGAATAAAATCAAGAGGGCCATAATGGCCCTAGAACCCCTCACCTGAGATTACCACCTATTTGAAGAATAGTTAGAAACATTGCTTTTAACTTTTACACAGAGTTTCTTGTGCCTCTTTGCATTGACCTATTTTTCATTCCAATTTTACAAGTTTGACACGGTATGAACTTGTAAAATGGGAATTAAAATAAGGTCAATGCATAGAAGCACAAGAAACTCTGTGTAAAAGTTAAAAGCAATGTTTCTAAGTATTCTTCAAATAGGTGGTTATCTCAGGTGAGCGGTTCTAGGGCCATTATGGCCCTCTTGTTGTGATTATGTGAGTAACTATTAGAACAAAACAGGTTGTTCATCCATAAGCCTTACGGATATCTGATTAGTAGCCGGATACTTCATAATGATATTGTGAAAACGGTTGTCCATTTGTATACATCCCTTGAAAAATCATTATATTTAAACTTCAATTCTCTGATCTTCTATACCTAAGAAAGGGAAAGAGCTACATTTACTCCAGAATTTCAATAATAACCAGTTTGTCAATAATTATATTTTCAACTGGTTTTGAATTGACTTTTTTTAAAAGGAAAAAATGAAGTTTGTTTAACAAAAATCTCATATTTTGTCGAAATAAACACGAAATAGGTTAGAACTACTCCTTGAGACAGATTTTGAAGGCTAATTTCAAATCTGGTTATTGAAAAATGTGTTGAACATGACGGCCATGATGCAAACACTACTTGCAATAATAATGGATTTTTCAAATTTTGGTTATAACACAATCAAATTAAAATGAAAGTCTATGACACCCAAACATTGCTAGATGCACTATTTTTTGTCTGAGTTTTTGGTTGGAGGGATTCCTGTCGTAAAAGCTATGATACTTGGTTTATTTCCTCAACTCAAAGTTCAAATGAAAATGTTTCTAATATTGAAATCTGTTATAAACAGGATATGTGTTACCTTGTCTTATATGTCTTGAAAGATTATCAAGAGAAAAAACTTAACTCATAACTCATGTTTTTATTGCATATATGCTACCAAATATTTTTGAAAAATGTTTTTTTTTTCCCTATCATTTTTACCACTGGCTGAGTTAAATGACCAAATTTGTGTTGATTTGAGTTGAGACTAATGTGATTCTATTAGTTGTTGCAAGGACTAGTGATTGTCTTTAATTGATATAGTTCCAATGATTCTACAATTTTTACAGGGCTTTTGAAGATGAATTTACTGAAAGAAATGAAGATAAAGCAATCAGCCCATCTCCAAAGGTAATCACAGGTATCCTTATCTAATACATCTAAAACATCATACTAAGCATACTCGTTGGGTCAAGTGATCAGTGGAACTTTATGATGTACCACCTTGAGAAGTAAACCTCTTCAGGTACACAAACCCACTTGATCCTGTCCATCTTTAGTAAAGCCTTTGACAAGGTGAATCATCAAAAAGAAATTGTTCTACAAGAATAAGGAGTATCACTTTAGATCCTCAATTGGACTTGCTCAGTTTTTCGTGGAAGACCTAGACTCTAACTCTGAATTCTCAGGAGGTCCTTATGTTATATCTGGCATGCCATAAGACTCATAAGACATATGATGCTTTCTTATCTATATCATCAACCTACCACAGTCTATTTCCAAATTTTAAGTTTGCCTTTTTGTAGATAACACAGCAGTATACATGACCATTAACTCTATTTCTAACTCTACAGCACTCTAGTATGACCATGACACAACAACAATGGGAAAGGAATGGGGGATGGAATCCAATCCTTCACAAATTCAAGTGTTCCAAATCACACAGAATAAATAAATCTTATCTAATAAGTACCAGTACTGATGGTCAAGTACTAGACTCAGTCTCTAACGCATTATATCTTGGACTGTCTCAATTGTAACTATACAGGTATTTCCGTGACCTGAGGAATACACCTTATATATAAGTGTTGGGTCACAAATGTCTCTGTTAATTACACTTTTCCTATGAGTGTCCGCGTTGAGTATTTCAATGTAGGAGTATATGGAAGTGTTGAACACCATTTAAAACCATTTTTTGGGGGCTGTTACTCATATGTAATAGTAAAATCTTAAGTTGTGATAAACAGCACTTTTGTTTCCCTCAACAAATTAGATGACTGTTTAAATATTCCTTGTGGCAGTTTCATTTGTAAACTTAATAACAACAAAAGTGGTCTTTCAAGAAGGAATATAGCAGCTTTCATATTGTGTCAGAGAAGTTTTCATTGGATAAACCTGAAAAATTCAGATTGGGACTGACCTTGACCTATGACTTTAGCTATTCAACATGCATCTTCATCTTCACAACTTGTGGGAATAGAACTCATTAACCAGATCATACAAACTAACCTCCAGAAAGTAAGAGAACTGGATTACAAGGCTTTGTCCGGCCACAGTTGGAGTATGCATCTACCATTATTATATTGAGCCCACATACAAATTCAGGTATACATAAAGTAACACATGTTCATAAATATGCCACCAGATGTGTTGACAATGATTATTCCGCCATTTTGAGCGTCACAGCAATGTAAAGGGACTTGAACCGGAGGTCACTAGAACATCATAGGTTTGACAGACTCTCGCCTCATAGATGTTCTTAGAAATATAACATTTTTGCAATATCACATCCAACTTATGTCCACACACCTTCTCTCTTTACTTGCCATGTGCATCCACTCCATCTTAGGCAAACTCCAGTAAAATTTGACTACCATAAACTTTCTGTCATCCTTGCATCAGACTATGCAATCAACTGCCTTCTTAAGTTGTGACCTGCAACCATTTCTAATCTGGATCAGTACAAGAGAATTGTCAACATTCAGTACTAGTTTCAATAGCAATGCTTTTAATAAACCTTTTTACTTTATTGTCTATAAACTAACATTTTGAATTCATTCTTATTTAAGTTTCTCCTTTATTGCAAGGCTCTTACTACACTCACCATCTGACTAGGACCCTGACATGCACATTCCTGACTGTACTACCCTACCAAGGGGTGGTCAGTTTACAAAGATACATAGACAATGTATGTCATCTGTCTGGCTATCATGGTACTCAATACCTAAAAAAAATCGTATTGCATCAGTGCCACTGTGGTCGACAATTTCAAAAGACAGGATGATTTAAGAAGGAATTGTAGCCTTTATTCCAGCATGCTTTCCGAATAAATCTGCCTTGTCATAACTCAACATAACCTTCTTGTGCTTGTGGTATTGTAACAAAGAGGCTTTCTTACCACATTTCGTGACCTCATTTATCTCAGATTACAAAGCTTAAATTGTTGGGAATGATGTGTGAAATCGATAACGTATTTTTGACAGATTCGATAAACTTGTGGCTGTCAACTTATGTGTTTGTTAGCTATCAACTTATGTGTTTGTCAAGAGTTTTGACTTCACAACTTCACAAGTCGAAACAGTAATTGAAAGGAATCAATTTTTTTCCTCAAAGGTTTGGAGGATCATACTATCATATCAAAATGGTGAAGTATCTTAATTATTCATTTTCATTCTGGTTGTCTCAATGTGCAATTAAAGATGATAGTTGCTCTTGTATGTTCAGTAGATTTTTGTTCTGTTTGAATCAGGAATTGTTCCCTAGATTACCTTGTTTATCTCTGTTTGAATCAGGAATTTGTCCCTTTAGTACCTTGTTTATCTCTGTTTGAATCAGGAATTGGTCCCTATACTACCTTGCTTAATCTCTGTTTGAATCAGGAATTGGTCCCTATACTACCTTGTTTATCTCTGTTTGAATCAGGAATTGTTCCCTATACTACCTTGTTTATCTCTGTTTGAATCAGGAATTGGTCCCTATAGTACCTTGTTTATCTCTGTTTGAATCAGGAATTGGTCCCTATACTATCTTGTTTATCTCTGTTTGAATTAGGAATTGGTCCCTATACTACCTTGCTTAATCTCTGTTTGAATCAGGAATTGGTCCCTATAGTACCTTGTTTATCTCTGTTTGAATCAGGAATTGGTCCCTATACTACCTTGTTTATCTCTGTTTGAATCAGGAATTGGTCCCTATACTACCTTGTTTATCTCTGTTTGAATCAGGAATTGTTCCCTATATTACCTTGTTTATCTCTGTTTGAATCAGGAATTGTTCCCTATACTACCTTGTTTAATCTCTGTTTGAATCAGGAATTGTTCCCTATATTACCTTGTTTATCTCTGTTTGAATCAGGAATTGGTGCCTATACTACCTTGTTTATCTCTGTTTGAATCAGGAATTGTTCCCTATATTACCTTGTTTATCTCTGTTTGAATTAGGAATTGGTCCCTATACTACCTTGCTTAATCTCTGTTTGAATCAGGAATTGGTCCCTATATTACCTTGTTTATCTCTGTTTGAATCAGGAATTGTCCCTATACTACCTTGTTTAATCTCTGTTTGAATCAGGAATTGTTCCCTATATTACCTTGTTTATCTCTGTTTGAATCAGGAATTGGTCCCTATACTACCTTGTTTATCTCTGTTTGAATCAGGAATTGTTCCCTATATTACCTTGTTTATTCTTGTTTGAATCAGGAATTGGTCCCTATAGTACCTTGTTTATCTCTGTTTGAATCAGGAATTTGTCCCTATACTACCTTGTTTATCTCTGTTTGAATTAGGAATTAGTCCCTATACTACCTTGCTTAATCTCTGTTTGAATCAGGAATTGGTCCCTATAGTACCTTGTTTAATCTCTGAGTCAGGAATTGGTCCCTTTAGTATGTTGTATACCTTTTTTTGAATCAGGAATTGGTCCCGATAGTACCTTATTAAACCCCTGTTTGAATTAGGAATTGGTTACCTATAGTACCTTGTTTATCTCTGTTTGAATCAGGAATTGGTCCCTATACTACCTTGCTTAATCTCTGTTTGAATCAGGAATTAGTCCCTATAGTACCTTGTTTAATCTCTGTTTGAGTCAGGAATTTGCCCCTTTAGTACCTTGTTAAGTCTCTGTTTGAGTCAGGAATTTGTCCCTCTAGTACCTTGATTAGTGTCTGTTTGAGTCAGGAATTGGTCCCTATAGTACCTTGTTTAATCTCTGTTTGAGTCAGGAATTTGCCCCTTTAGTACCTTGTTAAGTCTCTGTTTGAGTCAGGAATTTGTCCCTCTAGTACCTTGATTAGTGTCTGTTTGAGTCAGGAATTGGTCCCTATAGTACCTTGTTTAATCTCTGTTATTTCTGCACATTGATATTATGAAGTGATACCAATATAACATGAATAGTTACCTGTATCTTTCCCCATATTAAGTTACATGAATACTTGGGGTAGCAATGATTTAATGCATTAAATCAAATGACCACTTCAAGCAATGGATCCTTGAGAATTGAGTGTGTTATTAAAATATTTAATGATAATGTCTAGTATATAAAGGTAGAAAGGATGAGTGTAAAGCAGACTGATTGGACATTTCAGCCGTTATCTGCAAGACCCCAATCAGCAGCTAAACTCAACAATGGGACTCAATCACGGCCTCAATCCAGGACCCAATCCAGGCCTCAGTCTCGAACAAAGAAACCAGCTTCAGCAAAGTAAGTATTTTCTATACATGCGCCCACTTTTATTTTAGACATGTACGCAGTCTGTGCATAGTTTTAACAGATATACTGTAGTAAATATAGAAATTCTCAGATGTATTTGGAATATTTGTGAGAAGAACAAAAAAGCAAACAAACATTCAAGCAAAGTCAAAGGAGCAAAAAAAAAAAACTTCTTTATTCTTGACATGAATACTTTGTATTTGAAATATACATACTTTATTCTTGTTATGAATATTGTGGGTATATAGTATATACATACTCAATTCTTGATAGGAACACTTCGTATTAAGTATATGCATATAGCATTCTTATTAGGAATACTTTGTTTATATTATATGCATATAGCATTCTTGTTAGGAATACTTTGTTTATATTATATGCATATTGTTTTCTTATTATAAATACTTTGTATATATTATATGCATATTGTATTCTTATTGGGAATACTTTGTATATAGTAAATGCATATTGTATTCTTATTGGGAATACTTTGTATATAGTATATGCATATTGTATTCTTATTAGGAATACTTTGTATATAGTATATGCATATTGTATTCTTATTAGGAATACATGTACTTTCTATATAGTATATGAGTATGGTATTCTTATTAGGTATACTTTGTTTATAGTATATGCATATTATATTCTTATTAGGAATACTTTGTATATAGAAAATGCATATTGTATTCTTATTAGGAATACTTTCTATATAGTATATGCATATTGTATTCTTATTAGAAATACTTTGTATATTGTATATGAATATTGTATTCTTATTAAGAATACTTTGTATATAATATATGAATATTGCATTCTTATTGGGAATACTTTGTATATAGTATATGCATATTGTATTCTTATTAGGAATACTTTGTATATAGTATATGCATATTGTATTCTTATTAGGAATACTTTGTATATAGAATATGAATATTGTATTCTTATTAGGAATACTTTGTATATAGTATATGCATATTGTATTCTTATTAGGAATACTTTGTATATAGTATATATATATTGTTTTTTTATTAGGAATATTTTGTATATAGTATATGAATATTGTATTCTTATCAGGAATACTTTGTATATAGTATATGCATATTGTATTCTTATCAGGAATACTTTGTATATAGTATATGAATATTGTATATAGTATATGCATATTGTATTCTTATTAGGAATACTTTGTATATAGTATATGCATATTGTATTCTTATTAGGAATACTTTGTATATAGTATATGCATATTGTATTCTTATTAGGAATACTTTGTATATTTTATATGCATATTGTTTTCTTTTTGGGAATACTTTGTATATAGTATATGCATATTGTATTCTTATTAGGAATACTTTGTATATAGTACATGCATATTGTATTCTTATTGGGAATTCTTTGTATATAGTATATGCATATTGTATTCTTATTGGGAATACTTTGTATATAGTATATGAAAATTTTATTCTTCTTAGGAATACTTTGTATATAGTATATGCATATTGTATTCTTATTGGGAATACTTTGTATGTATTCTTATTAGGAATACTTTGTATATAGTATATGCATATTGTATTCTTATTGGGAATTCTTTGTATGTATTCTTATAAGGAATACTTTGTATATAGTATATGCATATTGTATTCTTATTGGGAATACTTTGTATGTATTCTTATTAGGAAAACTTTGTATATAGTATATGAAAATTGTATTCTTATTAGGAATACTTTGTATATAGTATATGCATATTTTATTCTTATTGGGAATACTTTGTATGTATTCTTATTAGGAATACTTTGTATATAGTACATGCATATTGTATTCTTATTGGGAATACTTTGTATATAGTATATGCATATTGTATTCTTATTGGGAATACTTTGTATATAATATATGCATATTGTATTCTTATTGGGAATACTTTGTATATAGTATATGCATATTGTATTCTTATTGGGAATACTTTGTATATTGTATATGCATATTGTATTCTTATTAGGAATACATTGTATATAGTATATGCATATTGTATTCTTATTTGGAATACTTTGTATATAGTATATGAAAATTGTATTCTTATTGGGAATACTTTGTATATAATATATGCATATTGTATTCTTATTAGGAATACTTTGTATATAGTATATGAGTATTGTATTCTTATCAGGAATACTTTGTATATAGTATATGAATATTGTATTCTTATAAGGAATACTTTGTATATAATATATGAATATTGTATTCTTATTAGGAATACTGTGTAGATAATATATGAATATTGTATTCTTATTAGGAATACTTTGTATATAGTATATGAGTATTGTATTCTTATTAGGAATACTTTGTATTTAATATATGAATATTGTATTCTTATCGGGAATACTTTGTATATAATATATGAATATTGTATTCTTATCGGGTATACTTTGTATATAATATTCATTCTTATTAGGAATACTTTGTATATAGTATATGAATATTGTATTCTTATCAGGAATACTTTGTATATAATATATGAATATTGTATTCTTATTAGGAATACTTTGTATATAGTATATGAATATTGTATTCTTATTAGGAATACTTTGTATATAGTATATGAGTATTGTGTTCTTATCAGGAAAACTTTGTATATAGTATATGCATATTGTATTCTTATCAGGAATACTTTGTATATAGTATATGAATATTGTATATAGTATATGCATATTGTATTCTTATTAGGAATACTTTGTATAAAGTATATGCATATTGTATTCTTATTAGGAATACTTTGTATATTGTATATGAATATTGTATTCTTATTAAGAATACTTTGTATATAATATATGCATATTGTATTCTTATTAGGAATACTTTGTATATAGTATATGCATATTGTATTCTTATTGGGAATACTTTGTATATAGTATATGAAAATTGTATTCTTATTAGGAATACTTTGTATATAGTATATGCATATTGTATTCTTATTGGGAATACTTTGTATATGATATATGCATATTGTATTCTTATTGGGAATACTTTGTATATAGTATATGCATATTGTATTCTTATTGGGAATACTTTGTATATTATATATGCATATTGTATTCTTATTAGGAATACTTTGTATATAGTATATGCATATTGTATTCTTATTGGGAATACTTTGTATATAGTATATGCATATTGTATTCTTATTGGGAATACTTTGTATATTGTATATGCATATTGTATTCTTATTAGGAATACTTAATATATAGTATATGCATATTGTATTCTTATTGGGAATACTTTGTATATAGTATATGAAAATTGTATTCTTATTAGGAATACATAGTGTATTCTTATTAGAAATACTTTGTATATAGTATATGAATATTGTATTCTTATTGGGAATACTTTGTATATAGAATATGAATATTGTATTCTTATTAGGAATACTTTGTATATAGTATATGCATATTGTATTCTTATTAGGAATACTTTGTATATAGTATATGAATATTGTATTCTTATTAGGAAAACTTTGTATATAGTATATGCATATTGTATTCTTGTTAGGAATACTTTGTATATAGTATATGAAAATTGTATTCTTATTGGGAATACTTTGTATATAGTATATGCATATTGTACTCTTATTAGGATTACTTTGTATATAGTATATGTATATTGTACTCTTATTAGGAATACTTTGTATATAGTATATGAATATTGTATTCTTATTAGGAATACTTTGTATATAGTATATGCATATTGTATTCTTATTAGGAATACTTTTTATATAGTATATGAATATTGTATTCTTATTAGGAATACTTTGTATATAGTATATGCATATTGTATTCTTATTAGGAATACTTTGTATATAGTATATGCATATTGTATTCTTATTAGGAATACTTTGTATATAGAATATGAATATTGTATTCTTATTAGGAATACTTTGTATATAGTATATGCATATTGTATTCTTATTAGGAATACTTTGTATATAGTATATGAATATTGTATTCTTATTAGGAATACTTTGTATATAGTATATGCATATTGTATTCTAATTGGGAATACTTTGTATATAGTATATGCATATTGTATTCTTATTAGGAATACTTTGTATATAGTATATGCATATTGTATTCTTATTAGGAATACTTTGTATATTTTATATGCATATTGTTTTCTTTTTGGGAATACTTTGTATATAGTATATGCATATTGTATTCTTATTAGGAATACTTTGTATATAGTACATGCATATTGTATTCTTATTGGGAATTCTTTGTATATAGTATATGCATATTGTATTCTTATTGGGAATACTTTGTATATAGTATATGAAAATTTTATTCTTCTTAGGAATACTTTGTATATAGTATATGCATATTGTATTCTTATTGGGAATACTTTGTATGTATTCTTATTAGGAATACTTTGTATATAGTATATGCATATTGTATTCTTATTGGGAATTCTTTGTATGTATTCTTATAAGGAATACTTTGTATATAGTATATGCATATTGTATTCTTATTGGGAATACTTTGTATGTATTCTTATTAGGAAAACTTTGTATATAGTATATGAAAATTGTATTCTTATTAGGAATACTTTGTATATAGTATATGCATATTTTATTCTTATTGGGAATACTTTGTATGTATTCTTATTAGGAATACTTTGTATATAGTACATGCATATTGTATTCTTATTGGGAATACTTTGTATATAGTATATGCATATTGTATTCTTATTGGGAATACTTTGTATATAGTACATGCATATTGTATTCTTATTGGGAATACTTTGTATATTGTATATGAATATTGTATTCTTATTGGGAATACTTTGTATATAGTATATGCATATTGTATTCTTATTGGGAATTAGGAATACTTTGTATATAGTATATGCATATTGTATTCTTATTAGGAATACTTTGTATATAGTATATGCATATTGTATTCTTATTGGAATACTTTTTATATAGTATATGAATATTGTATTCTTATTAGGAATACTTTGTATATAGTATATGCATATTGTATTCTTATTAGGAATACTTTGTATATAGTATATGCATATTGTATTCTTATTAGGAATACTTTGTATATAGTATATGCATATTGTATTCTTATTATGAATACTTTATATATAGTATATGAATATTGTATTCTTATTAGGAATACTTTGTATAAAGTATATGCATATTGTATTCTTATTGGGAATACTTTGTATATTGTATATGCATATTGTATTCTTATTGGGAATACTTTGTATATAGTATATGCATATTGTATTCTTATTGGGAATACTTTGTATATAATATATGCATATTGTATTCTTATTGGGAATACTTTGTATATAATATATGCATATTGTATTCTTATTGGGAATACTTTGTATATAGTATATGCATATTGTATTCTTATTGGGAATACTTTGTATATAGTACATGCATATTGTATTCTTATTAGGAATACTTTGTATATAGTATATGCATATTGTATTCTTATTGGGAATACTTTGTATATAGTATAAGCATATTGTATTCTTATTGGGAATACTTTGTATATAGTATATGCATATTGTATTCTTATTGGGAATACTTTGTATATAGTATATGCATATTGTATTCTTATTGGGAATACTTTGTATATAGTATATGCATATTGTATTCTTATTGGGAATACTTTGTATATAGTATATGCATATTGTATTCTTATTGGGAATACTTTGTATATAGTATATGCATATTGTATTCTTATTGGGAATACTTTGTATATAGTATATGCATATTGTATTCTTATTGGGAATACTTTGTATATAGTATATGCATATTGTATTCTTATTGGGAATACTTTGTATATAGTATATGAATATTGTATTCTTATTAGGAATACTTTGTATATAGTATATGCATATTGTACTCTTATTAGGAATACTTTGTATATAGTATATGTATATTGTATTCTTATCAGGAATACTTTGTATATAGTATATGAATATTGTATTCTTATTAGGAATACTTTGTATATAGTATATGCATATTGTATTCTTATTAGGAATACTTTGTATATAGTATATGAATATTGTATTCTTATTAGGAATACTTTGTATATAGTATATGCATATTGTATTCTTATTAGGAATACTTTGTATATAGTATATGCATATTGTATTCTTATTAGGAATACTTTGTATATAGTATATGCATATTGTATTCTTATTAGGAATACTTTGTATATAGTATATGATATTGTATTCTTATTAGGAATACTTTGTTTATAGTATATGCATATTGTATTCTTATTAGGAATACTTTGTATATAGTATATGAATATTGTATTCTTATTAGGAATACTTTGTATATAGTATATGCATATTGTATTCTTATTAGGAATACTTTGTATATAGTATATGCATATTGTATTCTTATTAGGAATACTTTGTATATAGTATATGCATATTGTATTCTTATTAGGAATGCTTTGTATATAGTATATGAATATTGTATTCTTATCAGGAATACTTTGTATATAGTATATGCATATTGTATTCGTATCAGGAATACTTTGTATACAGTATATGCATATTGTATTCTTATCAGGAATACTTTGTATATAGTAAATGCATATTGTTTTCTTATTAGGAATACTTTGTATATAGTATATGCATATTGTATTCTTATTAGGAATACTTTGTATATAGTATATGCATATTGTATTCTTATTAGGAATACTTTGTATATAGTATATGCATATTGTATTCTTATTAGGAATATTTTGTAGTGTATACTTTGCTCCTGATCGGGAGGAAAAAGGGATTAACATATTTAAAAACCATCATTTTTATTTGTAGAACACTGTTGTCAATAAAAGTTAAACCAAAGTGTTGTCCTATGGACACTAGTCACCCATGATTGCCTTTGATTCGATATAGAAAAGTACCGTAGCCCATAGATTGTAACTTACATACACTGTTAATAACTTCACTTTACAGTATAGAAAAATAGATTAATGTTGTCTGTGCTGATCACTTTCTTACTCTGACATGTTGTTCTTCTTGGAATTATGTTACCTTTATTTAGACATCATTGTCATTTACAGACCTATAGCAAGGTGTTGTATAAAACTTGTGATACCCAGGCATTAGTAAACATATAACTGACAAATGGTCACATGCCAAATCTTGAGATCATATGAGATGTTGTCATGATATAGCATGTCATACATAATTATCAACTTGTCTACTTTCATTCAAAATTGATTTTCATTTGTGTTTCCTCTCTTTCTTTGATTCTATTTTCAAACTATTTTATTTGAATCTGTATAGATGAAAGATTAATAATAAATTATGGTTGGTGTCTGGGTAGGAAAGATTAATGAGCTCAGTTTTTTAACTTTCGGATTATCATCATATTCTCTTATGCTTTTCACATTGGCTCTCCGGATAATATTCCTATGCCCTGGCCATAACATTTTTCATTCAAGATGCCAACCATATATTTTCTATATACAGTTGAGTCTTGCCTACTCCAACACATGTTATGTGACTACCATCTCTGGTCCAAATTAGTGTCCAGGTTCCAATCCTTATCCTTCTTATTTACATATAAAATGTAATGGTCTTATCAAATAACAAATGATTTTTAAGATAAATGATAACTTGTTAATCTGCAATAATCTGTTCATGCATTTATATATTTATTCAGTTGACATATAACATTGACACCTACAACAAAGGAATATTTCTATTTGGTTTGGCAACTAATTTAATGTTATATGAAAATGATGGTTAACGCCATGTTACAGAGGATACAGTATGTGAGTGCAGGAAATATATTCACCTTTCCAGTTATAAGACTTTTTTCCTTGCTTTTCCATTCAGAGCCAAGGTTAGAGCGGGTAAGAGCAATGTGGATGATGTTGCTATAGTGGACGATGCCTTTATGACAGAGTTTAAAGAGTTCTCCCTGCAGAACGCTATAGAGAACATGGAAGGTCAAGATCTCGATGATGCTGCTGATGATGTGATACCCACAGTCGCCCAGGATATGGGCTCTGGTTAGTATATCAACCCTTAATACAAGATATACACAGTATAATCCATCTATACATAATGATGTGAAACCCACAGTCACCCAGGATATGGGCTCTGGTTAGTATATCAACCCTTAATACAAGATATACCCAGTGTAAACCATCTATACATAATGATGTGAAACCCATAGTCACCCAGGATATGGGCTCTGGTTAGTATATCAACCCTAAATACAAGATATACCAAGTGTAAACCATCTATACATAACGATGTGAAACCCACAGTCACCCAGGATATGGGCTCTGGTTAGTATATCAACCCTTAATACAAGATATACCAAGTGTAAACCATCTATACATAATGATGTGAAACCCACAGTCACCCAGGATATGGGCTCTGGTTAGTATATCAACCCTTAATACAAGATATACCAGTGTAAACCATCTATACATAATGATGTGAAACCCACAGTCACCCAGGATATGGGCTCTGGTTAGTATATCAACCCTAAATACAAGATATACCAAGTGTAAACCATCTATACATAACGATGTGAAACCCACAGTCACCCAGGATATGGGCTCTGGTTAGTATATCAACCCTAAATACAAGATATACACAGTGTAAACCATCTATACATAATGATGTGATACACACAGTCGCCCAGGATATGGGCTCTGGTTAGTATATCAACCCTTAATACAAGATATACACAATATAATCCATCTATACATAATGATGTGAAACCCATAGTCACCCAGGATATGGGCTCTGGTTAGTATATCAACCCTTAATACAAGATATACCCAGTGTAAACCATCTATACATAATGATGTGAAACCCATAGTCACCCAGGATATGGGCTCTGGTTAGTATATCAACCCTAAATACAAGATATACCAAGTGTAAACCATCTATACATAACAATGTGAAACCCACAGTCACCCAGGATATGGGCTCTGGTTAGTATATCAACCCTTAATACAAGATATACCAAGTGTAAACCATCTATACATAATGATGTGAAACCCACAGTCACCCAGGATATGGGCTCTGGTTAGTATATCAACCCTTAATACAAGATATACCCAGTGTAAACCATCTATACATAATGATGTGATACACACAGTTACCCAGGATATGGGCTTTGGTTAGTATATCAACGCTTAATACAAGATATACCCTGTGTAAACCATCTATACATAATGATGTGAAACCCACAGTCACCCAGGATATGGTTTCTGGTTAGTATATCAACCCTTAATTCAAGATATACCCAGTGTAAACCATCTATACATAATGATGTGATACACACAGTCACCCAGGATATGGGCTCTGCTTAGTATATCAACCCTTAATACAAGATATACCCAGTGTAAACCATCTATACATAATGATGTGAAACCCACATTCACCCAGGATATGGGCACTATCTGGTTAGTATATCAACGCTTAATACAAGATATACCAAGTGTAAACCATCTATACATAATGATGTGATACACACAGTCCCCTAGGATATGGGCTCTGATTAGTATATCAGCCCTTAATACCAGATATACCCTGTGTAAACCATCTATACATAATGATATGATACCCACAGTCACCCAGGATATGGGCTCTGGTTAGTATATCAACCCTTAATACAAGGTATACCAAGTGTAAACCATCTATACATAACAATGTGAAACCCACAGTCACCCAGGATATGGGCTCTGGTTAGTATATCAACCCTAAATACAAGATATACCAAGTGTAAACCATCTATACATAACAATGTGAAACCCACAGTCACCCAGGATATGGGCTCTGGTGAGTATATCAACTAGGGATGGGAACGAATATTCGAATATTCGAATATTCGAATAGCGGGTCGAATATTCGAATAGCAAAATAGTATTCGAATATTCGATTTTAATGAACCCATATTACTGTATGTTTACCATAAATTTTATTCAAAAATAATGTTGTTTTATTTTCATTTTCTTCCTCTAAACCGATCCCTAATACCGAAGAACGTGCCTAGCTCCCAGGTGCAGTTACGATGTTTCTACAACGTATGTCTCACAGTAAAACACCTGTGACAAATTACCACATTTTTTGACAGTTTGCAAAACTATTAATTCCTAAGTGTGAAAATAGTCGATTTTAAGCCGCTAAATCTAACACCTTAATGATCTGCACTTGCTCCTTATTATCCAAAACAAGTCAATCACGCTAATTGACAATTGTCAGTGTCAACAAAGACCTAATAAACACAGATAAGCAACTCCCCATAGGTAAAGACCGAACTCCCTTATCATCTCGTGGAGGATGAGATTTCGGGAGACTATGCGAGACTTCCTAATCTTGTCGGCACTTAAGTGTGTCTGCCAGCTAGACGATGTAAACGAAGGTTGAATAAAGTGTGAAAACTAACGTTTATTTTATTAATTTTTCGATAGTTTTAACATTCCTTTATTAGTGTGTTGTTTTTATTAAAAATTGCATATGAGACAATTGATTTCCTTTTACCACTGGTGAAACACGTGTTTTAAAAAGTGTATCATCAATGGAACCGAAAGTGCTGGAATTGGATGGGATGGTAGAGTATTTGTATAACTCCTCGGAAACAAAAACAAAATATGGGTTGATTTGGACAAACTTTGATTCATTACACATAGTTTTATCGACCAATTGAAGATCAAGGACTTTTATACATTTTTGTGATGTTGAGAGGCATTTAAATTCTCTTATCTGGTCTTGGTTTTTTGAAAGCGTATGGTTGCATGTTTTAGTAGTAGAGCAATAGTTTTTGTCTAACTCCTCGAAAACAAAAACAAAATATGGGTTGATTTGGACAAACTTTGATTCATTACACATATTTCTATCGACCAATTGAAGATCAAGGACTTTTATACATTTTTGTGATGTTGAGAGGCATTTAAATTCTCTTATCTGGTCTTGGTATTTTGAAATCATATGGTTGCATGTTTTAGTAGTAGAGCAATAGTTTTTGTCTAACTCCTCGGAAACAAAAACAAAATATGGGTTGATTTAGACAAACTTTATTCATTACACATGTTTTTATCGACCAATTGAAGATCAAGGACTTTTATACATTTTTGTGATGTTGAGAGGCATTTAAATTCTCTTATCTGGTCTTGGTTTTTTGAAATCATATGGTTGCATGTTTTAGTAGTAGAGCAATAGTTTTTGTCTAACTCCTCGGAAACAAAAACAAAATATGGGTTGATTTAGACAAACTTTGATTCATTACACATGTTTTCATCGACCAATTGAAGATCAAGGGCTTTTATACATTTTTGTGATGTTGAGAGGCATTTAAATTCTCTTATCTGGTCTTGGTTTTTGAAATCATATGGTTGCATGTTTTAGTAGTAGAGCAATAGTTTTTGTCTAACTCCTCGGAAACAAAAACAAAATATGGGTTGATTTAGACAAACTTTGATTCATTACACATATTTTTATCGAACAAGGGAAGATCAAGAACTTTTTTTCATATGTTTGTGATGTTAAGAGGCATTTTAATTCTCTTAACTGGTCTTCTTTTTTTTTAATTTGAATTTATTCTTAGTACTCTCTTATTGTATATAAACTGTATACGTGGAAGATGTAACGATATGTTCTGTTTGGTTCAGCTGGAAATAATTGCCATGCAAAGAAAGTGTAAAATTTGCGGCTAATGACAGCATGTTTGTGTGTGCTGGAAGTGTATGACATCAACATGCTGCAAATCAAGAGGTAAAAAGCAGACTCGGGTGCATATTTGTGCGCAGAAGTATATAGCTAGTTGTTGTTTGATATTATAATTCTAACATTGTTGATGATGATGATGATGATGATGCAGATGGTGATGATGATGGTATTGAGTACATTTTTCAAAGAAAATAGAATGTTCCCCATTACGAATTATTAATTCATAGAATATTGTACATGATATGCCGCAAAAAAAGATAATTCCCATTTAGAGACCCATTCCACAAAAGTATAGATTTAAGCTACTATTTTAACAGTAAATTTTGCTGCTGAAATTTTCCTCCGTCATAAAATTCAGCTAGACATTTCAGTTTGACACAGTGCAATATTACAATAAGTTATAATCCCCGGTAATTATCACAGCAGGGCACCACAGCTGGTGGCCATCTGTTTATTGGTTTTTGGGGTCGGGAGGGTCAATAAAAGGGCTACCATAGCTTATCAGCGACGGCAGACGCTTTGATTAACAAAATAAAGCGTCTGTATTTACAGGAAGGCAAAATCTCGCGAACGAGATGTCAACGCGAGAAAGAACGGTATTTTGCAGAGTTGCTTATCTGTGTTTATTAGGTCTTTGGTGTCAACCAATCACGTAACTTGTTTGTCGTGAAATTAAACAATTACTCTTTCAATAACCAATCGTAATCATGATAGCATATGCACGAAGACCAATTAAATAATGTGTTAGAAAGTATATTTTTCTTCAGAATAATTTGTCAAACTTATCTTCATTCTAATTTCTACATCTATTCGATAAACATCACAATGTTTCCATCCATGTCTGGAATTACTTTACTCGTTCTGCCGACAAGTCGAAGGCGACCTGTAACCTGTGTAACCAGGACTTTGTATTCAAGAATACAACATCCAACCTACTGAATCTGAATGGACCAACTCTGTAAGAAACTGGAAAAGTTGTCTGTTGATAAAAAACGAAATAATGGTTATCACTGCTTTGATATTGCATGCACGTACATGTATACAGATATCGGCTATACACAAAAGGTTTGAACAGAGGACTAGTGTACTAGTATTCGGACATGCAGACATTCGGATATCAAAACGAATTCTAAAATCGAATATTCGAATATATTCGAATAGTTCTAGTCGAATATTCGAATAGTGATTTCACTATTCGTTCCCATCCCTAATATCAACCCTTAATAACAGGATATACCAAGTGTAAACCATCTATACATAATGATGTGAAACCCACAGTCACCCAGGATATGGGCTCTGGTTAGTATATCAACTCTTAATACAAGATATACACAGTGTAACAATCTATACATAATGATGTGAAACCCACAGTCACCCAGGATATGGGCTCTGGTTAGTAAATCAACGCTTAATACAAGATATACCCAGTGTAAACCATCTATACATAATGATGTGTTACACACAGTCACCCAGGATATGGGCTCTGGTTAGTATATCAACCCTTAATACAAGATATACACAGTGTAAACAATCTATACATAATGATGTGAAACCCACAGTCACCCAGGATATGGGCTCTGGTTAGTAAATCAACGCTTAATACAAGATATACCCAGTGTAAACCATCTATACATAATGATGTGATACACACAGTCACCCAGGATATGGGCTCTGGTTAGTATATCAACCCTTAATACCAGATATACCCTGTGTAAACCATCTATACATAATGATGTGATACACATAGTCACCCAGGATATGGGCTCTGGTTAGTATATCAACCCTTAATACCAGATATACCCTGTGTAAACCATCTATACATAATGATGTGATACACACAGTCACCCAGGATATGGGCTCTGGTTAGTAAATCAACGCTTAATACAAGATATACACAGTGCAATCCATCTATACATAATGATGTGATACCCACAGTCACCCAGGATATGGGCTCTGGTTAGTAAATCAACGCTCTAATACAAGGTATACCAAGTCATCCAATGTGCAACTTTTTGATGTATTTTATTTAATACCATGGTCTAGTGGTAAGTGTAAAATCACATGGCCCCTCTTTGCCTGGGTAAAGATTCCAGTGACGGCATTTAGAATTTTATGAGAGGCAGTCTCTTAACTGACTTATGAAATGCTGATGGTTTCACGCAGCTTAACCAGGCCGTATGAGTATTTGGTCTTTCTACATCATCAAGAATGGGTCATAGCAACATAACTTCTATAATGTTGTTGTGTTGTTAACCCTATATACTCTATATTTCAGAGGCCCAAATTCGATTTCTGAAGGCCAAGTTACGTGTCATGCAGGAGGAGATGGATAGACTGGGTCAGGAATGTAACAGAAAGGTAAACATGTGCCACTGTTCATCTACAATGTAACAGAAAGGTTAAAATGTGTCACTGTTCATCTACAATGTAACAGAAAGGTAAACATGTGTCACTGTTCATCTACAATGTAACAGAAAGGTAAACTTGTGTCACTGTTCATCTACAATGTAACAGAAAGGTAAACATGTGTCACTGTTCATCTACAATGTAACAGAAAGGTAAATGTGTGTCACTGTTCATCTACAATGTAACAGAAAGAAAGGTAAACATGTGTCACTGTTCATCTACTATGTAACAGAAAGGTAAACTTGCGTCACTGTTCATCTACAATGTAACAGAAAGGTAAACTTGTGTCACTGTTCATCTACAATATAACAGAAAGGTAAAGATGTGTCACTGTTCATCTACAATGTAACAGAAAGGTAAACATGTGTCACTGTTCATCTACAATGTAACAGAAAGGTAAACATGTGTCACTGTTTATATTCAATCACTTCGATTAAAGGACTATCTCACAGATCTGAATTGTAATTTTTTAAGATGAAATTATCTTCTACTGATAAATTGACAACATAGATTTCTAAAGAAATATTACATGTAGCCCTTAGAATGCTGGGTAACTTTCTTATAAAATATTTTTATGTTGCCTGCTTTCCAAAACCTTAAATGTCTGCTTAATCTTGATCAGGAAAGACACTCAGAGTTGTAAACAGGTTAGATCATAGGCCAGCTGCCAATTTACTTGGTTGCTGGCCTCGATTTAACCTATTTGCATAAGCATGAAGTCGGTTCCAGCACTAAAAAGGTTAGGCTGGATTATTGACAGTTATTTTGAGATACCCTTGTCACATTGGTCTTGGGAAACATTTAACTGCTCTTGTCATGTGACTTAAGCAAAGTGTGCAAGAAAGAATTCTTTCCCATATGAGTGCATTTAGGTACAAAGGCTCACTTGAAGGCGCACTTGGCAGTATTTAATAAATTATGTGAAGTTTCAGCAGCTTAGAAGTGAAAAGATTGAAAATGGCCTTTGGTTTTGTGACAATGATTGTTAATATCAAATGTTGTTGCTAAAAACAGTTCCAGTACAGATTATGGTCCTGAAGTACCCTCAAAGTTTGTTTTCATTGCCTATTGCTGGACTATTCATTTAGGATGTATTACAACAAATACCTGTGGCTCGGCCAAATTTGACAGCTTTTTTATTGATTTTTGGACAGTCTTGGTAGAAACAAAAATGAGAAAACTGAGGTATCCATTTCGTTAAAGATTTTGAGAGAATAATGGATTAACTCGACATTTAAGTATATAGATAATGGGAGAAAACCCTATTCTTAATTTAGCAAAGTCTTAAAAATACATGATTTATGATTGGAGTCAATGGGAGTTTACGATCTCAAACGTAACAGGTGTATTACCAAATACGTAAATATGAAAAAGACATAAAGTTAAGATGTTGATATGAGAATGACATTAAGTTAAGATGTTAAAATGGGAAAAATGTTAATATGGGAAAAAATGTTAATACAGAAAAAAATGTTAATATGGGAAAGATGTTAATACGGGAAAGATGTAAATATGGGAAAGACATTGATATGGGAAAGATATTAAAACCGGAAAGATGTTAATACCGGTAAGATGTAAATATGGGAAAGACGTTAATATGGCAAAAATGTTAATACAGGAAAGACTATAATATGGGAAAGACATTAATATGGGAAAGACATTAATATGGGAAAGACGTTAATATGGGAAAGACGTTAATACGGGAAAGACATTAATATGGGAAAGACGTTAATATGGGAAAAATGTCAATACAGGAAAATATGTTAATATGGGAAAGATGTTAATACGGGAAAGATGTAAATATGGGAAAGACATTAATATGGGAAAGATATTAAAACCGGAAAGATGTTAATACCGGAAAGATATTAATATGGGAAAGACGTTAATATGGGAAAAATGTTAATACAGGAAAGACTATAATATGGGAAAGACGTTAATATGGGAAAGACGTTATTACGGGAAAGACATTAATATGGGAAAGACGTTAATATGGGAAAAATGTCAATACAGGAAAGACGTTAATATGGGAAAGATGTTAATATGGGGAAAATGTTAATACAGGAAAGACTATAATATGGGAAAGAGGTTAATACGAGAAAGATGTTAATATGGAAAAGATGTTGATATGGGAAAGATGTTTATATGTGAAAGACATTTATACAGGAAAGATGTTAATATGGGAAAGCATTAATATGGGAAAAATGTTAATACAGGAAAGATGTTAATATGGGAAAGATGTTAATACGGGAAAGATGTTAATATGGGAAAGACGTTAATTGGAAAGACATTAATATGGGAAAGACGTTAATATGGGAAAGATATTAATATGGGAAAGATATTAATATGGGAAAGACGTTAATATGGGAAAGATGTAAATATGGGAAAGACATCCATATGGGAAAGATATTCATATGGGAAAGACGCTAATACGGGAAATATGTTAATATAGGAAAGATGTTAATATGGGAAAGAGGTTAAAACGGGAAAGATGTTAATACGGGAAATATGTTAATATAGGAAAGATGTTAATATGGGAAAGAGGTTAAAACGGGAAAGATGTTAATATGGGAGACGTTGATATGGGAAAGACATTAATATGGGAAGGACGTTAATATGGGAAAGATGTTAATATGGAAAAGACGTAATTATGGGAAAAATGTTAATACAAGAAAGATGTTAATATGGGAAAGATGTTAATATAGGGAAGATGTTAATACAGGAAAGATATTAATATGTGAAATATGTTAATCTTGGAAAGATGTTAATACAGGAAAGACGTTAATATGGGAAAGAAATTAATATGGGGAAGATGTTGATATGGGAAAGACGTTAATATGGGAAAGGTGTTAATATTGGAAAGGTGTTAATATGGGAAAGACATTAATATGGGAAAGGTGTTAATATTGGAAAGGTGTTAATATTGGAAAGACGTTAATATGGGAAAGGTGTTAATATTGGAAAGGTGTTAATATTGGAAAGACGTTAATATGGGAAAGACATTAATATGGGAAAGGTGTTAATATTAGAAAGGTGTTAATATGGGTAAGATTAATTTGGGAAAGACAAGGACATCAGTGGTTGGTTAATATTGTATCAAACCGATGATGAGAGGCACAAAGCATCTAGAACCATCTGAAAAAACTGTTGGCAATCAATTACTTTAAAAGGAATACCCTTGTTGATTTCCAATTAGATTTTGATATCCCCACCAAAACGAAAGTCTTTATTTCAAAAAGGCTTTGATCTAATAAATAAATATTTTGATAATTACCTTCTTGATGTTCTTTGCAGGTAGAAATATTTGGTTTTTGAAGAAGACTTTTCGAAATCTGTGAATAAAATGAATGGTTTATCAGAAGATAGTTGATCGTAATCCAAAAAATACTTATAGTAGATCAACTTCAATTACCCATCCTTGAGAAAATCTTAATCTTGTGGAAACCTTGATGACTATTTAGATTTGTTCAATAAAATGAAAGGGACCTTCGAATTGTAGTGAAGGAATGACATATCTTTCAAAAAGGCAAATAAAAGCGGATTTACCTTCCAGGTATGAGACTATAATTTACTATTCTTGTACAGGATGAAGAGAACAGTCAGCTGACAGTGAAAGTGAAAGAGCTTGAAGATGAAAGAGGTCGTTTGACCCGTACCAATGCTGCACAGACAGCACAAATAGACAAGTTTAAAACCATAGCCCAAGACAGCAAGGGGAAGTCTGACAGTTTGGAGACACAGTTAGCCACAACTAAAAAGGTAGACGTCTGTTGTAGAAGATAATACCCGTTTAGTTCTTCTCTTTACTAAGACATAACCCCTAAAGTATCTGTCCTGAGAGTTTTTCTCAACTTAGACTTAAAATAGTCATTCTCTTCTTACTTAGACATAAACACAAAACACCTGCCAGATAGTCATTGTCTTACTCCTTATTCGGACATCATTTTAGATAAAAAGCTGTTTATATTGAAACCTTGAAGTGGTATAAGTGGGAGTTTATAGTCCCATGTATCACTTTATACATGTGTTAGTGTGTATTTAGTGGACTATTTTGTTATTGTAGGAACTAGAACAACTTAAAAGAAGTCAGAAACAACAGGTATCTACTCAAGGAGCTACGGAAGTACGACTTAACAGGGCTCTAGAAGAAATAGAGAAATATAAAGAACAGCTGGGCAGAGCAAAGACCTCCTCCAGAGTAAGTACATGTATCTGTGAAAGCTAACTGCAAATCAATTATTGCTACATTCTTATATCCTAAACAGGTATCCTAAACAGGGGTATTTTTCATTAAATGTATTCAGTTGTTAACCCTTTCCCGAACAATAACCACATTTTATGACTTTGTTGCAGACGACTTTAGAAAACATTGTGGGAAAAGGAGAAATTACTCGTAAGAGCAATTTTTCCTTTTCCCACAATGTTGTCTGCCCTATTAGAAGATTATTTTCCGATTTCATCACATTTTGAAATATGTTCTGGAAACTTTTTCAAGTCGAAAAAGTGTTGTTTGGGAAAGGGTTAAATGCATTATCTAGATTACAGGGGTCTTTAGTTATCCTTGGGTCAGTTTTATATAAGTGTGTTAGATTTAAGTTATATTAGATAGTTCTTACCCCAGGATAACTCTAGACCCCTGTGATCAGGAGAAGTACAGTGTTGTGCTTGAAATCAATTTATTGTAGTACATATGAACATCATGTGGCAGTCACTTTCTGAGGTATTTTGGGGTTTTTTAATTGTGTTTTTGTTTTTGCTAAAAGATTAATATATTTGAAACATAATGTGACTAGAGGGGGATTGTAATCTCAATTTTGCCAAGCGTCAAGTAACACTAGCTCTTCACAACCTTTGTCTCCTGTAGGAAGTTTGTTTTAAACTCTTCCTCCTCTACAAATTACTTTATAATACCGCAGAGTTAGCCACTATTTCAAAACATTGTGACAAAAACAATTTTGGAGAAATGATGAATGGTCCTTTATGTGATGTTTATTTCAATCGACAGGAGACAGTGTTACCTATCATTATGGGAGATGAACTTATGGATTTGTTCATGTCTGACGCTGTGTTTACAGTATTTACCTATCATTATGGGAGATGAACTCATGGATTTGTTCATGTCTGACGCTGTGTTTACAGTATTTACCTATCATTATGGGAGATGAACTTATGGATTTGTTCATGTCTGACGCTGTGTTTACAGTATTTACCTATCATTATGGGAGATGAACTCATGGATTTGTTCATGTCTGACGCTGTGTTTACAGTATTTACCTATCATTATGGGAGATGAACTTATGGATTTGTTCATGTCTGACGCTGTGTTTACAGTATTTACCTATCATTATGGGAGATGAACTCATGGATTTGTTCATGTCTGACGCTGTGTTTACAGTATTTACCTATCATTATGGGAGATGAACTCATGGATTTGTTCATGTCTGATGCTGTGTTTACAGTATTTACCTATCATTATGGGAGATGAACTTATGGATTTGTTCATGTCTGACGCTGTGTTTACAGTATTTACCTATCATTATGGGAGATGAACTTATGGATTTGTTCATGTCTGACGCTGTGTTTACAGTATTTACCTATCATTATGGGAGATGAACTTATGGATTTAATCATGTCTGACGCTGTGATTACAGTATTTACCTATCATTATGGGAGATGAACTCATGGATTTGTTCATGTCTGACGCTGTGTTTACAGTATTTACCTATCATTATGGGAGATGAACTCATGGATTTGTTCATGTCTGACACTGTGTTTACAGTATTTACCTATCATTATGGGAGATGAACTTATGGATTTGTTCATGTCTGACGCTGTGTTTACAGTATTTACCTATCATTATGGGAGATGAACTCATGGATTTGTTCATGTCTGACGCTGTGTTTACAGTATTTACCTATCATTATGGGAGATGAACTCATGGATTTGTTCATGTCTGACGCTGTGTTTACAGTATTTACCTATCATTATGGGAGATGAACTCATGGATTTGTTCATGTCTGACGCTGTGTTTACAGTATTTACCTATCATTATGGGAGATGAACTCATGGATTTGTTCATGTCTGACGCTGTGTTTACAGTATTTACCTATCATTATGGGAGATGAACTCATGGATTTGTTCATGTCTGACGCTGTGTTTACAGTATTTACCTATCATTATGGGAGATGAACTCATGGATTTGTTCATGTCTGACGCTGTGTTTACAGTATTTACCTATCATTATGGGAGATGAACTCATGGATTTGTTCATGTCTGACGCTGTGTTTACAGTATTTACCTATCATTATGGGAGATGAACTCATGGATTTGTTCATGTCTGACGCTGTGTTTACAGTATTTACCTATCATTATGGGAGATGAACTCATGGATTTGTTCATGTCTGACGCTGTGTTTACAGTATTTACCTATCATTATGGGAGATGAACTCATGGATTTGTTCATGTCTGACGCTGTGTTTACAGTATTTACCTATCATTATGGGAGATGAACTCATGGATTTGTTCATGTCTGACGCTGTGTTTACAGTATTTACCTATCATTATGGGAGATGAACTCATGGATTTGTTCATGTCTGACGCTGTGTTTACAGTATTTACCTATCATTATGGGAGATGAACTCATGGATTTGTTCATGTCTGATGCTGTGTTTACAGTATTTACCTATCATTATGGGAGATGAACTCATGGATTTGTTCATGTCTGACACTGCTTACAGTATTTACCTATCATTATGGGAGATGAACTCATGGATTTGTTCATGTCTGACACTGTGTTTACAGTATTTACCTATCATTATGGGAGATGAACTCATGGATTTGTTCATGTCTGACACTGTGTTTACAGTATTTACCTATCATTATGGGAGATGAACTCATGGATTTGTTCATGTCTGACGCTGTGTTTACAGTATTTACCTATCATTATGGGAGATGAACTCATGGATTTGTTCATGTCTGACGCTGTGTTTACAGTATTTACCTATCATTATGGGAGATGAACTCATGGATTTGTTCATGTCTGACACTGTGTTTACAGTATTTACCTATCATTATGGGAGATGAACTCATGGATTTGTTCATGTCTGACGCTGTGTTTACAGTATTTACCTATCATTATGGGAGATGAACTTATGGATTTGTTCATGTCTGACGCTGTGTTTACAGTATTTACCTATCATTATGGGAGATGAACTTATGGATTTGTTCATGTCTGACACTGTGTTTACAGTATTTACCTATCATTATGGGAGATGAACTTATGGATTTGTTCATGTCTGACGCTATGTTTACAGTATTTACCTATCATTATGGGAGATGAACTCATGGATTTGTTCATGTCTGACGCTGTGTTTACAGTATTTACCTATCATTATGGGAGATGAACTCATGGATTTGTTCATGTCTGACGCTGTGTTTACAGTATTTACCTATCATTATGGGAGATGAACTCATGGATTTGTTCATGTCTGACGCTGTGTTTACAGTATTTACAAACACAACCTCATTTCATCTGGTGTTACTTCCCTGTTTTTCTTTCTTCAAACAAGACTGCTTTTTAGGATGTTTATTCCTTTTCGAATATAATTGCAGATATGTTTGTATAAAATGAGTATATATGCTTTTGCAGCAGGAAACATTTGAAAAAGAGAGTAACAGCTAGAGGGCTATATTCACTGATATAAACATCAGATTGTTGTTTGCAATCCCCCATATATTGAGGGTTCAATGCAAGACTATAGTAAGTGCTTCATAAACATGAAGCACTTACTTTAGTATTGCATTGAACCCTTGATATATAGTAGCCTGGTTATGTTGATTATCAGCTAAAGACTGTCTTTGTGTTATTTTCCAGGAGTCCTCTGATCAGGAAAAAAAGAGAGTGGAACATTTGTTAGCAGAGAACAAACGTTTGGACAAACAGAAAAATGAGCTGATGGCAGGATTCAAAAAACAGTTAAAACTTATTGACATCCTCAAACGACAGAAGGTAATAAGTAAAACAACAGAATTGATAATGGTTGCAAATCTTGGTAGTGAATGTAGGCTGACCAATAGCCAACAAAGCAAACTAGTGAAAGTATTTACAAAAATAAACAGCCAATCAGTTCCTCAAATTCATCACTGTTTTCTATTAAGTCTCATCAATAAATGGAAGTTTTATATAACACAAGCCTTAGATTTGTTAAACCTGGTATGTATGGTAGAAAGATCAGAGTGCATATTAATCGAAAAAGGGGCATAACTGCCATCTTTATTCAGCATACGTTTTTAACATACTCTGAAAATATTTTTTTTTTTTTTATATCATAGTCAAGACATAGATTTGTTAAATGTTTTGTCAGAGCCACTGGTATTCAGTACTCATATGCCACATTTGATAAAATGATTAATTTTCCCTGTAACACATGATAAGGCAGCAGTTTTTGTATGTTACTTTTAGAGTTCATGCAAGTGTGGCTGCCTCACTGTTTTACTGTTTTTACTGTCTCACTGTTTTACTATCTCACTGTTTTACTATCACACTGTTTTACTATCTCACTGTTTAACTGTATCACTGTTTAACTGTCTCACTGTTTTACTATCTCACTGTTTTACTTTCTCACTGTTTTACTATCTCACTGTTTTACTATATCACTGTTTTACTGTCTCACTGTTTAACTGTCTCACTGTTTTACTATCTCACTGTTTTACTATCTCACTGTTTTACTATCTAACTATTTTACTATCTCACTGTGTTACTGTCTCACTGTTTTACTGTCTCACTGTTTAACTGTCTCACTGTTTTACTGTCTCACTGTTTTACTGTCTCACTGTTTTACTGTTTCAGATGCACATAGAAGCAGCCAAGATGCTCTCCTTTTCTGAAGAGGAGTTTGTGAAAGCATTGGAATGGGGCAGTTGAGACCATTAAGAAAGTAGACCAGATAAGTTTCACAGGATCCTTCAACACTTGATGTGGGGACCCAGAATGACAGTGTGTAATATAGAAACACAGCAGATATCGCAACATTTCTTTATGGTTGCGTTTTGTCTGCCTGTGCAAAGTATCTTTCTTGTTATAAAGACTATTAAAGACAATTAGCAACAAACACAAAAACGTGAAGAAACGCCTTGATTAGTAGCATTTAATGCTCAGGAAAGCCTCTAACTCAATGAATTTAAAGAGTTAATTTGAAAGTTGTTTTCTCATGGATAAGAAAATTGAAAAATGAAACAAAAGTGCCTGAAAACATTCTGTACTGGCACAAATCTATGCAATCAAAAATCGGTACTGAAAGTCTTTGTTTCGTAAAGAGGGGTATACCAACATATTTGCAGCTTAAGAAACAAGTTTTATTTCAAAACAGATGCATGGTGTTTGAATTAAAAAATAGAAATCCACAACCTTTCTCTTGTTTTGTGTTTCAGGCCTTCCAGCAGCCACTCTAGAAAAAGTACGAAAAAAGTAGGAAGTTTTCAGACAGAAAAGTAGGAAATCGTAGGAATATTTTTTACAAAAAAGAAGGAAAGGGAGGAATATTTTTGGTTAAATATTGTTAATTAATCATGGCAATTATTAGGGATGGGAACGATTAACTGTTTCATTGACCGATTAATCGGTGAAAGAATGACGGTTTGCACATGTATACACGTCCGAGGCCTTTGTTCAGTATCAATGTTTTCAGTTGTTTACTTCGTGTGTGTGCAAAATTGATCATACACGCATATGATCAAAGTCAACGGGACATTGGTTTGCGTAAAGTGAGAGTATAAGACAAAAATAATGATCAAACACGGAAAAAAACAGTTTGCATAATTTAATTACCTGTTGTCAAAGTTACTAATAACAACACGCATGTCAAACATACACGAAACTGCTTTAATGAAGAAGCGAAATTTGCGGCGAGGTTAAACTCGTCCAATTTGATCACAAGGAACATTTCGAATCTAGTCACTAATACACGTAGAAATGGTGTTCTTGTTAAGGAAGATTATCTTGTCAACTAGAATTGGAGAAAGTCTGTTGCGTAGTTTGTCCAATTAAACCGTGTTAACAATTGGAGTATAGACCGGTGTAAGTGTGAAAGATTCGCCGATTTGGTGTTGTTATTGTTTGACACGGGGTGACAATTTGGATACTGTTTGACGCATGAGCGCTAATTGGCCATCAAATACAACGGATTAACCCATCTTTCAGACTACAAGGTGTTATGATTGACCCTTACATTCCCTTTATTCGCACTTGTTAGCTATCTTTATTTGATTTCGAATTGATTAGTTTATTCAACCTTTAAAGTGAAAAAACGGCATTTCTGTTTTTTTATTTCCGATTAATCGATTGATAAAAATTAATCGATAGTCGGACGTTTAACCGATTAATCAATTAATCGGTCCCATTCCTAGCAATTATCTTACATGAGGAGGGGTTCTAAATACAAAACCCTACCATTCTTTTTGCCATGTACACTATTCTTGTATACCAATGCTGGCAGATTTCTGTTGCTGAACTATGTGGTCATCTTCCATCAGTTTGAATTTTGTTTAATTTTGCCACACCTTTCAACAACAGAAACCAGCCAGTTTGACATCTTTTCTTCATTTTCTGTAAGTACAACTAGCACAAAGTACATATATATCATTATTTTGCGGACTTTATTTTAAAAAATATTTAGTAGGAGTTTTTAGCAAAAAGTAGGAAAGCTGGAAGGCCTGTCTGATTATAAAATGGTAAGCTGTGGTCATGCATGCTCTTCAAATCAGCAGTATATGGTTTGACCAAAGAAGACGGATATTGGGAAAGAAGAAGACAGCAACCTTGATCTCTTACCTATCAAACAACAAACTTAAATAATGGTGATGGCACAGAGAGAGGGCAAAAACTTGTTAATTATCCTAGAAAATTTCCTCTAGTCATTTAATACTATCTACTAGTTTATTGTAGATGCGTCTGCCATTTTGTGTTCCCAATGATTAGGTACATGGTGTATTTTAACTGCATGTAACCTCTAGGAGATACAGTTTATCTTTATCCCTCGGTATGGCGATATTGGAATAAGAGGTGAATTGATGATTTGCTCTCTGAATTGATTGAATAAACAATGTCTTCATGTATAATGAATAAATGGCATTGATATCCAGTAACATATCAATTTATTGCATGTATTGATTAATCTGTGGAAAAGCAACTCGGAGACATTTCAGAAAGATAAAGGCATTGTGTTGAGCAATTGTGGACAGTGTCTTTTTTTTTTGTAGCAGATGCTAGACAAACATATCTTGCTGATAAAATCTTGTAAAATTGTAATTTTGAAAACATTTTAACATGTTTCCTGATTTTTTTTACTGCTGCAAAGTATAAGCAATCGTTTAGAGCAATTACAAAGTAAGTCAAAAAGTATCTTCTTTATGATATCAGGGTTGTAATTAAGAGCTGACCACAGGGCAATTTGACTGAAAATATAAAAAAATATGATGGGTGGTCATAATTAACACCTAATTTTTGTTGGGTGTTTGCTTCATTGGCCTCCTCATATCAAAAGTTGGCCTCTTATTCCAAATAATGACAACTCTGTGGTGTTGGGTAGAAGTCATTGTGACAAAAAGGTGATTTGCTCAGTAAATCCAAATTATTCCTTTGTTACTGTGTTATCTAAGATTTCCCAGCGAAAACTTCAAAGCAAGATTTACAGGCTTGGATCTGGAATGGTTTCCAATTTGTGGTTGGTTTACAGGCTTGGATCTAATATGATTTCCAATTTGTGGTTGGTTTACAGGCTTGGATCTGGAATGATTTCCAATTTGTGGTTGGTTTACAGGCATCAGGCCTGTTATATACAGCAGGATCAACACAAGACCTTGAGACTGATTACCCCTATATTGTACATGATCAAAGTATTCTACACCACATACAGCAATAAGCCAAACAGGACTTTGCTGAACACTTTCACCCATGTATTAAAGAGCAAAGTCCTGTTTGGCTTATTGCTGTATGTGGTGTATAATACTGTACAATATAGGGGTTATCAGTCTCAAGTTCTTGTGTTGATCCTGCTGTATATAACAAGCCTGTAAACCAACCACAAATTGGAAACCATTCCAGATCCAAGCATGTAAACCAACCACAGATTGGAAACCATTCCAGATCCAAGCCTGTAAACCAACCACAAATTGGATATCCTTCCAGATCCAAACCTGTGAATTTCAAGTTTTTGAGACTTTTTGTCCCTATACAACGCTTATAGCAAGCATACCTTTTCAGGATAACGAACTACAGATTTCAGGTTTTAGAAATTCTTCAACTTTCGCCCATGTTAATAGTGCTGGACAATTGAAATAGGAACTGCATTGTGGGTTGTATCGAAATGGACCAAAGAAGACAAACAACAAACCTCTTCATATCACAGATTGTTTTCTATAAGAACAGTGTTACATATAGCAAGAACAAATAACATGTGTATAATAGACATATCCCAACACATAAATATAACATAAATTCAACATGAAAATTTATACCTCATTTTGTGTAAGTATGCAATTATCACACTTTATGTGTATACTAAATTCAAGTGCATCGACACAAAGGATCTCACAGATTAGCTATAACCCTTCACACCTTTAGGTGGAAATAAAAAAAATAGCACTGTGACCTATGTTTTTTAGAATTTGCTTTTTCATGTTTTTTCCAAATGTTTTTATAAGTTAGAAAAGCAAAAACTAAAGTAATTAATTATCTTTAAAATGCAAAACATACACTGTAACCCATTCATCAGAGAACTTCCGAGTTTCACCAGTGGTGTTTTTTAATATATTCATTCATAAATATGGGGTTTTACATCACATCAACATAATTTCAGTTATGTAGCGATGCCCGAATCTTAATGACGGAGGAACACCCCATACTTAACTGTCAAGGCGAGTAGAACCATCGGCATTTCGTAAGTCAGTTGGGAGACTGCCTCTCATGAAAATCCATATCCCTCTCAGGATTTGAACCCACATGGAGAGGGGCCATGTGATTTCAAGTTCTTTACTCTAACCATTAGGCCACGGAGGCCCCAGGATCGGTACTATACAATAAGATAATGGTTTGTATTACATAGTACTGACCCATCAATAACTATAGACCCCTGTGAGTTGAAACACATACTAAATATTGATAGTGTTAAAGATGTCGGTACTATACAATAGGATAATGGTTTGTATTACATAGTACTGACCCATCAATAACTATAGTCCCCTGTGAGTTGAAACACATACTAAATATTGATAGTATTAAAGATGTCGAAGCTATAAGGGGTTAATGATATGCCGTGTTTAAACCAGAAGGCGTCCAAAAAACGGCAAAACTGGGTAAAATTGGTTAGAAATTATGAAACAATATGATTAAACATAGCAAAACACCACATTATCATGATAATATGACCCCTGCACTATTTATTAGCGATGTTTCAAAGTGTTATTTTTAAGATTTGTGAAGCACACAATTTGACTTCATTGTTAACTTTTAAGTTTTGCCTATAGTGATGATCGCTCAGATTAACAAGTGGCGGGAACCTGGTTAGAAAAAACATGTGATACAAGTAAAGTGTGTTATTTATCCAATAGGACAAACATTCAAAATAAGAATTTCTACAATTTCAGTGGTTCCCGACGGTTTACCAAATTAACCCAGCAATGCTTGTCTGATGGTGACCTCGTTTTATCACTAACTCTTTTAAAGGGAATTTAAAGGATTTTCATGTTAATTGTCAATTGTTCTAAAACTTGCACAATTCTACTTTAAATGAGTGCTATTCTGGCTTTAAATAGTTATGTCCAAATAAAGTCTCATATAAGCACAACAAAAAATCCTTAACCCTTTCCCACACAACAAATTTTCAACTGACCCAAATTGAAAGAGTTTGCAGAAGGCATTTCAAATTGTGATGAAATTGGAAAATAATCTTCTGAAAGGGCAGAAAACATTTTGGGAAAAGGAAAAATTGCTGGTTACAAGCAATTTTTCCTTTTCTCACAATGTTTTCTAAAGTCGTCTGCAACAAAGTGGTCAAATGTCGTTATTGTTTGGGGACGGGTTAAGGTTGCAACAGATCTGAATTTACTGATTGCAGAGTTATAACGTCAGGCTCCCTTTGATTGGTCTCTGTTAGATATTTACTGATTGCAGAGTTACAACGTCAGGCTCCCTTTGATTGGGGTCTGTTAGATATAAAAGTCTACAGTTTTGAAAACTTATAGATTCAGGAATGAACTTACATTGAACAAAGTCTCTGTATTTTTCTTCATATCTTTAACAACATTAAATTCTCCTGAGCATGATCAATAAAGGCATTGGAATTTTTATTGACCTTTCTCTTTGGAACAATTCACTCTTATAGAAAAAGAGAAAAGCACCCTTGAAACACAAACACAATAAAGAAATTTCTAGTCGAAACATTTTCCTTCCAGTTCTAGGCTACGGAGATATTTTTCTCCATAAACAGTTTATCCAGCTCCTTCTCCATAGGTAGGTTTGAGCCACGAAGTCCTGTGACCACTTTAGCAGCCCATTCAAAATACTCATGTACACGACCTGCTGACCAGCCCCTGGGACACTGACGCTTCAAGTCTCGCAGATTATAGAGTTTATCCGCCAATTTGACTAGCTTTGCTCCAGGACTGGCATGTGGGGCGTGTCGAATCTGCTCCTCTTTTCTAGCAAGCTTGGGTAAATGTTTATCATCTGTCACCTCGCGCACTAGCCCTGTAGATACAGGAATAATGATAGCAGATGAATGTTACATAATTAACCTAGGTTTCCCTTGACCCCGTGATTAATGCTAATTTGGGGGACTTTTAACACTTTGAAAATGGCATTGCGAGTGGAAAATAATGATATTAAGGTGTCATATACAGGCCAGTCCATTTTGCCGAATTTGATGAAATATGTCTACTTACCAATGTTGAGTACTGTGTATTATTATGTTCAATTGGCAATAAGGTATGTTGTAACTAATTTACTATATCAGTTGGGGTCAAGGAAAACCCTCCCACAATGTTTTCCAAAGTCGTCTGCAACGGATTGGTTAAATGTCGTTATGACCTCGTTTTATTGCTAATTGTGCACAAACCATAAGGTCTTAACCCTTTCCAAAACATCACATGAACATAATACCATCTCTATTACTCTTTAAAAGAGAATTTTGAGTTTGTTTATGTTAATTGTAAAATATTCTAGAACTTACACAATCCTACTGTACATGAGCAGCATTCTGGCTTTAATATACCATTATATGTTCTCCACATGTGATCAACAAGTTCCCTGCATTCTGGCTTTAATATGTATACCATTATATGTTCTCCAGATGTGATCAACAAGTTCCCTGCATTCTGGCTTTAATATACCATTATATGTTCTCCACATGTGATCAACAAGTTCCCTGACTTGCAAGTAAGACTTTCTTCCTGTCCCGACAAAAGTGGATTAACCCTTTAACACATTTTTGACTTTCCCAAATTGAAAGAGTTTGCAGACAGCATTTCAAAATGTGCTGAAATTGGAAAGTAATCTTTTGAAAGAGAAGAAAACATTGTGGAAAAAAGAGAAATTGCTCGTTATGAGCAATTTCTCTTTTTCCCACAGTGTTTTCCACAGTCATCTGCAACAAGGTGGTCAAATGTTGTTATTGTTTGGTAATGGGTTAAACGAATCGCTTACCTGCCACCTCACTACCAAACTCTGTTTCTATTTCATCAAAGGATGTGTCTGTATCTTCAACAGTGTCATGGAGTAAAGCTGCCTGAAAAGAAAGAGAACAAAAAGCTTTAAAACTGAAAAATAAATTTATAGGTTAAACCATGAATAAATCTATGTCAGTCGTTTAATTGAATCACTGTGAATTGTTGGATTGAAAAATAATTGTTGAGATTGGCTACGAAAAATGAATGATTACTCGCAAACAAAATCTAGTTCTATAAATTAATAGTTCAACTGAAAATAAACTGTCTGAATGCTTTAATCAAAAATCTATCTATGTGAACAGAAATATTCTGTGTTAATGGTTTATATGAAATCAATCTACTGGTATGTAATTACTTTTAAAAATTGAAAGAAAACATCTGTGAATGGTTAAACCAAAACATGATTAATGCAAATATCTAAACTGAAAATAAATCACAGTGAAAGATTAAACAGCAAATTTCATCATTGTGAATGATTAAACAGCAAATTTCATCATTGTGAATGATTAAACAGCAAATTTCATCATTGTGAATGATTAAACAGCAGATTTCATCATTGTGAATGATTAAACAGCAAATTTCATCATTGTGAAAGATTAAACAGCAAATTTCATCATTGTGAATGATTAAACAGCAAATTTCATCATTGTGAATGATTAAACAGCAAATTTCATCACAGTGAAAGATTAAACAGCACATTTTATCACAGTGAAAGATTAAACAGCAGATTTCATCATTGTGAAAGATTAAACAGCAGATTTCATCATTGTGAAAGATTGAACAGCAGATTTCATCATTGTGAAAGATTAAACAGCAGATTTCATCATTGTGAAAGATTAAACAGCAGATTTCATCATTGTGAAAGATTAAACAGCAGATTTCATCATTGTGAAAGATTAAACAGCAGATTTCATCATTGTGAATGATTAAACAGCAAATTTCATCATTGTGAAAGATTAAACAGCAGATTTCATCATTGTGAAAGATTAAACAGCAAATTTCATCATTGTGAAAGATTAAACAGCAGATTTCATCATTGTGAATGATTAAACAGCAAATTTCATCATTGTGAAAGATTAAACAGCAGATTTCATCATTGTGAATGATTAAACAGCAAATTTCATCATTGTGAATGATTATTCTCATTACCTATTAATCTAATTAATACATGAGTGAATGTTAAACTGAAAAGTATATAAGTGAAAGGTTACAGCGAATATTACCTATTAATCTAATTAATACATGTGTGAATGTTAAACTGAAAAGTATATAAGTGAAAGGTTACAGCGAACATTACCTATTAATCTAATTAATAATACGGAATAAACCCCCACCCTAAAAAATGGCATAGCGGAATAAACCCCCACTCTTATTTTACACAAGCAGAAGAAACTCCCACACTAGTTTTGCATATGCGGAAGAAACCCCTTCTCATATTTTGCATACACGGAATAAACCCCGACTTCTATTCTATTCTTTTAATATCTATTGGGTATTTTATAGCGAAAATTAAAGGTAATCTGATTGTTTTGATGAAGCGTTAATTCGTTAATTGGATGCAAACATGTATAATAGCTTTAACAGCGGATCCCTTTCATACTGTACTAACAGTGAAAATCACAGGTAATTGTTTGCATTGGTGATGTGTTAATTACCTTCCATGATGCAAACGTAAAACTAACGACGACCATAATTAGTAATGATTGTTACAACTTTTTGGTATCTAAACAAGTTTTTTACACCAACAATGTGTTTCAATATATGCTTTATCTTGACTGTGTTTATTGCTATTTAATATATGCTTGTTTGATTTATATAAATAAATATAAATATGTATTAATATATTGTTGTCTTTTTTCAGGCCTCATAAATGATCATTCTCACTTCACCTGTTTTTCAAATGTGTCAATTATCTTGATAGTGCTATCATGGTGAGAAACTATGGTAAGCATGTTTGATTAATATTAATCAACTTGGATTATGCAATATGTTGATTATTGCTTAAACTTGGAAAATTCAGAGTAGAATAACGTGTCAATGGTTGGCTAACAGTATGGATAGCATTTAGGGTGGAGGTTTTTTCTGCCTATCTGAAAACAAGGTGGGAGATTATTCCGCTATGGGTGTGGGTTTCTTCAGTGTATGCAAAAAGGGAGTGGGGGTTTCTTCCGCTATGCTGTTTTTTAGGGTGGGGGTTTATTCCGGTAAGGGTTTATTCCGTGATTCTTCACTGTTTACCTGTATAACTGCTAGATTAGTAATCCCAGCTTCCTCCGTCAGTATGAATGCAACACCTGAAAAGACAAAATATACTTAGTTTTATAGCTTACTCTAGAAATATTAACCCTTAGAATGCTGGGTATTTTCTGAAAATAGATTTTTGTGTCGTCTGATTTCCAAAACCTTCAATATCTGCTTAGCTTTGTTGAGAAAAGATACTTAGAGTAGCAAACAGTTTAGATTCTGGATCTAACCTGTTTGCATGAGCATGAAGTCGGTTCCAGCACTATGAGGGTTAAACCTTCGAGAGACCAGCGTAGAATACAACTTGATCCTGGCTCCTAAACCCGGCCTGTCCAATGTCATGTCCAACAACGTTTATAGTAGTTCATAGTAGTCAGTGAGACATATCCAACAATGTTTATAGTAGTTCATAGTAGTCAGTGAGACACGTCCAACAACGTTTATAGTAGTTCATAGTAGTCAGTGAGACATGTCCAACAATGTTTATAGTAGTTCATAGTAGTCAGTGAGACATATCCAACAATGTTTATAGTAGTTCATAGAAGTCAGTGAGACATATCCAACAATGTTTATAGTAGTTCATAGTAGTCAGTGAGACATATCCAACAACGTTTATAGTAGTTCATAGTAGTCAGTGAGACATATCCAACAACGTTTATAGTAGTTCATAGTAGTCAGTGAGACATATCCAACAATGTTTATAGTAGTTCATAGAAGTCAGTGAGACACGTCCAACAACGTTTATAGTAGTTCATAGTAGTCAGTGAGACATGTCCAACAATGTTTATAGTAGTTCATAGTAGTCAGTGAGACATATCCAACAACGTTTATAGTAGTTCATAGTAGTCAGTGAGACATATCCAACAATGTTTATAGTAGTTCATAGAAGTCAGTGAGAAAACGTCCAACAATGTTTATATAGTAGTTCATCGTAGTCAGTGAGACATGTCCAACAATGTTTATAGTAGTTCATAGTAGTCAGTGAGACATATCCAACAATGTTTATAGTAGTTCATAGTAGTCAGTGAGACATGTCCAACAACGTTTATAGTAGTTCATAGTAGTCAGTGAGACATATCCAACAATGTTTATAGTAGTTCATAGTAGTCAGTGAGACATATCCAACAATGTTTATAGTAGTTCATAGTAGTCAGTGAGACATGTCCAACAATGTTTATAGTAGTTCATAGTAGTCAGTGAGACATGTCCAACAACGTTTATAGTAGTTCATAGTAGTCAGTGAGACATATCCAACAATGTTTATAGTAGTTCATAGTTTATAGTAGTTCATAGTAGTCAGTGACATGTCCAACAATGTTTATAGTAGTTCATAGTAGTCAGTGAGACATGTCCAACAATGTTTATAGTAGTTCATAGTAGTCAGTGAGACACGTCCAACAACGTTTATAGTAGTTCATAGTAGTCAGTGAGACATGTCCAACAATGTTTATAGTAGTTCATAGTAGTCAGTGAGACATATCCAACAACGTTTATAGTAGTTCATAGTAGTCAGTGAGACATATCCAACAATGTTTATAGTAGTTCATAGAAGTCAGTGAGAAAACGTCCAACAATGTTTATATAGTAGTTCATCGTAGTCAGTGAGACATGTCCAACAATGTTTATAGTAGTTCATAGTAGTCAGTGAGACATATCCAACAATGTTTATAGTAGTTCATAGTAGTCAGTGAGACATGTCCAACAACGTTTATAGTAGTTCATAGTAGTCAGTGAGACATATCCAACAATGTTTATAGTAGTTCATAGTAGTCAGTGAGACATATCCAACAATGTTTATAGTAGTTCATAGTAGTCAGTGAGACATGTCCAACAATGTTTATAGTAGTTCATAGTAGTCAGTGAGACATGTCCAACAATGTTTATAGTAGTTCATAGTAGTCAGTGAGACAGCGTCAACAATGTTTATAGTAGTTCATAGGAGTCAGTGAGACAGTCGTCCAACAATGTTTATAGTAGTTCATAGTAGTCAGTGAGACAACGTCCAACAACGTTTATAGTAGTTCATAGTAGTCAGTGAGACACGTCCAACAATGTTTATAGTAGTTCATAGTAGTCAGTGAGACATGTCCAACAATGTTTATAGTAGTTCATAGTAGTCAGTGAGAAAATGTCCAACAATGTTTATAGTAGTTCATAGTAGTCAGTGAGAAAACGTCCAACAATGTTATAGTAGTTCATAGTAGTCAGTGAGACATGTCCAACAATGTTTATAGTAGTTCATAGTAGTCAGTGAGAAAACGTCCAACAATGTTTATAGTAGTTCATAGTAGTCAGTGAGACAACGTCCAACAACGTTTATAGTAGTTCATAGTAGTCAGTGAGACAACGTCCAACAATGTTTATAGTAGTTCATAGTAGTCAGTGAGACACGTCCAACAATGTTTATAGTAGTTCATAGTAGTCAGTGAGACATGTCCAACAATGTTTATAGTAGTTCATAGTAGTCAGTGAGACATGTCCAACAATGTTTATAGTAGTTCATAGTAGTCAGTGAGACAACGTCCAACAATGTTTATAGTAGTTCATAGTAGTCAGTGAGAAAACGTCCAACAACGTTTATAGTAGTTCATAGTAGTCAGTGAGACATGTCCAACAATGTTTATAGTAGTTCATAGTAGTCAGTGAGACAACGTCCAACAATGTTTATAGTAGTTCATAGTAGTCAGTGAGACATATCCAACAATGTTTATAGTAGTTCATAGTAGTCAGTGAGACAATGTCCAACAATGTTTATAGTAGTTCATAGTAGTCAGTGAGACAACGTCCAACAATGTTTATAGTAGTTCATAGTAGTCAGTGAGACATGTCCAACAATGTTTATAGTAGTTCATAGTAGTCAGTGAGACAATGTCCAACAATGTTTATAGTAGTTCATAGTAGTCAGTGAGACAACGTCCAACAATGTTTATAGTAGTTCATAGTAGTCAGTGAGACATAACGTCCAACAATGTTTATAGTAGTTCATAGTAGTCAGTGAGACAACGTCCAACAATGTTTATAGTAGTTCATAGTAGTCAGTGAGAAAACGTCCAACAACGTTTATAGTAGTTCATAGTAGTCAGTGAGACATGTCCAACAATGTTTATAGTAGTTCATGTTTATAGTAGTTCATAGTAGTCAGTGACAACGTCCAACAATGTTTATAGTAGTTCATAGTAGTCAGTGAGAAAACATCCAACAATGTTATATTAGTTCATAGTAGTCAGTGAGACACGTCCAACAATGTTTATAGTAGTTCATAGTAGTCAGTGAGACATGTTCAACAATGTTTATAGTAGTTCATAGTAGTCAGTGAGAAAACGTCCAACAATGTTTATAGTAGTTCATAGTAGTCAGTGAGACACGTCCAACAATGTTTATAGTAGTTCATAGTAGTCAGTGAGACATGTCCAACAATGTTTATAGTAGTTCATAGTAGTCAGTGAGACATGTCCAACAACGTTTATAGTAGTTCATAGTAGTCAGTGAGACATATCCAACAATGTTTATAGTAGTTCATAGAAGTCAGTGAGACAACGTCCAACAACGTTTATATAGTAGTTCATCGTAGTCAGTGAGACATGTCCAACAATGTTTATAGTAGTTCATAGTAGTCAGTGAGACAACATCCAACAATGTTTATAGTAGTTCATAGTAGTCAGTGAGACATGTCCAACAATGTTTATAGTAGTTCATAGTAGTCAGTGAGACAACGTCCAACAACGTTTATAGTAGTTCATAGTAGTCAGTGGTCTCTCAACACTGATATATTATGTTTATGAGGAAAAGCTGTCAGTGGCTTGGAGAGAAACATGGATAGCTGTGCTGACTGCTGGGATATGATTGATTGAGTGATTGATTGATATACTGCAGAGGCTTTTTCCTGTTATATAACAGGGGCCAATTAAAGACATCATACAAATTGGAAATTCCTTTAAAATCATGCGGTTTTCACAAAAATTCAGATTCACATCAGCTTTTTGGTCTACCAATTCAGCAATTTAATTGATATAATTTCCCAATATGAGCAGGCTCAGGTCTTTTCCCAATCAAATGAAAAGAAAGCCATTCCAAATAACACCCCTTTATCAAAACTATAAATGATGATGTTCCTAGTCAAACTAATTTGACGCGATCGGGAAATATTGAGAAAGTTTTGTGTCGGGCAATATCTCCCATCACGTCAAACTTTCAGCGCATGTTGTCCAGGTGTCTGGTCTCGAAGGCTATTGCTATATTGACTGACACCGTAGTAGAGCACAATTAATGTCCAAATGTTGAAAAAGGCTTTGTTCACGACTCTTTATTGAGACTATCAACTCATGATGCTCCCTGCACTTTACCCAAAAGTAGATTCTTTAGTTTTAGTTTTAACATATTTTATTGCCATATAACTGAACATATAGTACACGGTACACAACATCCCTAAGTAGTAATATCAATTTTGGCAAAAGGGTCTGGCCACAAGTTCTCACAACTTAGAAGCAGCCATTCCCTTTTGTAATTGCATAATCATCAGAGTGTAATTAACCTTTTGTTTCTTTAACATAGTACAATGAATCTATGATCACTCATCTCAGTTGTGAAACATAAAAGTTCTTGAATTACAAATGACAGAAGATTCTTTGTTTGCAGATGTGGCTTAAAATGGGTAGACATGGGTAGACATATGCATTGTTATTGTTATTATTCCCAAACCCAAACCTCAGTTGGTTACATTACTTTGATAATTGTCACCTGCCAAATATCACTCAGAACATGAGGTGTTTGTAAGTTATCTCAAAATAAGAAAAGATATGGACACCAACTTATAATAAATGCCCCCGCTATTCTGGATATGACTATTAAATATCATTATTTTCCATTCGCAATTTCATACATAAGGGGTCAAAAGTCCCTCAAATCAGCATTAACCAAAGGGTCAAAACCCTGCACAAGTCCAGGGGCTTGCGGCTTCGGAATACAGAGGTTGTGGGTTTGAATCCTGTGAATAGCTGGTCTACTTTGTGACCTTTCTTTAGCCAACATCTGCGCCAATACTGGTTATAAATCTAAGAAGCAGAATCGAGAATTATTAATTCAAGTTGAAAGAACTTGTTACAAAATTCATGTAGAATACAAGTAAATAATTATTTTGAAAAAAGTTTTAAAATAAATTATGAAAAAACTATGTTAATAATACTCAAATTTATGAGCGTAACACTTATAGCATCAGTGATTTTTTTCTTTATATGTTTGGTACCCTTAAACGGACACATTCCCAATCAAATTAACTGACTATTTTTCCCGATTCCCCAATAAATCTTATGTTTGAATTAAGTTATTCATGAGAATTGCCAAATTCTTGAGAGAAAAAAAAACATTGTGATTTTCTCACAATTTGTCCAGTACCAGACACATTCCCAAAGTCAAAAAAAAATGAACATGTTGTTGCTTATGTAACGAACTGAGAAAATGAGCCTCTCAAAGACAAACACATCCGATCAGTAAAAAACACTGTCATTCACTGAGTGGTTGTGTTGTCTATATATACCAGCATGTTCTCTCAAACAGTGCATTACGTCCCTAATTTGTATAAACATTCAATGAACGGTACACTTATACATACAGGGCTTTTTTCCTTGAATTCGGAAGAGGCCCAAGCCTGTTGAATTTGGGAAATTTTAATGCTAAAACTGCTGGATTGGGAAGCCAAAAAGCCGGTATGACTTTGAATTTTTTGGGAAAACTGCATGATTTTAGAGAAGATTTCCAATTGGAAAGGTGCCTTTTATAGGCCCCTATTATATAACGCAAAAAACCCTGACATATGGTATATCATAACAAGCATCATAAACAAACGAAAATAATCAAAACTGAGATATAAAACCTATGATAGTATGTTGAGGTGGTCGTAAGCTAGCCGGGGACCAGGGCCCACCGTAACAAAGCGAGCAAATGAGCCTCTCAAAGACACAAGCACATCCGATCAGTGAAAAACACTGTCGTACACTGAGCGGTTGTGTTGTCTATTATGTACCAGCATGTTCTCTCAAACAATGCATTAGGTTCCTCATTTGCATAAACCTTCAACGAACGTTACATAGCTCCCACTTCCGAGAAGACTCGTCCAAGTCTTGGTCCTAGGGAAACACGTGGGGAAGGCAACTCCGATAGAAGGAGAAGTCTGAATCCCTCCGCTGCCAACAATGTAACGAACTGAGCAAATAAACCTCTCAAAGACACAAACACATCCGATCAGTGAAAAACACTGTCATACACTGAGCGGTTGTGTTGTCTATATATGTACCAGTATGTTCTCTCAAACAATGCATTAGGTTCCTCATTTGCATAAACAATCAACGAACGTTACACCCACCTACTATCAGTGTCGATATATGCAGTGGTCAGTAGGACTATAGTCTCAATAATGATCCGTGAACGTTAGTCTCAATAATGATCCGTGAACAAAGCTTTTTTCGTCATTTGGACATTTATCGTGCTTCGCTACGCCTTGAAGGCGTCAGTCAAAATAGCAATAGCCTTCGAGACCAGTTAACTGGACTAAGTGGGACTACAGGCTAGCAGGGCTTATTTTCTTCAATTGGGAAGTCTAAAAGCGGTACGGCTAAACAGCGGATATGGCCCATATCCGCGGATATGGAATTCGGTCTGCGGATATGACTTTTATTTGTGGAATAAAACTTTATTTGTGGAATAAAACATTAACTATAGTAAATTTCAATGAATAATTATTCATCATAGTAAATTATTATGAAATATCACCCTTAGATATACTTTGAAAATATTTGATGCTTTGTTGCTGTTTTTGTTGATCTTTCTCGGTGGATATGGCCCATATCCGCGGATATTAGAAATCGGTCAGCGGATATGATTTTCATTTGGGAAATGAAACAATAAGTATGGTATATTGTCATACAATATTCATTTAAAGTAACAAATAAGTATCAAATGTCACACTTAGATGTACAAACGAAATAATTTGATACTTTGAAGCTGTTTTAGTTGATCTTTCACAGCGGATATGGCCCATATCCATGGATATAGAAATCGGTCTGCGGACTTTCATATGGTATATTTCAATGTAATAATTATTCATAATAGTAAATAATTATAAAATATCACCCTTATATATACTTTGAAGGAATTTGATGCTTTGTGGCTGTTTTTCGTTAATCTTTCACTGCGGATATGGCCCATATCCACCGATATGGAGATCAGTCTGCGGATATGACGTTTATACAGGAAATAAAACATTAACTTTAGTATGGTATATTTCAATGTAATAATTATTCATTAAAGTAAATAAGTATAAAATATCACCCTTTGATTTATTTTGAAAAGATTTTGTGCTTTTTTGCTCTTTTCGTTCATCTTTCACAGCGTATATGGCCCATATCCGCGACTATGGAAATCCGTCTGCGGATATGACGTTGGGATTTTTGGAAATAAAACAATAAGTATGGTAGTTTTCAATTCAATATTTATCTACAATAGTAAATAAGAATTAAATGACACCCTTAGACGTATGTAAGAAATACGATACTTTTGATGCTGTTTTTTTTCATCTTTCACATCGGATATGGCCCATATCTGTAGATATGAACCATGTCCGCTGTGAAAGATCAATTAAAATAGCATCAAAGTATCGAACTATTTCTTACGTACATCTATGGGTGTCATTTTATATTCATTATTTTTATTCTACATAGATATGGTATGACAATTTACCATACTTAGGCCTACTGTTTCATCTCCCCAAATGAGCGTCATATCCTCAGACTGATTTCTATATATGCGGATATGTGTCATATCTGAGAAAGATCAACTAAAACAACAACAAAGTTTCAAATTTCTTCAAAATATCTCTTAGGGTGACCTTTTATACTTATCTACTATTATGAATAATTATTCATTGAAATTTACCATACTTTATGTTTTGTTTTGCAAATGAATGTCATATCCGCAGACCGATTTCTATATCCGCGGATATGGGCCATATCCGCTGTGAAAGATCAACAAAAACAGCTTCAAAGTATCGAATTATTTCTTTCGTACATAGATATGGGTGTCATTTGATTTTTATCTATTATTCTAAATGAATATTGTATGAAATTTTTTCCATAATTATTGTTTTATTTCCAAAAATCCCAACATCATATCCGCAGAGCGATTTCTATATCCGCAGATATGGTTCATATCCCCTGAGAAAGATCAACAAAAAACAGCCACAAAGCATCAAATTTCTTCAAAGTATATCTAAGGGTGATATTTCATACTTATTTACTATTATGAATAGTTATTGCATTCAATTTGATCATACTTAACGTTTTATTCCACAAATAAAAGTCATATCCGCAGACCGAATTCCATATCCGCGGATATGGGCCATATCCGCTGTTTAGCCGTACCCGTCTAAAAGCATGTATGACTTTGAGTTTTTTAGAAAACTGCATGATTTTAAAGAAATTTTCAATTGGGAAGGTGCCTTTTATGGAAGTCTGGTATATGACGCAAAAATGCCCTTGCTAGTCGTAAAGCCAACATGGTAGTACGAACAAATTTGTGCACGATTGGTATCTAAATGGTCAGGTATTTAAACAAACCCGATGTCAAATGTTATATTAGGTAATTGTTATAATAAAACCGTATATTTGCTTACCTATGGGATGATTGATATACGGTGTGCGATCCTGATCTTTCCGTCTCTGGTCTTTGTGCTTGATAGCAGCGAAATTGGTACATTTTAAAAGTGCTTTCGTAAGGTCGGCCGCCATGTTGTTTGGCAAGCAAATTGACCCCCCCCCCTCCACTGACCCCTGTGACTTAAACTCAATGTAAAATCTCAATTTATTTATCACAGGTGCTTGAAACAATCGTCGATAATATATATGCTCTATATGCTATATTCTCTTATATAGAGCATATATATTGGGTGATATCGAAGGACCCATTGTTATTGGTACCCGTTGTTATTGGGACCCGTTGTTATTAGGACCCGTTGTTATTAGGACCCGTTGTCACTAGGACCCGTTTATTTTAGGACCCGTTTATATAGGGACCCGTTGTTATTGGGACCTGATGTTATTTGGACCCGTTGTTATTGGGAACGTGTTGTCATAAGGACCCGTTCATATTGGGACCCGTTGTTATTGGGACCCGTTGTTTTCGGGACCCCTTGTCATTGGGACCCGTTGTCACTAGGACCCGTTTTTATTGGGACCTATTGTTATTCGGACCCGTTTTTATTGAGACTTGTTGTCACTAAGACCCATTATATTAGGACCCGTTGTTATTTCGACCTGATGTTTTTAGGACCCGTTGTTATTGGGAACGTGTTGTCATAAGGACCCGTTTATATTGGAACTTGTTGTTATTAGGACCTTTTGTTACTGGGACCCATTGTTATTGGGACCCGTTGTTTTGGGACCTCTTGTCATTTGGACGCGTTGTCACAAGGACCCGTTTTTATTGGGACCTATTGTTATTTGGACCCGTTTTAATTGGAACCCGTTGTCACAAGGACCCGTTTATATTGGAACTGGTTATTGGGACCCGTTGTTATTGGGACCCATTGTTATTGGGACCTGTTGTTTTTGGGACCCGTTGTTACTAGGACCTGTTTTTATTTGGACCCGTTTTTTATTGGGACCTGTTGTTATTTGGACCAATTGTTATAGGAACCTGTTGTTGTTGTTGTTGGGACCCTTATTTATTCGGACCCGTTGTTATTGGGACCAGTTGTCACTAGGACCCGTTTATATTGGGAGCCGTGTTTATTGCAACTTGTTATTGTGACTTGTTGTTATTGGGACCCGTTGTTATTGTGACTTGTTGTTATTGGGACCCGTTGTTTTTGGGACCCGTTGTTATTGGAACCTGTTGTTATTGGGACCCGTTTTTATTGCGACCCGTTGTCACTAGGACCCGTTTCTATTGGGACCAGATTGTATTGGTACCGATTGTTATTTTGACCCGTTTTTATTGGGACCCGTTGTCACTAGGACCCGGTTATTATGCGACCCGTTTTGTTTGAACCAGTTGTTATTGGGACCCGTTGTTAATGGAACCCGTTGTTATTGCAACCCGTTGTCATTGGAACCCGTTGTTATTGGGATCCGTTGTTATTTGGACCCGTTGTTGTTATTGGAACCACTTGTCATAGTAACCCGTTGTTATTGGGACCCTTTGTTTTTGGGACCCCTTGTCATTGGGACCTATTGTTATTTGGACCCGTTTTTATTAAGACCTGTTGTCACTAGGACCCATTATATTAGGACCCGTTGTTATTTGATCTGATGTTTTTTGGACCCGTTGTTATTGGGAACGTGTTGTCATAAGGACCCGTTGTTACTGGGACCCTTTGTTACTGGGACCCATTGTTATTGGGACCCATTGTTAATGGGACCCCTTGTCATTGGGACCCCTTGTCATTGGGACCCATTTATATTGGAACTTGTTGTTACTGGGACCCGTTGTTATTGGGCCCTTTGTTATTGGGACCCGTTGTTATTGGGACCCGTTGTTACTGGGACCCAATGTTATTGGGACCCGTTTATATTTGGACACGTTTTTTATTGGGACCTGTTGTTATTTGGACCAGTTGTTATAGGAACCTGTTGTTGTTGTTGTTGTTGGGACCCGTTGTTATTGGGACCCGTTGTGTATGAAACCCGTTGTTTTTGCAACCCGTTGTCATTGGAACCCGTTGTTATTGGGACCCGTTGTTATTTTGACCCGTTGTTGTTATTGGAACCACTTGTCATAGTAACCCATTGTTATTGGGACCTGTTGTTTTTGGACCTCTTGTCATTGGGACCCGTTGTCACTAGGACCCGTTTTTATTGGTACCTATTGTTATTTGGACCCGTTTTTATTGAGACCCGTTGTCACTAGGACCCATTATATTAGGACCCGTTGTTATTTTGACCCGTTGTTGTTATTGGAACCACTTGTCATAGTAACCCATTGTTATTGGGACCTGTTGTTTTTGGACCCCTTGTCATAGGGACCCGTTGTCACTAGGACCCGTTTTTATTGGTACCTATTGTTATTTGGACCCGTTTTTATTGAGACCCGTTGTCACTAGGACCCATTATATTAGGACCCGTTGTTATTTTGACCTGTTGTTATTTGGACCCGTTGTTATTAGGACCCATTGTCACTAGGACCCGTTTATTTTAGGACCCATTTATATAAGGACCCGTTGTTATTGGGACCCGTTTTTATTGAGACCCGTTGTCACTAGGACCCATTATATTAGGACCCGTTGTTATTGGGACCCATTGTTATTGGGACCCGTTGTTATTAGGACCCGTTGTCACTAGGACCCGTTTATTTTAGGACCTGTTTATATAATAGGACCCGTTGTTATTGGGACCTGATGTTATTTGGACCCGTTGTTATTGGGAACATGTTGTCATAAGGACCCGTTGTTACTGGGACCCGTTGTTACTGGGATCGTTGTTATTGGGACCCGTTGTTTTTGGGACCCGGTGTCATTGGGACCCGTTGTCACAAGGACCCGTTTTTATTGGGACCTATTGTTATTTGGACCCGTTTTAATTGGGACCCGTTGTCACAAGGACCTGTTTATATTGGAACTTGTTGTTATTGGGACCCGTTGTTATTGGGACCCGTTGTTATTGGGACCCGTTTATTTTTGGACCCGTTTTTTATTGGGACCTGTTGTTATTTGGACCAGTTTTTACAGGAACCTGTTGTTGTTGTTGTTGGGACCAGATTGTATTTATTACCGATTGTTACTTTGACCCGTTTTATTGGGACCCGTTGTCACTGGGACCGTTTATATTTGGACCCCTTGTCATTGGGACCCGTTGTCACAGGACCCGTTTTTATTGGGACCTATTGTTATTTGGACCCGTTTTAATTGGGACCCGTTGTCACAAGGACCGTTTATATTGGAACTTGTTGTTATTGGGACCCGTTGTTATTGGGACCCGTTGTTATTTGGACCCGTTGTTGTTATTGGAACCAGTTGTCATAGTATCCAGTTGTTATTGGAACCCGTTGTTATTGAATACCGTTGTCGTTGGAACCCTTTCTTATGGGAACCCGTTGTTATTGAGACACGTTGTTATCGGGACCTGTTGTTATTGGTACCCGTTGTTATTGGGACCCGTTGCTATAATGACCTGTTGTAATTGGAACCCGTTGTTATTGGAACCCGTTGTCATTGAGATCCGTTGTTTTGGCTCCGTTTTATAGGGATCCGTTGTCATTGGAACCCGTTGTTATTCGGACCCGTTGTTATTGGGACCCGGTGTTATAAGACCCTTGTCATTGGGACCCGTTTTTATTGAAACCTGTTGATATTTTGATCAGTTGTTTTTGGAACCCGTTGTTATTCGGACCCGTTGTTATTGGGACCCGGTGTTATAAGACCCTTGTCATTGGGACCCGTTTTTATTGAAACCTGTTGATATTTTGATCAGTTGTTTTTGGAACCCGTTGTTATTCGGACCCGTTGTTATTGGGACCCGGTGTTATAAGACCCTTGTCATTGGGACCCGTTTTTATTGAAACCTGTTGATATTTTGATCAGTTGTTTTTGGAACCCGTTGTTATTGGGATCCGTTTTTATTAGAACCCGTTCATATTTGGACCAGTTATTATTGGGACCCTTTGTAATTGGGACCTGTTGTCACTAGAACCCGTTTACATTGGGACCTGTGTTTATTGGGACCCGTTGTTGTTTGGACCAGTTGTTAATAAGACCCCTTGTCATTGGGACCCGTTGTCACTAGGACTCGTTTATATTGGGACCCGTTTTAATTGGGACCGGTTGTTATTTGGACCAGTTGTTATAGGAACACATTGTTGTTGGGACCAGTTGTTATTGGGACCCATTGTCACTAGGACCCGTGTATATTGGGACCCGTGTTTATTGCAATCCGTTGCTATTGGGACCCGTTGTTATTGGAACCCATTGTTATTGGAACCCGTTGTTATTGGAACCCATTGTTATTGGAACCCGTTGTTATTGGAACCCGTTGTTATCGGAACCCGTTGTTATTCGGACCAGTTGCTAATCGATCTGTTGTTATTCGGGACCCATTGTTATTGAAACCCGTTGTTATTTGGACCCGTCGTCATTGTGACACGTTGTCAATGGGAGCCTTTGTCATTGGGAGCCGTTATCATTGGATCATGTTGTAATTGGAATCCTATGTGATTGGGACCCATTGTTTTTGGGACCTGTTGTTATTGGGGACCCGTTATTATTTTGACCTGTTGTTATTAGGACCCGTTGGGACCCGTTGTTATTGGGACCCGTTGATACTAGGACCCATTTATATTGGGACCCGTTTTTATTGGGACCTGTTGTTATTTGGACCAATTGTTATAGGAACCCGTTGTTGTTGGGACCCGTTGTTATGGGACCAGTTGTCACTAGGACCCGTTTATATTGGGACCAGTGTTTATTGCAACCAGTTGTTATTGGGACTCGTTGTTGTTATTGGAACCCATTGTTATTGGAACCTGTCATTATTGGAACCCTTTTTGTTGGTACCCATTTTTATTGGAAGCTGTTGTTATTAGAACCCGTTGTTATTGGAACCCGTTGTTATTGGAACCCGTTGTTATTGGGACCAGTTGCTATTTGGATTTGTTGTCATTGGGACCCGTTGATTTTGGAACCCGTTATTATTTTTAACCCGTTGTCATTGGGACCCATTGTTATTGAGACCCTTTGAAATTGCCCCCCCCCCTTGTCATTTGGATCCGTTGTAATTGGGACCCGTTGTTATTGGGACCCGTTGTTATTTGAACCCGTTGTTGTTGGGGCCCGTTGTTTTTGGGAAACGTTGTCAGTAGGACCTGTTTATATTTGGACCCATTTTAATTGGGACCTGTTGTTATTTGGACCAGTTGTTATAGGAACCCGTTGTTGTTGGGACCCGTTGTTATTGGGACCAGTTGTCACTAGGACCCGTTTCTATTGGGACCCGTGTTTATTGCAACCCGTTGTTATTGGGACTCGTTGTTGTTATTGGAACCCATTGTTATTGGAACCTGTCATTATTGGAACCCTTTTTGTTGGTACCCATTTTTATTGGAACCTGTTGTTATTAGAACCCGTTGTTATTGGAACCCGTTGTTATTGGGACCAGTTGCTATTAGGATTTGTTGATTTTGGAACCCGTTATTATTTTTAACCCGTTGTCATTGGGATCCGTTGTTATTGGGACCCTTTGAAATTGCCCCCCCCCTGTCATTGGGACCCGTTGTTATAGGGACCCGTTGTTATTGGAACCCGATGTTATTTGGACCAGTTGCTATTTGGATCCATTGTCATTGGGACCCTTTTATATTGGAACCTATTGTTATTGGAACCTGTTGTCATTGGAACCCGTTGTCATTGGAACCCTTTGTAATTGGCGCCTCCCCCTCCCCCTTTGTCATTTGGACCCGATGTAATTGGGAACCATTTTTATTGGGACCCGTTGTTATTCGGACCCTTTGTCATTAGGACATGTTTATATTGGGACCCGTGTTTATTGCAACCCGTTGTTATTGGGACCCGTTGTTATTGGAACCCGTTGTTAATGGAACTTGTTGTTATTGGAACCTCTTGTTATGGGAATCCGATGTTAATGGGACCAATTGTATTAAGGACCCGTTGTTAGTGCGACATGTTGTTATTGGGACCTGTTTTATCGGAATCCGATGTTAATGGGACCCATTGTCATTTGGACCCGTTGTTATTGAGAAGGCGTTGTCATTAGGAGTCATTGTTATTAGGACCCGTTATTATTCGGACCCGTTGTTTTTGGGACCTGTTGTTATTGAGAAGGCGTTGTCATTAGGATTCGTTGTTATTAGGACCCGTTATTATTGGAACCCGTTTTTATTCGGACCCGTTGGTTTTTGGGACCTGTTGTTATTGGGACCCTTCGTTATTGGGGTCTGTTGTTATTGGGTCCAGTTGTTATTGGGACCTGTGGTCATTGGGATCCGTGGTCATTGGGACCCGTGGTCATTGGGACCTGTGGTCATTACTTCCATTTGTTAATGGGACCTGTTGTCATTGGAACCCGTTGTTATTTGAATCTGTTTTTATTAGGACCGGTTTATATAAGGACCCGTTGTTAATGGGACTCGTTGTTATTGGAACCTGTTGTTATAGCAATCCGATGTTAATGGGACCCATTGTAATTAGGACCCGTTGTTAGTGGGACCCGTTGTTATTGGGAACATGTTGTCATTAGAACCCGTTGTTATAAGAACCCGTTGTTATTGGAACCCGTTGTTATTGGGACCCGTTGTTATTGGGAACACGTTGTCATTAGGACCCGTTGTTATAAGAACCTGTTGTTATTGGAACCCATTGTTATTGGGACCCGTTGTTATTGGGACCCTTTGTTATTAGAACCCGTTGTTATTGGAACCCTTTGTTATTAGAACCCGTTGTTATTGAAACCCGTTGTTAATGGAACCTGTTGTTATTGGGACCAGTTGCTATTTGGATCTGTTGTCATTGGGAACCGTTGTTATTGGAACCCGTTGTTATTGGGACCCGTTGATATTGGGAACACGTTGTCATTAGGACCCATTGTTATAAGAACCCGTTGTTATTGGAACCCGTTGTTATTGGGACCCGTTGTTATTGGGACCCTTTGTTATTAGAACCCGTTGTTAGTGGGACCCGTTGTTAGTGGGAACATGTTGTCATTAGAACCCATTGTTATAAGAACTTGTTGTTATTGGAACCCATTGTTATTGGGACCCATTGTTATTGGGAACACGTTGTCATTAGGACCCATGTTATAAGAACCCGTTGTTATTGGAACCCATTGTTATTGGGACCCGTTGTTATTGGGACCCTTTGTTATTAGAACCCGTTGTTATTGAAACCCGTTGTTAATGGAACCCGTTGTTATTGGGACCAGTTGCTATTTGGATCTGTTGTCATTGGGAACCGTTGTTATTGGAACCCATTGTTATTGGGACCCGTTGTTATTGGGAACACGTTGTCATTAGGACCCCTTGTTATAAGAACCCGCTGTTATTGGAACCCGTTGTTATTGGAACCCGTTGTTATTGGGACCCTTTGTTATTAGAACCCGTTGTTATTGGAACCCGTTGTTATTGAAACCAGTTGTTAATGGAACCCGTTGTTATTGGGACCAGTTGCTATTTGGATCTGTTGTCATTGGGAACCGTTGTTATTGGAACCCGTTGTTATTGGGACTCGTTGTTATTGGGAACACGTTGTCACTAGGACCCCTTGTTATAAGAACCCATTGTTATTGGAACCCGTTGTTATTGGGACCCATTGTTATTGGGACCCTCTGTTATTAGAACCCGTTGTTATTGGAACCCGTTGTTATTGAAACCTGTTGTTAATGGAACCCGTTGTTATTGGGACCAGTTGCTATTTGGATCTGTTGTCATTGGGAACCGTTGTTATTGGAACCCATTGTTATTGAAACCCATTGTCATTGTTACCCGTTGTTATTGGAACCCTTTGTAATTAGGGCTTGCCATTGGGACCCGTTGTAATTGGGACCCGTTGTTATTGGGACTCATTGTCACTAGGACCCGTTGTTGTTTTTGGGACGTTGTTATTGGAACCCGTTGTCATAGAAACCCGTTGTTAGTGGATCCCGTTGTCGTTGGAACCCTTTTGTTATTGCAACCCTTATGTTTTTGGGACCTGTTGTTACAAGGACCTGTTGTTATTGAAACCTGTTGTTGTTGGAACCCGTTGTCATTGAGACCCGTTGTTATTGGGAAACGCCATGCTACCCATCTGTTGACATGCCAAGCTACCCATCTGTTGGCACACCACGCTATTCATCTGTTGACACACCACGCTACCCATCTGTGGACATGCCATGCTACACATCTGTTGACACGCCACACTACCCATCTGCTGACACGCCACACTACCCATCTGTTGACATACCACGCTACCCATCTGTTGTCATGCCACGCTACACATCTGTTGACACGCCACACTACCAATCTGTTGACACGCCAAGCTACCCATCTCCTGACACGCCACACTACCAATCTGTTGACACACCATACTACCCATCTGTTGACATACCACACTACCCATCTGTTGACATGTCAAGCTAGCCATCTGCTGACATACCATGCTACCTATCTGGTGACACGCTACGCTACCCATCTGTTGACACACCACGCTACCCATCTGTTGACATGCCACGCTACCCATCTGTTGACACACCACGCTATTCATCTGTTGACACACCACGCTACCCATCTGTTGACATGCCATGCTACACATCTGTTGACACGCCACACTACCCATCTGCTGACAGGCCACACTACCCATCTGTTGACATACCACGCTACCCATCTGTTGTCATGCCACGCTACACATCTGTTGACACGTCACACTACCAATCTGTTGACACGCCAAGCTACCCATCTCCTGACACGCCACACTACCAATCTGTTGACACACCATACTACCCATCTGTTGACATACCACACTACCCATCTGTTGACATGTCAAGCTAGCCATCTGCTGACATACCATGCTACCTATCTGGTGACACGCTACGCTACCCATCTGTTGACACACCACGCTACCCATCTGTTGACACACCACGCTACCCATCTGTTGACATGCCATGCTACACATCTGTTGACACGCCACACTACCCATCTGCTGACACGCCACACTACCCATCTGTTGACATACCACGCTACCCATCTGTTGTCATGCCACGCTACACATCTGTTGACACGTCACACTACCAATCTGTTGACACGCCAAGCTACCCATCTCCTGACACGCCACACTACCAATCTGTTGACACACCATACTACCCATCTGTTGACATACCACACTACCCATCTGTTGACATGTCAAGCTAGCCATCTGCTGACATACCATGCTACCTAAACGGTGACACGCCACGCTACCCATCTGTTGACATACCACGCTACCCATCTGTTGACATGCCACGCTACCCATCTGTTGACATGCCACACTACCCATCTGTTGACATGCCAAGCTATCAATCTGTTGACATACCACGCTACCCATCTGTTGACATACCATGCTCCCTATCTGGTGACACGCCACGCTACCCCTATGTTGACACACCACGCTACCCATCTGTTGACACACCACGCTACCCATCTGTTGACATGCCATGCTACCCATCTGTTGACATGCCACACTACCCATCTGTTGACATGCCAAGCTATCAATCTGTTGACATACCACGCTACCCATCTGTTGACATACCATGCTCCCTATCTGGTGACACGCCACGCTACCCCTATGTTGACACACCACGCTACCCATCTGTTGACACACCACGCTACCCATCTGTTGACATGCCATGCTACCCATCTGTTGACATGCCACACTACCCATCTGTTGACATGCCAAGCTATCAATCTGTTGACATACCACGCTACCCATCTGTTGACATACCATGCTCCCTATCTGGTGACACGCCACGCTACCCATATGTTGACACACCACGCTACCCATCTGTTGACATGCCACACTACCCATCTGTTGACATGCCACACTACCCATCTGTTGACATGCCACGCTACCCATCTGTTGACATGCCACACTACCCATCTGTTGACATGCCAAGCTATCCATCTGTTGACATACCGCGCTACCCATCTGTTGACACGCCACGCTACCCATTTGTTGACACACCACGCTACCCATCTGTTGACATGCCACACTACCCATCTGTTGACATGCCACACTACCCATCTGTTGACATGCCACGCTACCCATCTGCTGACATGCCACACTACCCATCTGTTGACATGCCAAGCTATCCATCTGTTGACATACCACGCTACCCATCTGTTGACACGCCACGCTACCCATCTGTTGACATACCATGCTACCCATCTGGTGACACGCCACGCTACCCATCTGTTGACACACCAGCTAACCATCTGTTGACATGCCACACTACCCATCTGTTGACATGCCAAGCTACCCATCTGTTGACACGCCACGCTACCCATCTGTTGACATGCCACACTACCCATCTGTTGAAATGCCACACTATACATCTGTTGACATGCCACACTACCCATCTGTTGACATACCACACTACACATCTGTTGACGTACCACACTACCCATCTGTTGACATGTCAAGCTAGCCATCTGCTGACATACCATGCTACCTATCTGGTGACACGCCATGCTACCCATCTGTTGACACACCACGCTACCCATCTGTTGACATGCCACGCTACCCATCTGTTGACATGCTAAGCTATCCATCTGTTGACATACCATGCTCCTATCTGGTGACAGCCACGCTACCCATATGTTGACACACCACGCTACCCATCTGTTGACATACCACACTACCCATCTGTTGACATACCGATCTATTATTGACATGCCAGGCTACCCACATCTGCTGACATGCCACACTACCCATCTGTTGACATGCCAAGCTATCCATCTGTTGACATACCGCGCTACCCATCTGTTGACACGCCACGCTACCCATCTGTTGACATACCATGCTCCCTATCTGGTGACACGCCACGCTACCCATCTGTTGACACACCACGCTACCCATCTGTTGACATGCCACACTACCCATCTGTTGACATGCCAAGCTATCCATCTGTTGACATACCGCGCTACCCATCTGTTGACACGCCACGCTACCCATCTGTTGACATACCATGCTACCTATCTGGTGACACGCCACGCTACCCATCTGTTGACACACCACGCTAACCATCTGTTGACATGCCACACTACCCATCTGTTGACACGCCAAGCTATCCATCTGTTGACATACCACGCTACCCATCTGTTGACACGCCACGCTACCCATCTGTTGACATGCCACACTACCCATCTGTTGAAATGCCACACTATACATCTGTTGACATGCCACACTACCCATCTGTTGACATACCACACTACACATCTGTTGACACGCCACACTACCCATCTGTTGACATGCCACACTGCCCATCTGTTAACACGCCACACTACCCATCTGCTGACACACCACACTACCAATCTGTTGACATGCCACGATACCCATCTGTTGACATGCCACGCTACACATCTGTTAACACGCCATACTACCCATCTGTTGACATGCCACACTATCCATCTGTTGACATACCACGCTACCCATCTGTTGACATGCCGTGCTACTGAAACACTGTGGATAACGGCTTAAACTACAACCCAACAAACTTGTATTTACAACGCATTTTTTTACGATTGACCAAACATTTTCAATGACGAATGCGGTGCAGTTTAAAATGTATTGTTTATGTGTTTATTGTTATAAAATCAGACAAACAATGAATAACTACATAATTTGTCTCCAGAACATTCACCTATATGAAGTACAGGAAACGATGATGGTAAATATTACACACTCAGTGCTCAGATACAGATAATGTTATCTTCATAACCCAATGCAAGTCGTTTTAAGGACCAGGGTACCGTTTTACTAAACAACTTAAGGAAACAATTTACGTAAGTCTTAACTGATATACATTGATAGTATATTCAATGAAAACACAATATTGCAATGTGACACTTCATTGGAAGCGTCTCGGAGAGACGATTCCAATGATGTGTGAATTTGCAATATTGCTTCGCCCACTAATGAGATTAGAGGAAAACGTCAAACCTTAAGAGTAAACTGTTTAGTAAAGCGGTACCCAGGTGTTCTATATGTCCGCACCAATGAATTAAAGGATAACACCTATGAAGATAACCTTACACATGCACCAATGAATTAAAGGATTACAACTATGAAGATAACCTTACACATGCACCAATGAATTAAAAGGAGTACAACTATGAAGGTAACATTACATATGCACCAATGAATTGAAGGATTACAACTATGAAGATAACCTTACACATGCACCAATGAATTAAAGGATTACAACTATGAAGATAACCTTACACATGCACCAATGAATTCAAGGATTACAACTATGAAGATAACCTTACACATGCACCAATGAATTTAAGGATTACAACTATGAAGATAACCTTACACATGCACCAATGAATTAAAGGAGTACAACTATGAAGATAACCTTACACATGCACCAATGAATTAAAGGAGTACAACTATGAAGATAACCTTACACATGCACCAATGAATTAAAGGATTACTAAACTATGAAGATAACCTTACACATGCACCAATGAATTAAAGGATTACTAAACTATGAAGATAACCTTACACATGCACCAATGAATTAAAGGATTACTAAACTATGAAGATAACCCTACACATGCACCAATGAATTAAAGGGTTACAACTATGAAGATAACCTTACACATGCACCAATGAATTAAAGGATTACAACTATGAAGATAACCTTACACATGCACCAATGAATTAAAGGGTTACAACTATGAAGATAACCTTACACATGCACCAATGAATTAAAGGAGTACAACTATGAAGATAACCTTACACATGCACCAATGAATTAAAGGATTACTAAACTATGAAGATAACCTTACACATGCACCAATGAATTAAAGGATTACAACTATGAAGATAACCTTACACATGCACCAATGAATTAAAGGGTTACAACTATGAAGATAACCTTACACATGCACCAATGAATTAAAGGGTTACAACTATGAAGATAACCTTACACATGCACCAATGAATTAAAGGATTACTAAACTATGAAGATAATCTTACACATGCACCAATGAATTAAAGGATTACTAAACTATGAAGATAACCTTACACATGCACCAATGAATTAAAGGATTACTAAACTATGAAGATAACCTTACACATGCACCAATGAATTAAAGGGTTACAACTATGAAGATAACCTTACACATGCACCAATGAATTAAAGGATTACAACTATGAAGATAACCTTACACATGCACCAATGAATTAAAGGATTACAACTATGAAAATAACCTTACACATGTTTCCATTGGAGATATCCAGTATCCGTCAGGTAATTTTAGTATAACTAGAAAATCTATGAATACCGTACACTACTGTTTCGGATTTTCATGAATCGATCTTTGTTGTACCTGTAATGTGAACATCGTGAATGGTAGATGTTCTTTCTCTATGGCAAGCCATAGTTAACCTTTCAGATTGACTATATAATCCCATATAATCGCTCCCTTCATAGAAAACCAATTAAGTCAGACAAAGAACAATTCTAATTGTTTAGTCAATAATGGTTCAAGCGTTGTTGATTATATTATATAATTTGTTCGTCATCTCTTTTAAGCTTGATAATGACACATCGGTACATTTTCCAATACAATGTATAATCAAAGTTGAACCAGCAGACACATTTATTGTGAATTGAGTCAGTATTTCTTAAAAGGACTATCGCATGATTGAGATTTTAGTCTTTTAATAATATTTTTTACTCTAGCGATAAAGTGACATCACATACATTCATGACTAGATAAATGATACGTTTCTCAGTCCCTTTTATAATAGGGCCTTCACACTGACGGTCGGGCTTAAATCGGACTCAAATTGGTATACTGTTGATATTTTCCATCGTTTGTCATTGCTGATTTCATTGCGAGTTTTGGTGTGAACGGGCATCGCTGTTGAATCGGTGACGAAGATTTGTTCATCGCTTAAAATGTCGAAACGCCATCGGTCCTTATCGTTTATTAATCTTTTGTAAATCGGGCATGTTGGTGATCAATCGACGTTTGCTAGATTTCTGTAATTGGTCAAACGTTTCCCGTCGGATATGGTCGGTGGTAGATATATGGTAAAACGTTGGCCGAACGACATTAACGGGGATAAATAGGGACCCTATATTTCGTCAACGGTTACTGTCAGCGCTTTTAGTCAAAGATGTATTAACTAGAGATGAAAAAAAGACAGAAACCCAAGCAATTCGGAATCATGTTGCAGCAACAGGTTTTGCTCACCGAGAACGAAACATGGTATTTTGATAATCGTATGGAAAAGATCGTTTATGACACATTTTGCACGCCGAAATTTTTGACGAAGTCCTACAGTATACGAGGGTATGACACATAGAGATTTATCATACACGATCCTACATTTTGAGGAAGAAGAACTTTCTTTTGAAATGATTGGGTCTCGAGTCCGAATACTACTTTTCGCAATGCAGCAGAGCACAGTGGTAAGGGCATGCGTGTGCCCGTCATATCTTATGAACATGAGGTATCTTGAAATTAATAAGCCCAACTTGACTAGGAAGAATACCGCCCTAACTTGGTGATTGTTTGGATGCTCGTTTAGCCATTTTTGCTCCAAAAGGTTAAGTCCGACAATCGATGGCGTGCAATCATTTACGGTGACGTACAAGTATGTCACGGCATATTGACGCATCCCACCAATGAAACACCGTTTTACTTTGAGTTTGTGAGATTTATTACAGACTGGAATGTGATTAACTAAAGATGAACACCGACGAGATCATTTTCAGGGTTTTTTTCATCGGTAATTAGCAGCGGTGACTTATTTGCGATATATCGGCGACATACCGGTAACCAATCGGTGTTATCGGTGATAGACAGGCACCAAATCGGTGATTGTAGATAATTCTCATCGATGTTTTTTTTAACCGTTTAAAATATCTCATCGGTGGCTTTTTACCCGTCTGTACTTGGCCTTGTCCGATGACTATTGAACCGTGGTAAATAGGTGACCAGTCGTTAATATATGGTTTATAATAACCCATCGACCCCTTAACCCTTTCCCAAACAATAACGACATTTGACCACTTTGTTGCAGACGACTTTAGAAAACATTGTGAGAAAAGGAGAAATTACTCGTGACGAGTAATTTCTCCTTTTCCCAAAACGTTTTCTTCCCTATCAGAAGATTATTTTCCAATTTCATCACATTTTGAAATGTCGTCTGCAAACTCTTTCAATTTGGGACTGGCAAAAATGTATTGTATGGGAAAGGGTTAAAAAGACGAAAACGTTTCGACGGTTCTTCCGCCGATATCAGCCAGCGTGGACGGGGTATAGCCATGTGATGAAGATGTCGCGTATCTTTGATGCAAAAAAAAGTAAACTGTTGAAACGGTTTACGTTGTTAACAATGCTCTAAATCTTGATAACCTATGGGTGAGCGGCGAAATGTCTATGTACCTTTATCACGTAGATCTATCTCACAGACACTGAACTGTGAATACATACCATATTCCCGCTATGTGAAATGATGTAAATTGATCGAAATACGGAAGAATTTGATATCGAAGAACTGCATGGCATGGACGCTAGCTCATCCCCTTTTTTTTAAATAAAAATAAAAGCACAGGTAAACAGCAGCTTTAGAACGACGAAAATAGAAATTTTTAGCGACAAGGATCCGATCGTTAAAATCACAATTGTACAGTTTGTTACACACAGAACACAAAATGTGAGAAAGTCCCTTTATGAACCATGCCCATAGATTCATCCATTGACGAGACGGGTGATTGGACATATTTATTGTTGTATTCAGCCTATCAATGAGCGAGTGTGTGATTTTCGCGGACATAAACCGTGTCCCATTCTAAACAGTATCTATTCTTTATGTATATTTTAACAACGTGTCAATATTTTTCAGTATTAATTACGTCTTTCTTGGATTTCGACAATGCATGACTTCTACTCCGAAATGTGTTGCCAAACGACACTATCGCGAACGTGGATGGGGCTTGAACTCTGTAACCAAGGTAACAACTTCACATTAACCATTAGACCAGACTCCATTTGGAACGCTCTGTCAAGCCAGCGCTTGATTTAAAACATCATCAAGAACAACGGGTTGAAGAATAAAGTTTCTATTACAGCTTTCCCAGGACCAGGTTATACAACACGATAAGATCCCAGTGACATAGGCGTTGGAGCGTTTTCAACATTGGGGAGGGGGTGGGCAACTTCAGATCTGAGGATCGGTCTAAGAATAAATTTTCGTAAACGTTGTCAGGATTATTATAACGCGTCTAAAAATCCCAAATCATTAAATGGATTAAAAGAAAGCGTATGAAAATGTGTATCTAAAAACAAAAATTAAAAAAAAAAAAAAAAAAAAAAAACGAGGTCTCAATCTTTCGCGAAAATGGGACGTATAGTTAAAATTGATAAAATAACGGGGAGCAAGCTGGCACAACCACGGGTTTACTTCTAGAATTTAAGAAATAAGTTAATTATATTATTCAAACTTTAGCTAACGCTTTGATGAAATATTGGGTCTGACTGAGAACATGCTTTAAGTCATCGTTTTCGTGTTACTTAAATGACGTGCATTTATTATTATTTCTGCGTTTATATATCACGATTTATCTAGCAACTAGCCCATCCACTGACTGATATCGCCTGCCTGATATAAATAAGTGATATCAGGTCAATGCGTCACGTGATGTATCACATGATCAACATTGCCGGAACTACTTTTGACCTACTGAAACGACCAACGCATATACACAAAGGAGTCAACACGTCAACAAGAACTCAAGATTCCCGATAATTTTGATATTTTAATTTCAAAATCAAAAAACAAAATATAACTGTTTATGAAAAAAGATTAAATGCATACAATAAACTTAAAAACATAACTTTGAAAAGTTCCTGCATGAGAAAGAAGGCAAATCCTCAATGATTATGAAAAAATAGGAAAAAGATCAATGAATGACCTTGATTATTGAGCAATTACTCTGTATTTGCAGTAATGATTGTGATTTGATTTAAAATAACTTACACCATGACTTAACGATACCCTGCTATGCCTTGCCTTAAGCAAATGATTTTGATATCACTGTGACAAAAGAATAATTTAACTGTTCAATATGAGCAATAAATCCTTTTGCCATGATGATCTCTATTCTCTACCTGATATCTTGAGAAAAACATTATGTTTCATATCATAGACTAATCATACATTGGTCAATAACACCAACTTGCTATTTTCTTCTAAATGGCAAGACTTTGAAACACTGTGAAAGAAGGGGTTATCACTTATGTCAAGCAAATTTTCCTTATTCACTCTTTTTCTTTCAAATCTTAAAGAAAAATTACAGAGGCAAACTACTATAAGTTTATGAATGTGTGGAAATGAAACAATTACAATTTCAAAGCAAAACATTGTTGATCATCCCAAATTCATAAAGTAGACTATATGAATAGAAATCATTTTTTGAAAAGAGAAATTGCCTAGTTTAAGAAATTACCCTTCCAATAACATTTTCAAGAGTTTTCTGTTGATATCAAATAGTATAAAATAATGATGTATGCTGTTTTGATACATCTTAAGCAGAAATATTCAGAAATCAATGTGTTGATTTATTGGAAGGGTCCAAATCATTAAGGAAAAATGAAAACATTGACTCATATTGAATTTTTTTTATCCTTTCTCAACAGTTTTTTTTCTATAGGTGTCTACACACAACTCTTATAACATTGTCATTGTTTGGAAATCATTTAATAACAGGTTAATAACAGTTATTAAGAGGAATAGCTTCAAAAAGGTAAAATTCTCTAAATTTTCTTGTTGCTCAAGTCAAATCAGAAAACAAAATCCAATTGCCCCCATTCTTTAGATAAGTGGAAAAGGTAACTATTTATTTGAGGCTGCCTTCAATGTCCTATATTATATGAGAAAGGCCTCCTGGGATTTGACTCTTCAAAAGTACTCACTGGCTTAACAATTCAAGGATGAGGGGGAAATCTGGAAACTTCACTTTTTGTTCAGTTGTCAAGTTTGAATTATAGTTTATCCCATACACTTGTTGAAACAGATCAGAACATCTGGCTCTGTTACCTTACTTAAATGTAACATTTTCAGTGAATTATTTTGAAATATGTCCATTTTCTAAAACACAGTATAGAAAACACTTTAAGTTATCCATAATCCTTTTAAAATCTTAACACAAGAATCTGATGTCTGGAATATCCAATGCAAGCATATCATCACAGTTCTTTCTCTCAGACTTGGCCCATCAAGTTAAGTGAATTTTGTTGTAGAAATCTGGAATTTCACACAGTCCTGAAAGTAGAAATTAAAAGCAATTAAGGAAATGAATTCTGAATGTACATGTACTTCATTTTACATAATTTACACCAGAAAATCAAGCCAAAGACAATTTCAACAGAAACAACAAGATATTAAATAAACATTAATATACTTCATTCCCCTTTCATCTTGCTCAGTTCAATCTTTATCTAAATTTTGGTCAGGTGTGTTTCTAAGGCAGATGATTGAGTATGAAAAAAGGACAATCCCATGAAAGCAATGTTTGACAAGGCAAGAATCAATAGAAAAAGAATGACATACTACTCTGCCAGGAATGATATGGTAAAAAATGTGAGGGGCCCAAAAGTATTTGTCACCAGTCTAACAGAAATCATGCAAATTACAGGACAAAAATGTTCAGTCGGTGTACAACTAGATCTATTCATCTATTTCGAATGACAATAATAAGATGTGCTTGACAATCTAAGGAAACAAATAATTGAAACCCACCTGCAACTCTCGGTTATAGTGATTGTTGTCCAGAATGCTTTAGCTCTCCATCTGCACACTGAACTCCAGGTTTCTTTTCCACCGATGTTTTCATCCCATCTTTCCAATCATGAATGGTTATGACATCACAACAAATAACAATACATCGAGTTTAAATGCTTCTTTTTCTATGGAACTGTCTTGAATGTCGGATCCATTATCTTTAATCAATGCTATGGTCCAAAATCCGCAGAATAATTCATCGATAGACCGTTGTCATCGGTTTTTTTTCTCGAAATGATGACTGTGTTTACTGTCCTTGTAGTCCAGTCAATTTGTAAGTCAACCCTCAACTAATTGCAACAGAAACGAATTTGTGATTTTATTATAGCTGCATACTTCCTTTATAACATATAAAAAGTCCTCAGAAATCCCACCAGGGGAAAATACTGAAAAATGCATTTAAACTTTTTGAAAAGTGCGAGTTTTTGCATGGTTCTAAAGGACCACCATAGAAAGTATATAGCGTGAACTGTCATCGGTAAATTTCGAGGTCAACTTGCTGTTGAAAGTCGCATGAAAGGGTAATTTGAGCTTATTATCATCTATATCTGTCCTTATCTGATAAAAAAACATAATTTTATGTTCATGATTACATTTTAGATGAAAAATTCTTTTTGAAATAGCCTGCAGAATGCTTTGTAATGGGTTTTCGTGGGTAATTTAAAAAGTGCTTGTTTTGTTTAATTTCACACAAAACATCGATTTAATGACCACTCACACTCAAATATATCTTTAAACATGAATACAATGACAAAAATACACCTTAAAATGACAAATATATAAAATGAATATGAAATATTAACCTCGGAATAGCTCTTCGTTTTTCTAACTACGGTGGCCCATTAGTGCCACTGTAGACAATGATTTGACGAAAACAACACGTTTCTCTTACTCACTCAATTAAATCTATCATGTACATATGTTAAGATCATTTAATTCTTAAATTATTTTTTGCAAATTATGAAATAAATCTATTTATGATTTGTTGAATTGATTTTTACATTTGCTTAGTTTCTTGATTAATGGCAAAATAGAATGAATTGAAGGTTAAAGATGAAGAGTAAATGTGGATGAGATAAAATCGTCGGCAAATATCATCTGGTGGCGATTGCATCTTACTCTGAAGGTGCATTTATTACTATAACCTATTGTATGATAAAGATATCAATATAGTCACATTTTTTCTTCTTATAACTTTTTTATTATTAGTTATCATTAATACATATGTTGTATGAAATATGAAAATTAAGGTGAATTACGCTAAAGTACAACCTTCAATCAAAAGTAAGAAAAAACAAGTGTGGTTGTGTTCAATTTAATATTTTCATTTGCAGTGACGTTAATAGAATAATATCACAATTAAAAATGCTGCAGACAAAATCAACGCACATGTGATGATAAATGCCTTTTTATCTATTTTTCATTTGCAGGTAAAGTGGACAGTACAATCAAGAGTGCAAGAAGGTCACATTAACATTGTGGATTCCATTTAAGCTTGTATTGGACAATAAATGGAAGAATCCAAAATGTGAATCACATGTTCAATGACACAGTTATTTTTAGGGCAACTTGAGGCCATTTCCTACTGAATAATCTTTTGAATGTAAAACTTATGGGAATCCCTTTTAATACTGCATTGTTTTGAGAGGAAGTCACAATACATAAAGTTGAAAGCATTACCGGGACTTCCAAACCAAAGACAAATACAGAAACCTTTAGCGAGGTTGAAACCAATGAAATGATAAAACGTTAGTTAACTTTTATGAAACCCTTACGTAAGAAGAAAAACCATTTGAAGAAGTTTGTGGTGAAGTAGTTGTAGGTGTAGAACAAACTTGAAAAGAAGCTCTTTGTTTGTCAAATCTCATTTCCAAGTTGTGGTTCATATATAAACAATGGCTGACCTACTGCACACGTTTATTAAAGACAAATGATTGTATTGCTGAGAACTGTATATTCAAGCCATCAGAGAAATGTAGCCTCAGTCTAGATCTCTGTTATCTTCCGATGTTAGCTTCAAACTAAGGCCAAACATTACCTTCAGATTTCTTCACTTATATGAAGGAAACCGTATAGTTTGTCAAAGCGATCTCGCATCGGCAATAGTTTCAACGGATCAAGTTTTTGAGTTATGGTTTGAAAGAATCACAGAGGAACCAATGGTTTTCGTCAATACCTGTCTGTACATACTACAATAATGCAATGCAGAAATATACAAGTGATCAGCATGTAGAAATCAGTCATTCGAGGGTGGAAAGAGATCAAACGGACAACCTAAACATAGACATCCACGTTTCGGACTGTACACTTAATAACATTTTGCCAGGTCGATTAGTATATATTGTGTAATTGTCGACTATGCAAAGGAAGAAGGCCAATAGAATATTAACAATATGGTTTATAAATACGCTTTTGGATTACAGTTCTAAAAATTAAAGCCAGTCCACAACCCCAAACTCTCAATTAACGATAAAAGAAATTGGTGAAGCAGCTCGAACTGATCCGCATTTGCGTTTAACAGCTCAGGTTGATATATTATATGACAATGAAGGTCTATTCAAGGAAGAGCTGTGTAGTTTCCCGCCATCACAATATGGGTCTTTTGAAGTTATTGAAGCTAGCTGACAAACCTTCCTCGATAAATGAAATATAATCGCAGGATGGCTGTAGTGTCAATGAATAGCTAGACTAGTTATTTCAATATGTACACGACGATAGGGTTTTGTTCTTACGTGGAGGAGCATTTGTTGGATTTGTTGGATATACGTGGAACATATTCTGATGATGTCATAAGCAAACCTGCAATATGTGTATTTGGTGAATGTTCAAATTGCCTGTCTCGAAAGGATTGTGTACAAAAGGATTGCAGTGATGGGATAGGTACCACAAAGGTGGTTTTACTCGAGGAAGTTTGTTCACTTCCCAAAACAGCAGTTCTTATCAAATACTGTGATTGCCTTTTATTAAAATGCGCTTGTAAAACAAAGCGTGACCGAAAACCTTGTTCTTGTAGACATAGCTTGTTGACCGTTCTTGAGGGTATGGGGAATGTTGGGGAGCAATCTTCGCTAATGCAGAAAATGTTTTAGAACGAGACAAAATGGAAAAGAGAGATCTGTAAATATATTGAGATGCAAAAACAAGGGAACCCTATTACTGTAAACTTTTTTCTGGATCGAAAAAGTGTATTAACATACATGTATATTCATTACATGTATTGCCTGTGCACTACGTGATTTCTTGGATACGATGAAAATGAAACATAATCAAGTCCCATATCAATGCAATATGCCATCATGGCAGTATCTCAGAAGCTCACAAATGACAATGCATAGGCATGTTGCAAGCTGGTGAATCCTAAAACTCTATTGCCAGGTTTATTGGGAAGTCAAAAAGTGTTATTGCACTACCTGCAGCTTTACACCACCAGACTGGTAATGTTTAAATTAGGAGGGGACGGGGGCATCATAGGAAAACAATATTCCAGCAAGATCACCTTTTATGGGTTATTGCTTTGCGCAACCGTTTTGAAACCGCACCATAACCAAAGCAAGAGATCCATTCCGTGACAGGACTTCCGAGTTTCTAACAGTACAGTAAATGTTGGACAAGGCGTCCTTTTTATGGTGTCATCATGTCAAGGCTAACAGATATAATCGTTTACGGTTGTGCTTACAACACTAGGGTTGGCCAATACGTCGGTGGCGTCATGTGTTTTTTTTTCGGATGAGTCGAGGTTTTGTTGGCGATTCACAAACGGGCGAAGACTTATATGGCGTCGGCGTGGGGAGAGATACAAATGCACCACTATCTTGGAGCATGATATTTTCTGGCGGGTTAGCATCATGGTCCGGGGCGGTGTTTCTTATGGTAGGAGAACATAACTTGTTCTTTATCCTGGAAACCTGAATAGACATATTGATAACAAATTTTTCCCTGTTGTTGTCCCATTAGCACGTAGGATTGGTCAAAACTTTGTCTTCCAAGATGATAATGTCTGACCCCACAGAGCTCGTGTTGCGGTTGACTTCGTCAGAAAACTGGGCATCGTGACAATCCAGTGATCTGCGAAATAATCAGACCTCTCTCCCATTGAGCATGTATTATTGCATGTTTTGGGTAGGAGAGTCCGCGCACATCGTCCCGTACCAGCCAATCTTCAAAAACTGGGTGCATCACTTCATGAGGAATGGCACCCCCCCACCCTACCCCCCGATGTCGTGCATGCGGAGGTCATACCCGATACTGATTTTGATTGAATATCTGGTCTGTGTTTTAAACGAGACTAAAGACACCTCAATATTGAATTTAGGCGTGCCCTTATTTTTAACACTTAGTATATTCCATGTGTAATTCAATGAGTGTACACTTAATTTTGAAAAGCTGGCACAAAGTGAAAAAGGGGCAAAAAAAATGTAATACTTTTGCTGCTTTTCCCACTATGTTTCTTCTTTCATTTCATTTATTGTTTTTTTAAGTTCACAAAACAAATGCAAAACGTCAAAAAATACAACATAAATATTGTATTGTTTGTGTCATATATTTCGTTTTGATTATAATAGACATATATGGATTTTGGTACCTTATTTAAGTGATTGTCTTTAAATAAAAGTTATCTAATACAAAAAAGGTGTGTTTTGTCTTTGATTTAAAGTTTAGAGAAGCTAGATAATATTGAATTCTAGCAAATAAGAATGCATTGACATGAAAAAAAATCTTTGGTTTAAATGGGTGGTTGGGGTAAGTTGACCCCTTTCAATTAACAATTTATAGGAATACATCAATTTTAGAAGACAAAATGATGTGAATGATAAATAAACATGTAGATAGAGTATACCGCTTATCAAAACATCATTTATGTGTGAATTGTAGGGGTTTTGTTCCTTTCGGTAGGTATATCTAAATATGGTATTTATTCCAAAAGGCCTGAAAGTAGCAATAATAAAACGCGTTTTTAACCAATTTCCTCTGAAGGGATTTTGGAGGACTTTTTTTTCTGTCATCTCTTATACATTCATGATAACTTTAAAAGAGATTTCGTTTCTGTTGCAATTAGTTGACGGTTGGGTCCATTTTTTTCATAGGATGACTGGACTATTGTACATTATGTCATAATGTGTAATGAATTCTATGCATGAGTAAACTTTTCGAAGCGAGGCCGAATTGAGAACATTTTGTTTGGCGATCTGTTCAATAATGAATTGAAATAACTGTCATATAAAGATATGTCCATCCAGTTATCAAATTTTAGTTAAATTGGGTTTAAAATCGATCAAAACAACGGACGAATTACTTTGTGTCATTACGTCACTTCGCGTAGTTTACGTCATCGCGTACTTGGGTCAAAATTGCTACTTCGGTTGACTTAAATAGAAGTCTGTTTCATCGCGCTTTATAGGAAGAATTGTCTGTATATTTTTCTTCCAGTTATCGTTACTAGATAAATAGAATATTATGCTAGTGTCTTTTGTTATCAATGTTATCGGTCAGGGTAAGGAGAATTTATAAAGGGCTCGGTAAACCTCGCCCATTATCAATTCTCCTTACCCTGACCGATAACATTGATAACAAAAGACACTAGCATAATATTCTCTATACAACAATGTTATATATATAAAGTTATATGACGTCACAGTATTTTCTTAGAGATTTGTTAATTTAGTAATAATGTCTTCTTGTATTGTGTTAATTTCAAGTTAAATTTGAAAAAAGATCTTAACAAATAAAGGACAGATGGATGCTTTTGTAACGAACCGAGCAAATTAACCTCTCAAAGACACAAACACATCCGATCAGTGAAAAACACTGTCGTTCACTGAGCGGTTGTGTTGTGCATATATAACCAGCATGTTCTCTCAAACAATGCATTAGGTTCCTAATTTGCATAAACGTTCAACGAACGTTACATAACTCCCACTTCCGAGAAGACTCGTCCCGAGTCTTGGCCATTGGGAAACACGCGGGGAAGGCAACTCCGATAGAATGCGAAGTCTTAATCCCACCGCTGCCACCAATGTAACGAACCGAGCAAATGAACCTCTCAACGACACAAACACATCCGATCAGTGAAAAACACTGTTGTTCAGTGAGCGGTTGTGTTGTCTATATCTATACCAGCATGTTCTCTCAAACAATACATTAGGTTCCTAATTTGCATAAACGTTCAACGAACGTTACACTTTTTTTTAGTGTCACCTCCATCTTTAAATTGCATATTTGTTTCCAAGATGGTCATGTGATATTTGTGGTAGCACTGATAATCCCATATAGATATCACTGTGAGGAGTTAAGTGTTGGCCAACAGGTTAGTCCAGGGGGCCAGGGGAGAGGGGGAGGGTAAATAACAAGATGGAGTCTCTTGATAAAATACTTCTTCTAGATCAACATAATGAAGCCGTGGTATCCAAAGTCACAAGCACCCGGATTACAAAGGCAATAGACCACATGTACCAGTCTGAATCTTCTATGTCCGAATATACATGTCCTATACATTGTACTATTTAAGAGACAAGAATCGTGCAAATCAATACTTAAAGTTTGTTTCTCACAGAACAAAATATGTGATGTCGTCTCTTTAAAACATGGGGAAAATATAGAAAAAGTCACATTATGATTTCTCCTGAATTTACTGCTTTTTGACAAAGAAAATAAATTTTCATACATAAGAAAACAATTAACAAACATTTCTTTTTAGAAAATGCAAATTGAGCTATCTTTAAAACACACAGTTTATAAAACAGGATATCAATATTTGAAAATCATGAATTAGGTCGAATATCCACTCTACCGAATCACCCATAAAAGCCGGATTCCACAGCGAGACTGTAGAAGTAGTATTTATACATAAACCCTATTATTACCGTCACACCACTTTCTATTGGGCTACACAATATTGCAACGTTACAGGGTCCTCCACTAATCATTGTATTGTATCCTTAGCATGGGACATCCATTTATAAAGGTAACACTCGATGTATTTCCTTTGTCTTTCATCATAACCAAACAGTGTTTGACATTATCTTATCATAACCATACACTGTTTGACACCATTTGAAATTCATTCCCGATTTTATGAATATTATCTTACAACATAACACATACGCAAAATGAAAACATTTTCCGTAACATCTCCCTAAATATATCATGCCATGACGTTTTAAATATAAATTCTCTCAAGATTCGAATGAAATAATTTGAGCATTTCATAAAAAGACAAACTTTCCTTTACATACATATATGGTACACAAGTACATGACGGACACTTGTGTTACATGGCAACATACTTCAAGTAAACACGGACATTACAGCATAATTTGAGCACTAACATAAATGTACATAGATGTGTTATCAAAGGCCAATATAAAAAAATAACATTAATATAAACTCCCATTTCTCACAGAAACAGATCTATAAACAATACATTAAAACGTAACCAATGAACCACTAATGGTCTGTCTGTATATTCACATAGAAGACTTGTAAGTTGAAGTACTTGCTGCCAACTGTTGTCATAAACAAAACCAGAATACTTCAATAAAGCATGATGGGTATTAAAGTGCGGTACTACAAACATGATCAATGTCCAAGATCTACAAATATATAACTGTTTAAAAAACAATCCTTTCCGACATAATAGGGAAGCCCCATCATAAAGCGTTTGCAAATGAAGTTATTAAGTGCAATATCAAAACAATCAACTAATTTAAAGAAACAATTTTTTAGAATAATTCATAATTTCAGGTTCACATTTGTGTGTAAGAACATCAACAATAAAACAATTATGTAAAAATGATGTTCAACTTTACCATATACACTGAACCACAACGAGTAGACATTGTTTAAAGGACACTTGTAAAAGAACTATATAAGACAAGGGTGAAGAAATGTGTATCCACTTATTTGTAAAGAATTGTAGTCACTAAATAATGAAGAATTGAGTATCCACTAATTTGTAAAGAATTGTATAGTCACTAAGGGTGAATTATGTTTCCACTTATTTGTTAAGAATTGAACAGTCACTAAATGGTGAAGAATTGTGTATCCATTTATTTGTAAAGAAATGTAGTCACTAAATAATAAAGAATTGAGTATCCACTTATTTGTAAAGAATTGTAAAGTCACTAAATGGTGATGAATTGTGTTTCCATTTATATGTTAAGAATACAACAGTCACTAAATGGTGATGAATTGTGTATCCATTTATTTGTAAATAAATGTAGTCACTAAATAATAAAGACTTGAGTATCCACTTATTTGTAAAGAATTGTACAGTCACTAAATGGTGACGAATTGTGTATCCACTTATTTGTAAAGAATTGTACAGTCACTAAATGGTGAAGAATTGTGTTTCCACTTATTTGTAAAGAATTGTACAGTCACTAAATAATGAAGACTTGAGTATCCACTAATTTGTAAAAAAATTGTAGTCACTAAATGGTGAAGAATTGTGTATCCATTAATTTGTAAAGAATTGAACAGTCACTAAATGGTGAAGAATTGTGTATACACTTATTTGTAAAGAATTGTAGTCACTAAATGGTAAAGAATTGAGTATCCACTTATTTATAAAGAATTGTACAATCACTAAGGGTGAAGAATTGTGTTTCCACTTATTTGTCAAGAGTTGTACAGTCACTAAATGGTGAAGAACTATGTATCCACTTATTTGTAGTGTATTGAGGAATTTACTTATTTGTAAAGTCGCTAATTTGTGAAGGATCGTTCATTCACATCTTTGAACAGAATTGGAGAAATATGCATTTACTTCTGTAAAGACTCATATATTCATGTATTCATGAAGAAAAATCAATTCACCTATTTGTAGAGGATTGTGTTTTTGTTCATTTGAAAATATTGCATATTCATATTGATTTTAAAATTGTATATTCACATATTTGGTCATGAGAGTAGTTTATATGCCCTATTGCTTATCACTATTGTTTACTTTGTATGAATAAATCACCCATGTCCTCAAATGTGATATGCTTCTATTTTGGGCCGGTGCCCTTATTTCCTAATAAACAATGTTATATTTTATAGTATATATGTCCAACAATGTGATATTTTATAGTATACATGTCCAACAATGTGATATTTTATAGTATACATGTCCAACAATGTGATATTTTATAGTATACATGTCCAACAATGTGATATTTTATAGTATATATGTCCAACAATGTGATATGCTTATACCACAACCAGAAGGCACAAACAACCAATCCAGGATTCAGTGAAGTACTATGGTAAGTGCTTCAACCTTTTGAAGGATTGACTAAATTTAGTATTGCATTGAACCATCACAGTATTGATGGGTTACTTGGATACAACCTTATTACTGTATGACAATATCACATAAAGGTTTCTCTCATCACATTCACAATCATTTTTGTATTACCATGTATTGCTGACCCCATTTACATTCATAATCAGCTCTTTTTCAGTATGTATAACCCTTTCCCAAACAACAAATTTTCGACAGTCCCAAATTGAACGAGTTTACAGAGAACATTTCAAAATGTGATGAAATTGGAAAATAATCTTCTGACAGGGCAGAAAACATTGTGGGAAAAGGAAAAATTGCTCGTTACGAGCAATTTCTCCTATTCCTTCAATGTTTTCTAAAGTTTTCTGCAACAAAGTGGTCGAATGTCGTTATTGTTTAGGAAAGAGACATTCACAATCGTTTTTGTATTATCATGTATTCCTCATCACGTTCACAATAAGCTCTTTTTTTTATTATGTACATGTATTACATATCCCATTCATCTTTAGCTCTTTTTTTTATCATGTACATGTATTACATATCCCATTCATCTTTAGCTCTTTTTTTATTATGTACATGCATTACATATCCCATTCATCGTAAGCTCTATTTTTATTATGTACATGTATTACATATCCCATTCATCTTTAGCTCTTTTTTTATTATGTACATGTATTACATATCCCATTCATCTTTAGCTCTTTTTTTTATCATGTACATGTATTACATATCCCATTCATCTTTAGCTCTTTTTTTATTATGTACATGTATTACATATCCCATTCATCGTAAGCTCTATTTTTATTATGTACATGTATTACATATCCCATTCATCGTAAGCTCTATTTTTATTATGTACATGTATTACATATCCCATTCATCTTTAGCTCTTTTTTTATTATGTACATGTATTACATATCCCATTTATCTTTAGCTCTTTTTTTATCATGTACATGTATTACATATCCCATTCATCTTTAGCTCTTTTTTTATTATGTACATGTATTACATATCCCATTCATCTTTAGCTCTTTTTTTATTATGTACATGTATTACATATCCCATTCATCTTTAGCTCTTTTTTTATTATGTACATGTATTACATTTCCCATTCATCTTTAGCTCTTTTTTTATTATGCATTGCTTATCATAAAACAAGGGAGATGAAAATACAAAACCCCAGAAATCTCTGAAAGAAGCACAATAGAATTGGGGCATTAGGCGGGCTGTTCTTATACTATTTAAGCTAAACTAAACTTAACACTGACAGCAAGATTAACCATGACTACCAGTTTATTGAAAATTAAACAATGATTCGATAGGCAGTGTACAAAATTAAAACATGTACCAGATAAGTTAGTTCACATTGGGGAAATCCATGCACTACCATTAAAGTGGACATTTAGAGGAATGATTAGGAATGACCCAGAGTCTTTATGGAATTTAATAAACCAACTATGGAGGAGCTGACAACCAATGAAACTTAACCCTTTCCCAACCAATAACGACATTTAACCACTTTGTTGCAGATGACTTTAAAAAACATTGATGGAAAAGGAGAAATTCGCTTGTAACGAGCAATTTTTCCTTTTCCCACAAGGTTTTTTGCTCTATCTGAAGAAAAATGTTCTAATTTATCAAATGTTGAAATGCCGTCTGCAAACTCTTTCAATTTGGGACAGACGAAAATTTGTTGTTTGTGAAAGGGTCAAACAAAAACTGGAGTTATCAAACATCTTACAATATCAGCTGTATGAGGTATGATGCAGATTTATATATTGGAAAGAAATGAGTTCTGTTGGTTCCTGGTTTAGAGCACATTGGGACTAATTGAGAAATTTGTTATTCAAGAACTAATTTTCTTCTAATCTTAAAAGAATAATCTACTTTTGCAGGATCCAAAATATCAGATGAGAAGGAAAAGGCATCCATCTAACCTACCAGGTATAGAAGTTAGTTAAAATAATGTTGTAATAAAAGGGAACATTATTGTAGTAGGGGTCTCCATTTAGAAGGTACAGTTGAATGTCTCACCTTGGTTACATTATTTCCATATCACTTAGCATGTTCCTTTCTTTCTTTTTCTACTTTATTATTTTATATTGTAAATGTTGGAATGCAAGGAAACCAGGCTTTATTCACAGTTTTATTCTAGACTCGCTAAATGCTGCTATCACTGCTATCTCCGTCATGATATAGTGTTATTGTCCAATGAAAGTTCATGTAGATCTTCTAGAGCGCCTGTTAAATCTCCGTTCTCTTGGTCAACTGGAATCGTGTAAAGTACATCGTCCGACAACAAACTCCTTGGAAACAATCCCATGGACACATAGTCATCTAAAATCTGAAAAAAGGTGATAAAAACCTCATCCATTACTTCAAACTAACACCTTAATGTCCTTGCAGCATCAATAAGCTTTCAATACAATATTCACAGGGTTTGACCATGTGTCAACAATTTTACAGTTATGTTACAGCTTTACTGGATCCACCAGTCCTAGGCTATGTCTTTAAAGTGTTTTGCCAAAGGACAATCCAACAAAACCATAATCCGCAATTTTGACTTCTTTTGTCATCAGATTACTTCGGTCATTCACTTATAGAACTTAACCACTTGAATCTGATGCCCAAACTCAACACATTGCTCAGGTGGGTTGAATATAAATACAGCTGAACAAATCATAACTTTTGTTGATTCAAGATTTTAATTTTGATCAAACGGTTCATTCTTAAGCTCAGAAGGAAAATTTTATTATATTTTATAACTGCCATAAAATCTGCATGGTATATGAGATTTTTCCTGTAGGCAGACAGCTTGAATCAGAACGCAAACTTACCTCTTTTAAATAGCTGGATCGTAACACTGGTTTTTGATGTTTAAAACTAAGCTTTTCTAACTTTGAACCATCTAGATTTAAGTGCTTGTTATACAACAGTTCCTGAAAAGAGAAGAAAGTGATTACTGGTAATCAAATATAGCTAATAAAACCTTAACATCCAACTACTTCTGTCCCATATTGTAACTCAATGTGGAACAATTATCAGTGTGTGTGTGTGAGAGAGAAATACATCTGCATCTGTTCCATATTGTAACTCAAAGTGTGAAACAACTATCAGTGTGTGTGTGTGTGAGAGAAATACATCTGCATCTGTTCCATATTGTAACTCAAAGTGTGAAACAACTATCAGTGTGTGTGTGTGTGAGAGAAATACATCTGCATCTGTTCCATATTGTAACTCAAAGTGTGAAACAACTATCAGTGTGTGTGTGTGTGAGAGAAATACATCTGCATCTGTTCCATATTGTAACTCAAAGTGTGAAACAACTATCAGTGTGTGTGTGTGTGAGAGAAATACATCTGCATCTGTTCCATATTGTAACTCAAAGTGTGAAACAACTATCAGTGTGTGTGTGTGTGAGAGAAATACATCTGCATCTGTTCCATATTGTAACTCAAAGTGTGAAACAACTATCAGTGTGTGTGTGTGTGAGAGAAATACATCTGCATCTGTTCCATATTGTAACTCAAAGTGTGAAACAACTATCAGTGTGTGTGTGTGTGAGAGAAATACATCTGCATCTGTTCCATATTGTAACTCAAAGTGTGAAACAACTATCAGTGTGTGTGTGTGTGAGAGAAATACATCTGCATCTGTTCCATATTGTAACTCAAAGTGTGAAACAACTATCAGTGTGTGTGTGTGTGAGAGAAATACATCTGCATCTGTTCCATATTGTAACTCAAAGTGTGAAACAACTATCAGTGTGTGTGTGTGTGAGAGAAATACATCTGCATCTGTTCCATATTGTAACTCAAAGTGTGAAACAACTATCAGTGTGTGTGTGTGAGAGAGAGAGAAATACATCTGCATCTGTTCCATATTGTAACTCAATGTGGAACAATTATCAGTGTGTGTGTGTGAGAGAGAAATACATCTGCATCTGTTCCATATTGTAACTCAAAGTGTGAAACAACTATCAGTGTGTGTGTGTGAGAGAGAAATACATCTGCATCTGTTCCATATTGTAACTCAAAGTGTGAAACAATTATCAGTGTGTGTGAGAGAAATACCTCTACATCTGTTACATATTGTAACTCAAAGTGTGAAACAATTATCAGTGTGTGTGTGAGAGAAATACCTCTACATCTGTTCCATATTGTAACTCAAAGTATGAAACAATTATCAGTGTGTGTGAGAGAAATACCTCTACATCTGTTACATATTGTAACTCAAAGTGTGAAACAATTATCAGTGTGTGTGTGAGAGAAATACCTCTACATCTGTTCCATATTGTAACTCAAAGTGTGAAACAACTATCAGTGTGTGTGAGAGAGAAACACCTCTTTATTGTCCCATATTGTAACTCAAAGTATGAAACAATTATCAGTGTGTGTGAGAGAAATACCTCTACATCTGTTACATATTGTAACTCAAAGTGTGAAACAATTACCAGTGTGTGTGTGAGAGAAATACCTCTACATATGTTCCATATTGTAACTCAAAGTGTGGAACAATTTTTTGTGTGTGAGAGAGAAATACATCTTCTTCTGTTGCATATTGTAACTCAAAGTGTGAAACAATTATCTGTATGTATGACAGAAATACTTCATCTAACATTAGCTAGGATATCCTGGGTGGAAAACTCATATAACTATGGAGATTTCATAAACGTTTTCATGGTTATATTTTTTTCTTAAATCACCCGGCTATAGAGTGAAAGTGTCTCACCATAATAATGACAAACTATTCAATTCAGTTATGGACATTATCTTTGGTTACCAACTTACCTCATCTATAAAAGGGGTTAGGGGAGAGTTTAGGAGGTTATCTCGGGTACAGGCATCTGCCCAAGGAGTCATGTGTTTTTCATTGATATCTTCAACAACATGGGACATGTTCACCTGAAATAGAGACAAAACGTTGACTAAACCACTTCATGGACCAAACAATTATATAGAGAGAATAGATGGTTGGTGTCTTGAATAGGAATTGTTATCGGGCAAGGTGTAGGAATATTATCCAAATAATAATCCCAAGCAGAGTTTGATAATATTTCATATTCAAAGTCACCAACCATCTATTCTATTTAACCTGTAACCTTTATGGATACTGATAAACACAAAAGAAAACAAAACAACAAACAAAAAGGAAACAAAACAAAAATCCTCTCTCAAGTGACAGTAAACAAGTCAAGAGTGATGTATACATGATGTCGTAGGATAAACCAGTAACCCATGATTCATCATGCGACTGTATATTATATGGTTAGTGCCTGATATCATCAATGTTATATGGCATACCTAGTTATTAGTGCCAAAATGATAGTGGTGACAGGATAAAACATATCCAGTCACTTCTTGTTCCTTCATCTCTTCTTGAGAGAAATTTTCTGACTACTTGTATCTAAAAAAAAAGCTCTGTATCTATTATTCTACTTGCAAGTTTTCCTCAACCTGGAAATTAGTAACATTTCACTAATGCTGCATTGCCCGGCTCAATTTTGAGTGCTGAATATCACTACAATTAACATTTGATTACCTTGCCAGTATAAACAAAAAAAGATTTCAGAAAAAATATCACTTTGCCAACACATCAAATATCATTCCATAGAGCACTAAGATAGCAATGACAGAGTTATCATAGAAAACTAATGATTATCTGTTTTCCATTTCTAACTTATCCAGCATCGTAACTTTAAAGGTCTTTGGGACATCTTGTTGGATATCAGACTTGGGCAATATAACATGGCAAGAACATTTTGATGAAGTTAGGTATTAATTGATTGAGATTTATAGAAGTCTATTTATTCATTCATAAGGGTTTTTAATTGCATCAACTTTATTTCAGTTATGTTGCGATGCCCTACTCTTAATGTTGGAGGAAGACCCCCATATTGGTCAAGCTGGGTAGTACAATCTGCATTTCGTAAGTCAGGTGAGAGACTTAAAGAAAAGGAAAGTAGGTAAATCTACCATTATGGATGAAAAAATGAATACTGCAACAACATAGTTAAAAGTAATCCAATGTAATATTTAATCTATATTAAGAAATGCTCTTTATTATTTTATAATTGGACATTCTTTTTTCCAAAAAGAGGGCAAATCCACTTTCTTGAATACAAAGTGCTCAATATGTAAATCCTTCACAAATATGAAGCACTGACTATAGTTTTCAAATGAACCCCTTGATATACATGTTAATGGTTTGCTGACCATGGTTATATATTGGTAGATGGACAATACTCCAGATTTGACTGACACACTAAGTGATACTTACTCTTGCTAGGGTAGACATTACAGAGCCAACAAACTCGTACGAAATTCCAAACACCTCTGATATCGTCTCACTCACCCTGCCTTGAGCTGGAATATACAAATACATTCACCAAACTTTTCTTTTAAACTAACTGTTTAAAGATCAAACAATATGAGTTTAACAACATTTATTTACACCTTCTATCAACCATGCATGATTCAGTATGGTTGTAATGTATCTATAATATTCTTTTCAAGGGAGAGAAACCTTTCTGGAACCATTGTGATGTTAGAGTGGTAAATGTTTCTAGCTTATTGTTTTGTTATGATATGAGCGGTGTCATGTGAAAATTGACCTTATGGCCTTTGAGACCAGAATACATATGGGCCAAGATCAGCCTGTGTGTAACCATCAGTCTGAACAAGGCTTTCACTGTTTGTTAACCACTTACCAAACAATAACGATATTTGACCACTTTGTTGCGGACGACTCTGGTAAACATTGTGGGAATAGGAGAAAACACCTTTAGAAGTGACTATTTTTCCTGTTCCCACTATAAAGTAGGCAACCAAAAATAGCAAGCAAAACAGAAACATTTTCTTTGTGGTATTTGGTGTAATTTCATAAATTTGTCGTTCTGTGGTTTTACATCACGTCAACATTATATCAGTTATGTTGCAATGCCCGACTCTAAATGATGGAGGAAGACCCCTTAACTGTCCATAAGGGTAGAACCATTAGCATTCCGTAAGCCAGTCGGGAGACTACCCGTCATGAAAATCAAAATGCCGTCAACGGGATTTGAACCCACACGGTCAGGGGCCATGGGATTTCAAGTTCTGTACTCTAACCATTTAGCCACAGAGGTTCCCCTGGTGCAAATCATATCATTGATTCGATTTTCTGATCAAATTACTCAAAGTTTTATTTGCTAAAATACAAGAATATGTAATCCTTTTCCTTTATATTTCAAACACTTCAGCAGGTAGGGTCAAGAAATAATTGTGAGAAAAGGATAAATTGCTCAGAACAAGCAATTTATCCTTTTGTCACAATGGTTTCTTTTTCTACAGAACATTACAAGATATTTTCTTTGCAAACCTTACAAATGCTGCCTGCCTATACTCTAAATTTGGGGCCGTCGTAATCCTCAGTTTAGGGGGAAGTGGGTAGAGTAGACTTACTGGTTTCCCCTTTATCCACACAGTTGTATATTTCTCCTGAGATTCCATGAGAAAACAGGAACCAGATCGCTGAACATAAATCCTCCACATGAACTGTGTGCATCTTCAGATCCTTGGTCCATAACATCTACACACAAGATAAACATAACACATGATTAAACTAACATGATTTAAAGAAATATACATACACATGATTAAACTAACATGATTAAACAAAGTACACATACACATGATTTCATGACTACTACAATGTACCCTGAACTATATGACAATGTACCCTGAACAATATTACAATGTACCCTGAACAATATGACACTGTACCCTGAACAATATGACAATGTACCTTGAACTATATGACAATGTACCCTGAACGATATGACAATGTACCCTGAACTATATGACAATGTACCTTGAACTATATGACAATGTACCCTGAACTATATGACAATGTATCCTGAACTATATGACAATGTACCCTGAACTATATGACAATGTACCCTGAACTATATGACAATGTATCCTGAACTATATGACAATGTACCTTGAACTATATGACAATGTACCCTGAACTATATGACAATGTATCCTGAACTATATGACAATGTACCCTGAACTATATGACAATGTACCCTGAACTAAATGACACTGTACCCTGAACAATATGACAATGTACCCTGAACTATATGAAAATAGACCCTGAACAATATGACAATGTACCCTGAACTATATGACAATGTACCTTGAACTATATGACAATGTACCCTGAACTATAGTACAATGTACCCTGAACTATATGACAATGTACCCTGAACTATATGACAATGTACCCTGAACAATATGAAAATGTACCCTAAACAATATGACAATGTACCCTGAACTATATGACAATGTACCCTGAACTATATGACAATGTACCTTGAACTATATGACAATGTACCTTGAACAATATGAAAATGTACCCTAAACAATATGACAATGTACCCTGAACTATATGACAATGTACCCTAAACAATATGACAATGTACCCTGAACAATATGACAATGTACCTTGAACTATATATGACAATGACCCCTGACCTTTGTGACAATGTACCCTGAACAATATGACAATGTACCCTGAAATATACCACAATGTACCCTTAACTATATGACAATGTACCCTGAACTATATGACAATGTACCCTGAGCAATATGACAATGTAACATGAACTATATGCGATGTACCCTGAACTATATGACAATGTACCCTGAACTATATGACAATGTACCTTGAACTATATGACAATGTACCCTGAACTATATGACAATGTACCCTGAACTATATGACAATGTACCCTGAACTATATGACAATGTACCCTGAACTATATGACAATGTACCCTGAACTATATGACAATGTATCCTGAACTATATGACAATGTACCCTAAACAATATGACAATGTATCCTGAACTATATGACAACGTACCCTGAACAATATGACAATGTACCGTGAACTATATGACAATGTACCCTGAACTATATGACAATGTACCCTGAACAATATGACAATGTACCCTGAACTATATGACAATGTACCCTGAACTATATGACAATGTACCCTGAACTATATGACAATGTACCCTGAACTATATGACAATGTATCCTGAACTATATGACAATGTACCCTAAACAATATGACAATGTATCCTGAACTATATGACAACGTACCCTGAACAATATGACAATGTACCCTGAACAATATGACAATGTACCCAAAACTATATGACAATACAAAGAAAAATTATTGAACCCTTCAAGAAAGTGTGTGTGCGTAACGTTTTCGGAAAAACCCAGCACTTGGTTTAGATTAACAGCTATACCTGCGATGAAAAGTTGTATCGTACATCAGATTAAAATTTGTCCATGTTATATCATGTGGTAATTGTCTGAAAATTATCTTGCGTCCCATGTATGCATGTACTTAACTAAAATGCGTTCCAATGAATTTCAAGGCATAAATAGGTGATTGCCATGTAAACATTACCCCGGCCACAATGAACCCTGAACTAAACCACAATGTACCCTGAACTATACTACAATGTACCCTCAACTATACTACAATGTCCCCTGAACTATTACTACAATATACCCTGAACTAAATGACAATGTACCCTGAACTATACTACAATGTATTCTGAACTATACCACAATGTACCCTGAACTATACCACAATGTACCCTGAACTATACCACAATGTACCCTGAACTATACTACAATGTACCCTGAACAATACTACAATGTATTCTGAACTATACCACAATGTACCCTGAACTATACCACAATGTACCCTGAACTATACCACAATGTACCCTGAACTATACTACATTGTATTCTGAACTATACCACAATGTAACCTGAACTATACCACAATGTACCCTGAACTATACCACAATGTACCCTGAACTATACTACAATGTACTCTGAACTATACTACAATATACCCTGAACTATATGACAATGTACCCTGAACTATACTACAAAGAATTCTGACCTATACCACAATGTACCCTGAACTATAGTACAATGTACCCTGAACTATACCACAATGTACCCTGAACTATACTACAATATACCCTGAACTATATGACAATGTACCCTGAACTATACTACAATGTATTCTGAACTATACCACAATGTAACCTGAACTATACCACAATGTACCCTAAACTATACTACAATGTACCCTGAACTATACCACAATGTACCCTGAACTATACTACAATATACCCTGAACTATATGACAATGTACCCTGAACTATACTACAATGTATTCTGAACTATACCACAATGTAACCTGAACTATACCACAATGTACCCTGAACTATACTACAATGTACCCTGAACTATACTACAATGTACACTGAACTATACCACAATGTACCCTGAACTATACCACAATGAACCCTGAACTATAGTACAATGTACCCTGAACTATACCACAATGTACCCTGAACTATACCACAATGTACCCTGAACTATACCACAATGTACCCTGAACTATGCTACAATGTACCCTGGACTATACCACAATGTACCCAGAACTATAGTACAATGTACCCTGAACTAAACTACAATGTACCCTGAACTAAACTACAATGTACCCTGGACTATACTCCAATGTACCCTGAACTATACCACAATGTACCCTGAACTATACTACAATGTACCCTGAACTATAGTACAATGTACCCTGAACTATACCACAATGTTCCCTGAACTATAGTACAATGTACCCTGAACTATAGTACAATGTACCCTGAACTATACCACAATGTACCCTGAACTATACCACAATGTACCCTGAACTATACTACAATGTGCCCTGAACTATACCACAATGTACCCTGAACTATACCACAATGTACCCTGAACTATAGTACAATGTACCCTGAACTATATGACAATGTACCCTGAACTATACTACAATGTGCCCTGAACTATACCACAATGTACCCTGAACTATACTACAATGTACCCTCAACTATACTACAATGTACACTGAACTATACCACAATGTACCCTGAACTATACTACAATGTACCCTGAACTATAGTACAATGTATCCTGAACTATACTACAATGTACCCTGAACTATACTACAATGTACCCTGGATTATACTACAATGAACCCTGCGTAGTATCTTTGAAATGACCAATGGAGCTTACATGATTAAAGGCACATTAAAGGAATTTAATGCTTTATCAAACTATATTATTTGGTAAACTTTTGGTCAGATTCAAATAGTTATTCCAAGAAAACCCCATCAGCACAACTTAAATGTGAAAGTCAACAAGAAACAACCCATATTAGCCAGTTTAATAATACAGATTGTGTGATTTTTTACTTCTGACCTTGACAGTTGATACACAACTATTTGAATCGACCAATCAGTATTCGTTATTTTGAATATGTAAACAAATAGGTTGTTGATAAGCATGATTGAATTGGAGACAACTATATTTCAAGCACAAAATAACTTATGTTAAAGGAGTCTATTCAATATGGTCTCAATGCTTTCGTATATTAATTCTTATGACCCTTATGAACATAAAAAAAGAACTCCATACATTTTTTCACTAATTTATCCGTACTCATCTCCTTTTAAGTGCCTTTAAGCCAAATACTACATAAGTAATCAAGCCAAACATACCTCATATGGTTGCAACATGATTTAACCAATAATACTACCAAGATAAAGAAACCCCAAAGGAAATACTTCATCAGCATCAAAATTTCAAACCATATGTTTCAAAACTTTCAATAACATGTTTAAATTGAAATCCCCCAAAAATTGGAATGAAAACACCTAGTTAAGAGAGAGATGCTCTTAAGTCAAGTAAAACTCATTCTTCCATTTCTTTATTCAAAAAGAAAAGCATTAATGAAGTTAAAAGTTTCATGAATTAATGATCCTAGTTTACTATACCTTCATCTTCTGTCGTATGTACTTGTAAATAGCACCAATAATTAGTCTTGGGGCTGAAATATAATATTTTGACACAGCTACAGGAAAGATATGGTGGCCCTTATTACTTCCTCAAAGTCTTGACTGACAAAACAACAACAGCATGCACCCAAAGATATTTGAAAGTCTAAATGAATGAAAGGCGCATCAACAACTAAGATCATTTAGCTTGGATCATGATGATGTGGATACAGGTATACATATTGAACTATTAACAGGCTAAAAATTGAAGTCTAAACATGTAATCTTGTGTGCTGGGCTTGCTAAAGCTTCGTATTTTACCTGCCATCATAGTAAAAACGAAGCTTCCTTAAAACACATTTATCTGAGGTAGAATGAGACAATACAACATCAAACTGTAACTAAATACACAGACATGTTGAATAATTCACCTAATAGCAACTGGATAAGGTAACTCAAGGTGCAAAAATCATTAAAGTGAGTTGGATGCAGGGAGTTTTGAATATGAACAAGTACTGTTTTGGATCCAATCTACTTTGCAATATATCTTGACAAATACTGTTTTGGATCCAGTGAATTTTTCAATATAACTGATGAAGTACTGTTTCTTTTGTTTTCTTTTTCTTGCAAATATACAAGATCGAATTTTGCTTACTCTATATCTGGATTAATGTTGAAAGTCACAAAAAGAAATTATTTTTTATGCTGATATTCCAGTGCCTGTAGATACCCCCATTATAGCATTAGACCTCCAGTTGGGTGGTAGAGACACTGGTAGATGAGTAAGTAGATGTATGAATCTGTCTTTGATTGCAATAAAAGTTTTTCCCATTTAATTTTTTCATTTTTTCTAATATTTAAATATCTTTAAATTCAAAGGCATATCTTTATTTTTCCCCTATCACTTTATTACTTATGTGTTACTTTGGCCCTTAATTTGAATTGTTTTTATATCTCATGCTGTACATATTGTACCTGAGAGATTTAAGAATTGTTCTGGTCTGTTCTGCAAAAAAACTGAACAAGTAATGATTGGAATGCATAGAATTTTGCAACAAATTGACTATCAAAAAACAATAAATTGACTATCAAAAAACAATAAATTGACTATCAATAAACAACAAATTGACTATCAAAAACAACAAATTGACTATCAAAAAACAACAAATTGACAATCAAAAAACAATAAAAACATATGGAAGTGAAATGTACTAAGTGACAGTGAGACTTTTGAGTAAAATGTATGATTACTTTAGTTCCTATTCCCTATAGAACAGACCTTGACCTACCTAACCCATTTCTGTCTCCTATACCATACACTATACCAGGCCGTATTACAGCGTACTTTAGATTGGGAATTGTTGCCAGCTCCCTCTCCACCTCTAGTTTATATACAGCCATGTTGGTCCAGGGATCACATTTACCCTCTTCTGAATGTGGCTTCTGAAATATGGTGCTCTAACTGTAACACATTTCTGGCTACTAGACACTCCCCAAAAACACATCAAAGTGATGTCAATTGTTGTCATACAACCTTAAAGCTATAAAGAGAGAGTCATTATGCTTCTTTATTTCTCACATGACTTTATATCCAACGACTCAGGGGTGGGGTCAATATAGACATTTGGTCAATTTTGACCTTGGGTCAATTTTGACTTTGGGCCAATTTTGACATTTGGTCAATTTTGACCTGGGGCCAATTTTGACCTGGGGCCAATTTTGACCTTGGGCCAATTTTGACATTTGGTCAATTTTGACCTGGGGCCAATTTTGACCTTGGGTCAATTTTGACCAGGGGCCAATTTTGACATTGGGTCAATTTTGACCAGGGGCCAATTTTGACCTCAGGGACATATTTTGAGCATTCTTTCTAGAGGACTTTCAGATGATTCTAAATTCTATTATAAACAGTTCAGTCTTTATAATTTCAGAAAAGATAAATATCAAAGGTTTCCCAAAAGTAAATCTGGTTACCCCCTGGGTACAGCTGATTTTGACCTTAAATACACTATTTAAAAATTTCTTTGTAGACGATCTCTAAATGGTGCTAAATGTTAAATTTGATGCTTATGATCAGCTGCCTTGCAAAAGGATCCCATGTATATGTGTAAAGTTTCAATCTATTTCCTTCAGTAATTGATGAGATTCCAATGAGCAAGCTAAATACTTACCAGAAATATCTAAGTGCAAAAATTGTCATACGTTTGTCTTAAATAATGAGCCTAAATACATATTTATAGAAACAATCCATTCCCTGCAAGTTCAGTAAAATGCGAGAATTTGCAAACACAAACCAAAGTGAGACACTGATGCCTTGGTGAATAGTGAAGCTCTTCACACTCTAAATAACATAAATCTTACAAAATAGAAAGATCAAACCATGACCTTGTTTACTAGCTTAACCCTTTCCCAAACAATTGACCACTTTGTTGCAGATGACCTTAGAAAATGTTGTGGGAAAATAATGGGCAATCTTTCCTTTTCCCACAATGATTTCTGCTCTATCTGAAGAATATTTTTCAATTTCATCACATTTTTTTATGTTGTCAGCAAACTCTTTCAATTTTGGGACAGTCCAAAATTTGTTGTTTGGGAAAGGTTTAAGGAAAATAAAAGAAAACTCAAATAAACTCAAACAAATAAAAGAATGTAGAATCACACCATGAAAACAAAATGTCAACATAAAATAAACAAACGTGAAAAATTACACCATTAACCTTATGTAAAACATCAAAGGAAAAGAAAAAACACAAGTGAATCATTACATTTTAAACCTCATATATGATGAATAAAATGCACATATGAAGGCCATGACGGCCCAAAATCAACCCCAGGAGTTCCGTATAAGACAAAAGTTCAGTTTTTGATCTCATTAGACCCAATATTAAACTGGGACAAAATCTTACGAAAGAAAAGAACAAGACTTAGTATTCATGACTATTTGATCTAAAATAGGGGTACGGACAATCCCAAGGACCCCTGTATTACTAGCCCGACACCCGGACAATCCCAAGGACCCCTGTATCACTAGCCCGGACAATCCCAAGGACCCCTGTATCACTAGCCCGGACAATCCCAAGGACCCCTGTATCACTAGCCCGGACAATCCCAAGGACCCCTGTATCACTAGCCCGACACCCGGACAATCCCAAGGACCCCTGTATCACTAGCCCGACACCCGGACAATCCCAAGGACCCCTGTATCACTAGCCCGACACTCGGACAATCCCAAGGACCCCTGTATCACTAGCCCGACACTCGGACAATCCCAAGGACCCCTGTATCACTAGCCCGACACTCGGACAATCCCAAGGACCCCTGTATCACTAGCCCGACACTCGGACAATCCCAAGGACCCCTGTATCACTAGCCCGACACTCGGACAATCCCAAGGACCCCTGTATCACTAGCCCGACACTCGGACAATCCCAAGGACCCCTGTATCACTAGCCCGACACTCGGACAATCCCAAGGACCCCTGTATCACTAGCCCGACACTCGGACAATCCCAAGGACCCCTGTATCACTAGCCCGACACCCGGACAATCCCAAGGACCCCTGTATCACTAGCCCGACACTCGGACAATCCCAAGGACCCCTGTATCACTAGCCCGACATTCGGACAATCCCAAGGACCCCTGTATCACTAGCCCGACACTCGGACATTCCCAAGGACCCCTTTATCACTACCCCGACACTCGGACAATCCCAAGGACCCCTGTATCACTAGCCTGACACTCGGACAATCCCAAGGACCCCTGTATCACTAGCCCGACACTCAGACAATCCCAAGGACCCCTGTATCACTAGCCCGACACTCTAACCATTGGTCCGGCAGGACTCTCAAGAATTATAACTTGTGACCTACATTTTGACTTCTTTACCCACTGGCAAATCAACGAAGGTGCTTTATTCTGCTCTGGCAAAAACAGTGTGAGGGGCTTTTTTTCGAGAAACTTTTTTACGGGAATCGTTAAAAAAGATTTGAGGTCTGTTTGTTTTTTACTCTTCAAGATTCCCTTTGATGATTCCCCCGATGTCCCTAAAAATGTGTTGACGGTTTAAAACTCATTAAAACTTTTGGATTTCTCACAATCTTACCGACTATACAAGTTTGACTGAATGTGCTTTATGTAATCGGTTTTTTGTGGAAAAAGGGTGTCACATGGGAATAACATAGTAATATTTAACATTATTTCAGTTTTGTTGCGATTCCCTGCTCTAAATGATGGAGGAAGACCCATACTCAGTGTTCTGCCCAGCCCGTGCCATTGGCGCTTAAAAATCTCAGATGGCGCACAAAATCTCCCTAAGATGCGCGGAATGGCGCGCGGTATGGCGCCGTACGGCGCGCTGCAAGTCAGCGAAATTCGATCCAACTTTCAAACTTCTCCGTTATTCGGCTCAAGTTTTTACTGTCCCGATTTGGGAAGCGAGTCAGTATCAAAGTATTTGATTGGCTTGCTTCAGCCATATCCAATAGTTACACCTAGAATTGTCCAATCAGCATGGCTCATGTTTTACCAGCTCTCGTATTGACACACATGACCAAAAAGGCCGACCGCAAGCGTAAAAGTAAAAAGGATTTTAGACTTTTACAAACTTACTCAGTCAAAATCAACAAAATCAAGTAGCACAGACGAAAATAACAATTCACCAAGTCAAAGTAGGTGCAGCACTTATCAAGCAGACTTAAATTCGGCCAAACTTTCACAAACTGTCTCCTCCGCCGAGTCTGCACCCTCTACCTCGCAGGGTTCCGACGAAACACTGAACCCAACAGAAACATGTGAAGTATCAGATGAGTCAGTTTGTTGCAATGTTCAAAGACAGACAGAGTGTGAAAATAATCTGATTAGTTCTGGTTCTAGTGACGCCCCGAAGCCGGCAGATCGTCAGAAAACTGCGATTCCAGGGAAGAAGAAAGACTTTTAAAGATCCTTTCAGAAAACGTGGTTGAAAAATTTTTAGTGGCTCGAATTTTACGAGATGAAGAATGTCATGACTTGTAAAATATAGCAATCCAAGAGGATTCTTGGGATACCCAGGAGACAACATGAGTCAGCTCTGGTTCTTACTGATGAAATACTATAACAGTGTGTTTCCAAACCTATTGACTCTTGTAAAGATAGGACTGTCTGCACCAGTTCACACTGCAGATTGTGAAAGAAAGTTCAGTACCCAAAACATGATAAAAACAGGGATGAGAAATAGGCTATCACCAGAAATAGTATATGACTTACTATCAGACTAGAAGGGAAAGACTCAAAGAGCTTTGACTATCAGGCTGCACAGGTACACTGGAGGATGGAAAAGGAGAGGAGGATTTTCCATACCAGTGCCAGTGCAAAACAAGAAACTTAACGATCTAAAATAGTTGTCATACACGTAAATACGTTGTGTCGAAAGTTCTCAAGTTAAAAGTTTAAGTGAAAGAAAGACTATCATTTATTCAGTAATTTGCTACACCAGTCATCTATGCTGTGGGTGTGAACACAGGTGAGCTCAGTAGGTGGCCAGAGTAATTTGGGTGAGTCAGTTTTTATCATATTGTAGACACTCCCAAAGATCCTCTTAAGGCCCATCATTTTTCAAAATGGCCCCATATTTTTGTGTCCAATGGGCCATTTGGCCCCTCAATTTGATAGGCTGGGCAGAACACTGCATACTCAACTGCCAATAAGGACTGGGCAAGCTAGGTAGAACCATCAGCACTTAGTAAGTCAGTAAGGAGACTGCCTCTCTTGAAATTAGTCAAACTATAAAGGAAGTAGAATTCATGCACTTATGAATTGTATCCTGTTGCTTTCGATTGTTCAGTCACAATATCGAATATGAGGTACAATCTAATTCCCAGGCCAGGCTGACTGCACAACATCAATAACAACAAGATGAGGAGAGTAAAGTTTACACTGTAATACCATCTCTGTAAAACATTTGCAAAAATGCTTTCCAAATACATTGACAAAGAACTTATTTGTGAACTTCATGAACATAAATGAATGTTCATGAACACATAACTTTTTAATTAAATTTAAGAACAGGTTCATTAACATCAAGAACAGGTTCATTAACATCAAGAACAGGTTCATTAACATCAAGAACAGGTTCATGAAAACATTCATAAACCTGTTCTTGATGTACATGAACCTGTTCTTGAATTTCATGAACAAAGTAGGAACAACTGTGTGATCATGAATGGCCGTTTAATGTTCATGAACGTTCATGACTATGTTTTTGAATCGTCCACAGGAGTACACATAGAAATTCACTGTAACACACCTGCAACATGATATAAATATGTCACTATTACCAATATCATATTTTGTGTTTTCTCACATAATTTTGAAAGACCGTAGAGTTGATATTATAGTTTGACAAAACTCCCCTCTGACAGTGTTAAAAACTTACAACTCTATGAAAGCTGCAAAATCAGTAAATCAAAATCCATTATATAGTTTTTTTAAAAATCTAAATATTAATTACAAATTTGTTTAAATTGCTGCAGATCAATAAATCAGAGCTCAAAAATGGTAAATCAATGCTGAATATCAGTAAACCAGGAACAAATTCATGTAGCTGTATGTTTAAACAGCTGCAGATCCATACATCACAGCTGAATCAATTAATCACAGTTGAGATCAGTTAATCACAGCTGAGATCAGTTAATCACAGCTGAGATCAGTAAATCAGGAACAAATTCATGTAGCTGTATGTTTAAACAGCTGCAGTTCCATACATCACAGCTGAGATCAGTTAATCACAGTTGAGATCAGTTAATCATAGCTGAGATCAGTTAATCATAGCTGAGATCAGTTAATCATAGCTGAGATCAGTTAATCACAGCTGAGATCAGTTAATCATAGCTGAAAATCAGTAAATCAAAATCAATCGTAAATTTGTTTGAACAGCTAAAGATTCGTAAATCGCAGCAGTAAATCAGAGTTATTTTAATATAAGTTGGAACAACTGCAGATCCATAAATTACAGCTAAATATCAGTAATACAATGGTTAACAAGATTAGGGATGACAACCAGTCAGGAAATCTCAAAATCCCAATCAATCCGAGAATCAGCCGAAAACCCTTCAATGCATCTAATCAGACATTATGCTTTATGTGACACTTTTATGTTAGATAAAAAATAAGTATAAACTTTCTCTTATTTCTGTGTTCTTATTTTCAATAATTATTTTAGCAATGTCCGATTGAAATGAAAGGTAAGCAGGATTTTTTATAAATTAGATTAAACAGCAAACAGGCAGAAAGCATCCATTTATCAACATTCAGGAGCTATCATTCTAAAGTTCCTAGGGCAAATCTTGATGGAAATCCAAATTAAAAGACATGATGGTAGCAAACAATTTACAAAATGGTCTGTAAAAATTTCAGGCGAATTTTAAAGAAAGGAGAACACTGGCAAATCAATGAAAGGTTTTTTCCTGCGGGCCTTTTTTCCATGCACCCCTTAACCCATTACCAAACAATAACGACATTTAACCACATTTTTGCAGACGACTTTGGAAATTATTGTAAGAAAAAAAGAAATTGCCCGTAATGAGCAATTTTTTCCTTTTCCTACAGTTTTCTGCCACTTCAGAAGATTATTTTCCAATTTCATTACATTTTGAAATGTCATCTTTTCAATTGGGACAGTCTATAATTTAGTATTTGGTAAAGGGTTAATTGACATCTAATTCAAGCATGATATTGTGGCAACAAATATTTTCTAATATTTGGTTATTATCAAAATTGAAGTAAACTTCAACAATCCACTGATGTATTCAAATTTTGTGATTATTTTCTTGATTGAAATCCAATTAAGAGAGTATGTAAGAACAGAGCTTCAAAATGAAAAACTCACTACAAACATGTAAACTCCTAGAAACATCTCCTTAGACTGTATTTTAGTGGTATCAAGTGAGAGAGGTTAGTGGTGAGTCAGGGTATGAAATATAGTGGTTACCTTGTCAGAAGAGGCCATTTGTCCAGAAGAAAGCTCAATGTAAAAGGTAATATTGTGTTTGGCTGCTTCTCTTGCACAGTTTATACTTAGTTTTCTAATCCCTTCTTTGTATACCTATAAACAGAAATTTATAAAATTATTAAATACCTTCACTCTTATAAGACATTTTGCATAACTGGTGCGCCAACCATTTTCAGTTGTTTTGCTGTTCCCAGTTGTTTTGCTGTATCCAGTTGTATTGCTGTTCCCAGTGGTATTGTTGTTCCAAGTTGTATTGCTGTTCCAAGTTGTTTTGCTGTATCCAGTTGTATTGCTGTTCCCAGTAGTATTGCTGTTCCCAGTTGTATTGCTGTTTCCAGATGTATTTCTGTTCCCAGTTGTATTGCTGTTCCCAGTTGTATTGCTTTTCCAAGTTGTATTGCTGTTCCCGGTTGTATTGCTGTTCCCGGTTGTATTGCTGTTCCCGGTTGTATTGCTGTTCCCGGTTGTATTGCTGTTCCCGGTTGTATTGCTGTTCCCAGTTGTATTGCTTTTCCAAGTTGTATTGCTGTTCCCGGTTGTATTGCTGTTCCCGGTTGTATTGCTGTTCCCGGTTGTATTGCTGTTTCCAGTTGTATTGCTGTTCCCAGTTGTATTGATGTTCCCAGTTGTATTTCTGTTCCCGGTCGTATTGCTGTTTCCAGTTGTATTTCTGTTCCCAGTTGTATTGCTGTTCCCAGTTGTATTGCTTTTCCAAGTTGTATTGCTGTTCCCGGTTGTATTGCTGTTCCCGGTTGTATTGCTGTTCCCGGTTGTATTGCTGTTTCCAGTTGTATTGCTGTTCCCAGTTGTATTGATGTTCCCAGTTGTATTTCTGTTCCCAGTTGTATTGCTGTTCCCAGTTGTATTGCTTTTCCAAGTTGTATTGCTGTTCCCGGTTGTATTGCTGTTCCCGGTTGTATTGCTGTTCCCGGTTGTATTGCTGTTCCCGGTTGTATTGCTGTTCCCGGTTGTATTGCTGTTTCCAGTTGTATTGCTGTTCCCAGTTGTATTGATGTTCCCAGTTGTATTTCTGTTCCCGGTCGTATTGCTGTTCCTGGTCGTATTGCAGTTCCCAGTTGTATTGCTGTTCCCAGTTGTATTGCTGTTCCCAGTTGTATTGCTGTTCCCAGTTGTATTGCTGTTCCCAGTTGTATTTCTGTTCCCGGTCGTATTGCTGTTCCAAGTCGTATTGCTGTTCCCAGTTCATGATTGATAGAGAAAGAGCCTTTACTTTCTATATGGGCCAATCAAGACAGCTAGAACCATTGCATCCTGGTTGTCAGCATGGAAACTAATTCTCACCAAAATTCATTTTCAGTTTGTTTCTTATGTATATATGGAATTTTCATCATGTCACCACTATCTTAGTTATGTTGAGATGCCCGACTCTTAATGATTGAGGAGGACCCTATACTCAACTGCCTATAAAGGCTGGTCAAGCCAGGTAGATCCATCTGCATTCCATAAGTCAGTCAGGAGACTTACTCTCATGAAAATCCAAATGCCTTCAAAAGGATTTGAACCCATGCGGAGAGGGGCCATGTGATTACAAGTTCTGTACTCTAACCACTAGGCCATGGAGATCCCTTAAGTTCCTTACTTTTATAAATAGGCCAGTGGTTCAGCAGTAGAAAGTCTGCCTCATGACATGAGGGTTGTGGGTTCGAATTCCATAACTAATAGAGTCCACTTAGGGACCTTTCATAAATCCAAACTTGGCGTAAGTACTGCTTAAGTCCCCAGAAAGCAAATTCAAGAGTGACCAGTCTAAGTTGTAAGAACATGTCAAACAGTTGATGAAAAATAAATAAGTTTAAATTAAAGGCCCATTAAAGGAGATAAATGCTATATCAAACTATATCATTTGGTAAACTTTTGGACAGATTCAAATAGTTATCACCAGAAAACACCATCAGCACAACTTCGATTAGAAAGTAAATAAAAATAACCCAGATTAGCAAGTTTTATATTTCAGATTTCCTGATTCTTCACCTCTGACATTGACAGTTGATACACCTATTTTTGAACTGACCAATCAAAATTCGTTATTTTGAATATGTAAACAAACAGGTTGTTGATAAACATGATTGAATTGGAGACAACTGTATTTCATACACAAAATAACTTGTTTTAAATGAGTCTCATTGATAGCGCCCCAATGCATTCCTAAATTAATTCTCATGACTTTTATGAACATAATAAAAGAACTCCATATATTTTTTCAGTAATTTCTTTGTACTCCTCTCCATTGATGTGCCTTTAAACTTACCAATTGGCCACAGAACAACAACAAATTAACTTATATAAAGATTAAAAAAGGGACACTAACAAATAGAAGAAAACAATGACAACTGTTATTTGTGCTGGTATGTTGTTTGTAAATGGCAGAATAAAAGAGTAACTAGAGAAGAGTTTAAAATACCTACCTCACTTCCCTGTCCATATTTTGTTTCTGCGGCCAGGTTGACAACATAGTCATAGGGTCCAGAAAGGTCTGTAAATGTACTTGACACAGAAGCTGAGGGAAAACAAAAAACATATTTAACTACAGTCCACCCTAGATAGTCTGGTCGTCGTTAATCCGGACTATTCGCCATCCGGACAGAATTTATAGGGAACAGTCTTTACCTTCATTAACTCCAATGTTTAATCCAGAAAATCCGCATTCCAGCTCCGGACAATGAAAGTCAGGAACCAAGCCTAACTTCTAATAGTATATACGTATGACTAATCTGGAAACAAACACAATGATTATTTTTTTGTGGATACCTACGTTAATTGACGATACGGTAATCTATCATTCACACCTTTGGGAAATTCACATGTATGCTTGATCATAAAAGGTCACCAAGTGTAGTGTAATGAAAGGTGTTGATTGTTTGTAGATCCATCATTTAGTCAGTTAATTGGAATAACTTATTGTAATTAACGTCGCACGCAGAAAGTCGAGTTTGTAAAAGGTGTTAACTTGCTGCATTGACAGCAATCAGGAGACAATGTCTGGCAATCATTTTCAACTATAACATATTTTTGACTTCACAGTAATTATTATGAAACACCGTGTAAAGGATAAGTCTGTAAACGTACTTGACACAGAGGCTGGGGGAAAACAAAGATACATATTAACTATATAATATGCTTTTAACTTACAATGTTTAATATGCTTTGTTGTGGGAAAGGATTCTTCATTATCAATAAGGGAATAAATACACATCAATATCAATAGGGGAGTAAATGTTCATCATTATCAATAGGGGAGTAAATATTCATCATTATCAATAGGGGAGTAAATATTCATCATTATCAATAGGGGAGTAAATACTCATCATCATAGGGGAGTAAATGTTCATCATTATCAATAGGGGAGTAAATATTCATCATTATCAATAGGGGAGTAAATATTCATCATTATCAATAGGGGAGTAAATACTCATCATTATCGATAGGGGAGTAAATATTCATCATTATCAATAGGGGAGTAAATATTCATCATTACCAATAGGGGAGTAAATACTCATCATTATCAATAGGGGAGTAAATATTCATCATTATCAATAGGGGAGTAAATATTCATCATTATCAATAGTGGAGTAAATATTCATCATTATCAATAGGGGAGTAAATATTCATCATTATCAATAGGGGAGTAAATGTTCATCATTATCAATAGGGGAGTAAATGTTCGTCATTATCAATAGGGGAGTTAATATTCATCATTATCAATAAGGGAGTAAATATTCATCATTATCAATAGGGGAGTTAATATTCATCATTATCAATAGGGGAGTAAATATTCATCATTACCAATAGGGGAGTAAATATTCATCATTATCAATAGGGGAGTAAATATTCATCATTATCAATAGGGGAGTAAATATTCATCATTATCAATAGGGGAGTAAATATTCATCATTATCAATAGGGGAGTAAATATTCATCATTATCAATAGGGGAGTAAACATTCATCATTATCAATAAAGGAGTAAACATTCATCATTACCAATAAGGGAGTAAATATTCATCATTATCAATAGGGGAGTAAATATTCATCATTATCAATAGGGGAGTAAATGTTCATCATTATCAATAGGGGAGTACATATTCATCATTATAAATAGGGGAGAAAATACTCATCATTATCAATAGGGGAGTAAATATTCATCATTATTAATAGGGGAGTAAATATTCATCATTATCAATAGGGGAGTAAATGTTCATCATTATCAATAGGGGAGTACATATTCATCATTATTAATAGGGGAGAAAATACTCATCATTATCAATAGGGGAGTAAATACTCATCATTATCAATAGGGGAGTAAATATTCATCATTATTAATAGGGAAGTAAATACTCATCATTATCAATAAGGGAGTAAATATTCATCATTATCAATAGGGGAGTAAATATTCATCATTATCAATAGGGAAGTAAATACTCATCATTATCAATAAGGGAGTAAATATTCATCATTATCAATAGGGGAGTAAATATTCATCATTATCAATAGGGGAGTAAATATTCATCATTATCAATAGGGGAGTAAATATTCATCATTATCAATAGGGGAGTAAATACTCATCATTATCAATAAGGAAGTAAATATTCATCATTATCAATAGGGGAGTAAATATTCATCATTATCAATAGGGGAGTAAATATTCATCATTATCAATAGGGGAGTAAATATTCATCATTATCAATAGGGGAGTAAATATTCATCATTATCAATAGGGGAGTAAATATTCATCATTATCAATAGGGGAGTAAATATTCATCATTATCAATAGGGGAGTAAATATCATCATATCAATAGGGGAGTAAATATTCATCATTATCAATAGGGGAGTAAATATTCATCATTATCAATAAGGGAGTAAATATTCATCATTATCAATAGGGGAGTAAATATTCATCATTATCAATAGGGGAGTAAATGTTCATCATTATCAATAAGGGAGTAAATATTCATCATTATCAATAGGGGAGTAAATATTCATCATTATCAATAAGGGAGTAAATATTCATCATTATCAATAGGGGAGTAAATATTCATCATTATCATCATTATCAATAGGGGAGTAAATATTCATCATTATCAATAGGGGAGTAAATATTCATCATTATCAATAGGGGAGTAAATATTCATCATTATCAATAGGGGAATAATCATTATCATCATATCAATAGGGGAGTAAATATTCATCATTATCAATAGGGGAGTAAATATTCATCATTATCAATAGGGGAGTAAATATCATCATTATCAATAGGGGAGTAAATATTCATCATTATCAATAGGGGAGTAAATATTCATCATTATCAATAATAAGGGAGTAAATATTCATCATTATCAATAGGGGAGTAAATATTCATCATTATCAATAGGGGAGTAAATATTCATCATTATCAATAGGGGAGTAAATATTCATCATTATCAATAGTGGAGTAAATATTCATCATTATCAATAGGGGAGTAAATATTCATCATTATCAATAGGGGAGTAAATATTCATCATTATCAATAGGGGAGTAAATATTCATCATTATCAATTATATAAAATGTTTTAATAAACTCCAAAGGAGTGGTCTCAAATATGTAAAGCTTTATTAAAGCAGATATATTGAGGTTTCAATGCAAAACTATAGTAAGTGCTTCATGTTTGTGAAGCACTTACTATAGTCTTGCATTGAATCCCTGATATGTGCATTACTTTGTGAGCTAGCATATAGAGCATTTAACCAAGTGTATCAGACTCTACTTTTATCAATATTTTATACCTTTAGGATAATTTGTTTGTAAAAAGTTTAATTTTACATCAATTTTGAGTGAAGCTTGAAGTTAATCAAATTCACTCTTGATGACTGCTTTCTGGACTTCACCAGTTTTCACACTGATTTGCTAAGGGGAATTGGACAAAGGACCCTCGTACAAGAGGCCGGCGCTTTACCACTGCACCACTGTTGCCCGTTGAGATAGAAACTTTACAATTTTATGAATTGTGAATGCTAAAAAAGCAAAACCTTCTCTCCTATTACACTTATCAAATTACAGGAATAATGCTGAAACTCTCACTTAAAGGTGAGAAGATCTCCATCTTCAATATAAACCTTATGTAGTAGGCAATATAAACCAATAAACATACCTGGACTTATCAAATTAGCATGTTTGAACTCAACTATAGGACTGGCAAACACTGCCTGAAAGGTAGAAATAAAGCCATAAACTTGTCATGATAGAACTTATCTTCTAAACATCATTGCATTTACACCTATACCAGAGTCAACTTCAATATCTTTGGTGCTTTGATGGTAATCAAAGAAGCTTGGGTAGGCAAATCAACATGGGTTGACAAAAGTCTTACAGAAAAAACTTATATTACATGGTTGGACAAAAATCTTGTTTATCATGGGTTGAAAAGAAGGATTCTTACATGATATGAGGCGACAAAAATCTTATAACATAAAGCTGGCAAAAGATTTATATAATTGGTTTGACAAAAAATGAGTACACAAAACTCTGGTATAAGATGGTTTATCAAAAGTCTTATAGTTGAAACAAAAATAACTATTTTGATCATGTTGTCATTCTGAACACTTATCTCTAGCAAGCACAGCTGAGTCATTTCCCTGTACACACAATGATCACCCATTCAACATACAAGAGATAATAACTTCTAATAATCTCAAAATTAAGAGCTTCATCAAGATTGTAAAGGCGTTTTGGGATACTCCAGGGCATAGTAGATTAACAGTTTCCCCTGCACTTTATCTTAACCCGCATTAACCCTTTACAAAATACCCAATTTTCCACTGTCCCAAATTCGAAGGGTTTGCAGATGACATTTCAAAATGTGACGAAATTGAAAAATAATCTTCTGATAGGGCAGAAAACTGTGGGAAATGGAAAAGTTGCGCGTCACAAGCAATTTCTCCTTTCCCCACAATGTTTTCTAAAGTCGTCTGCAACAAAGTGGTCAAATGACGTTATTGTTTGGGAAGGTTTAATGGATGAACCAATTCTGAAAACCATATAAAAATGTACCTTATTACTCGGAAAAGTTGTGTTTAACAAATAGCTAACCTACCTTATGTCTCGTATTGAGCCATGCCATTTGTGGTGGAACTTTGTCTGCCACACGTATCTTGGAGAGAGAGAAAAACAATTAAAACAATTAAAAATTCATCAATGTTATAGAAAAAAACAATATTGAGTAACTATGAGTAGATACAAGCAAGAAAGCAATATATCAACTTCATTTATCTTTCTGGGGTTTTACTTCACATCAACATTATTTCAGTTATGTTTCAATGCCTGACTCTTAATGATGGACGAAGACCCCAGGGTTTTCCTTAAGGATTGGAGTAGAAGGCCAGAAGAGCTCTTTAGGAGGCAAAGGTGTCTGGGGGCCAGTACATTGAAATAGAGTTTCACCTATTTTCACATACCAATAATATATCTTTTTTAACCATTTGACAAATTTGAGCCGGTCAGAAAATGGATTTGAGGCAGTCAAATCTGCCTGCAGCCGCCTCTCATGGAAAACCATGAGACTTCATACTCAATAGATCCCTTCTACATTCCAAACATCAGTTGGGTATCAACTTTATGTCACTTACATATTTCAAAAGGAAAAGTTTCTACCCTCTTTTAAATTATTGACAACAGGCAACCTTAAAGATGCCTGGAACAACCATTGGATAAGACATATCTCTTCCTAGGACTCATTTCAAGCAGTTGAAAATGTGTTGTTAACAAAAATAATAATATCACATGTTGCACAATTAACAAGAATGATTTCCATTTAAGTATCAAACATGTACACACATATATTACCTGCAAGGTTGTATAGTGAATAGCAGAACTGTGAGAGACAAGTAGTGGACACAAACAAAACATATACAATAATTTAAATCATCCAACAAGGGATAAAATTGTCACAAAACCAGGTTTTCAATGTCATATCTATGTTTAGCCAAAGTGACATTGACCTTTGACTAAGTGAAGCTTGACCCAAAGTAAATCAGGCAATCAGAGGTACCTACATATAATGTACCAGATATTGCAGACATTGGTAAAGAAATAAAGGCCCTATGAAGAATCTTGACCTAAAGGTAAAGTGACCTATTGGAGTGAAGAGATCAATAAGAGATACCTATATGTCAAAGATTGGAGACATCTGTGATTAAATAGAGGCTCTTTGAAGAAAAATAAGAGAAAATCTGATTTTAGCCTAAGTGACCTTGACATTGGGCAAAGTGACCTTAGGCCCAATCAAAATGAAGGGGTCAATCAGAGGTACCTACATACCAAACAAACGGGGAAGGCATTGGTTTACAAAATAAGGGCCATATGAAGAAATGTAGAAAAAGAGGATAATTAACTCCTTTCCATTGATATCAAAAATATGTCAGAAGCACGGGTTGTTCAAAGAACAAGTTATCTTATTCCACTTCATAAAATTGATTACCAAATTATCTCCATAAACCCAAAAATTGAATGTGAAATAGGAAGAGCAAAGCAGTTAACCATGTACATGACGTCATTCACGCGTATGGATATATTTGGGTATACAGATTTTTAAGTGATCTCTGTAAAAGCGAAGCCATGACTTTTAATCAAAGGGATGATTAAAAAAAGTAGTTCCGTCAAAACTGATATCACTAGCGATGATGACTTTATCACTACTGACCATATTTACTGTGACAAGATTGAAAATAAATACACTGAGAAAACCAGTATTTCACATATAGGAATATAATTAAAATTCTCTTTTTAGCCAAAGTTAATGAAAGGTAGCAAGGAAAAGCTTGCTTCTCAATGTATTTGAACCAAAGATCCTTGTGTCCTGAGGCCAATGCTCTACCCCTGCACCACTGTTATCCATCTTATGGCCAAATAGTAGCAGTATTTATTCTAGAAATCCAAAAGAAGGGGGTTAATTCGCCCTTCACTTCGATAAAAATGGGCAATTTTTAAAAAATAGGGGGCTATTATCAAATGCAATTTTTAAACACATCACCCCAAAGTTTCCTTACTACGAATCCTTGTGGTATAAGCCTATATGTATGTCCAAAACTTAGTGTACAGTTAATGCCTGTTATATCATATCAATAATCATATGTCAGTATCAAAGATGTTTGCTGAGTGTTCAGGTTTCTTGACGAAGTCTGTTATCTGCTTCCTTTACATGCTTGGTTCAGGATGTTTGCTGATTGTTCAGGTATCTTGAAGAAGTCTGTTATCTGCTTCCTTGACATGCTTGGTATAGGATGTTTGCTGAGTGTTCAGGTATCTTGAAGAAGTCTGTTATCTGCTTCCTTGACATGCTTGGTCCAGGATGTTTGCTGAGTGTTCAGGTATCTTGAAGAAGTCTGTTATCTGCTTCCTTGACATGCTTGGTTCAGGATGTTTGCTGAGTGTTCAGGTATCTTGAAGAAGTCTGTTATCTGCTTCCTTGACATGCTTGGTCCAGGATGTTTGCTGAGTGTTCAGGTTTCTTGACGAAGTCTGTTATCTGCTTCCTTTACATGCTTGGTTCAGGATGTTTGCTGAGTGTTCAGGTATCTTGAAGGAGTCTGTTATCTGCTTCCTTTACATGCTTGGTCCAGGATGTTTGCTGAGAGTTCATGTATCTTGAAGAAGTCTGTTATCTGCTTCCTTGACATGCTTGGTCCAGGATGTTTGCTGAGTGTTCAGGTTTCTTGAAGAAGTCTGTTATCTGCTTCCTTGACATGCTTGGTATAGGATGTTTGCTGAGTGTTCATGTATCTTGAAGAAGTCTGTTATCTGCTTCCTTTACATGCTTGGTCCAGGATGTTTGCTGAGTGTTCAGGTTTCTTGAAGAAGTCTGTTATCTGCTTCCTTTACATGCTTGGTATAGGATGTTTGCTGAGTGTTCAGGTTTCTTGAAGAAGTCTGTTATCTGCTTCCTTGACATGCTTGGTCCAGGATGTTTGCTGAGTGTTCAGGTTTCTTGAAGAAGTCTGTTATCTGCTTCCTTGACATGCTTGGTATAGGATGTTTGCTGAGTGTTCAGGTTTCTTGAAGAAGTCTGTTATCTGCCTCCTTGACATGCTTGGTCCAGGATGTTTGCTGAGTGTTCAGGTTTCTTGAAGAAGTCTGTTATCTGCTTCCTTTACATGCTTGGTCCAGGATGTTTGCTGAATGTTCAGGTATCTTGAAGAAGTCTGTTATCTGCTTCCTTTACATGCTTGGTCCAGGATGTTTGCTGAGTGTTCAGGTTTCTTGAAGAAGTCTGTTATCTGCTTCCTTGACATGCTTGGTATAGGATGTTTGCTGAGTGTTCAGGTTTCTTGAAGAAGTCTGTTATCTGCTTCCTTGACATGCTTGGTATAGGATGTTTGCTGAGTGTTCAGGTTTCTTGACGAAGTCTGTTATCTGCTTCCTTTACATGCTTGGTCCAGGATGTTTGCTGAATGTTCAGGTTTCTTGAAGAAGTCTGTTATCTGCTTCCTTGACATGCTTGGTATAGGATGATTGCTGAGTGTTCAGGTTTCTTGACGAAGTCTGTTATCTGCTTCCTTTACATGCTTGGTCCAGGTTGTTTGCTGAGTGTTCAGGTTTCTTGAAGAAGTCTGTTATCTGCTTCCTTGACATGCTTGGTATAGGATGTTTGCTGAGTGTTCAGGTTTTTTGACGAAGTCTGTTATCTGTTTCCTTTACATGCTTGGTCCAGGATGTTTGCTGAATGTTCAGGTTTCTTGACAAAGTCTGTTATCTGCTTCCTTTACATGCTTGGTCCAGGATGTTTGCTGAATGTTCAGGTATCTTGAAGAAGTCTGTTATCTGCTTCCTTGACATGCTTGGTCCAGGATGTTTGCTGAGTGTTCAGGTTTCTTGAAGAAGTCTGTTATCTGCTTCCTTTACATGCTTGGTCCAGGATGTTTGCTGAATGTTCAGGTTTCTTGACGAAGTCTGTTATTTGCTTCCTTTACATGCTTGGTCCAGGATGTTTGCTGAGTGTTCAGGTATCTTGAAGAAGTCTGTTATCTGCTTCCTTGACATGCTTGGTATAGGATGTTTGCTGAGGGTTTCAGGTTTCTTGAAGAAGTCTGTTATCTGCTTCCTTTACATGCTTGGTCCAGGATGTCTGCTGAGTGTTCAGGTTTCTTGAAGAAGTCTGTTATCTGCTTCCTTTACATAATTGGTCCAGGATGTTTGCTGAGGGTTTCAGGTTTCTTGACGAAGTCTGTTATCTGCTTCCTTGACATGCTTGGTCCAGGATGTTTGCTGAGTGTTCAGGTATCTTGAAGAAGTCTGTTATCTGCTTCCTTGACATGCTTGGTCCAGGATGTCTGCTGAGTGTTCAGGTTTCTTGAAGAAGTCTGTTATCTGCTTCCTTGACATGCTTGGTCCAGGATGTTTGCTGAGTGTTCAGGTTTCTTGAAGAAGTCTGTTATCTGCTTCCTTGACATAATTGGTCCAGGATGTTTGCTGAGGGTTTCAGGTTTCTTGACGAAGTCTGTTATCTGCTTCCTTGACATGCTTGGTAAAGGATGTTTGCTGAGTGTTCAGGTTTCTTGAAGAAGTCTGTTATCTGCTTCCTTGACATGCTTGGTCCAGGATGTTTGCTGAATGTTCAGGTTTCTTGACAAAGTCTGTTATCTGCTTCCTTTACATGCTTGGTCCAGGATGTTTGCTGAGTGTTCAGGTTTCTTGAAGAAGTCTGTTATCTGCCTCCTTGACATGCTTGGTCCAGGATGTTTGCTGAATGTTCAGGTTTCTTGACGAAGTCTGTTATCTGCTTCCTTGACATGCTTGGTCCAGGATGTTTGCTGAGTGTTCAGGTTTCTTGACGAAGTCTGTTATCTGCTTCCTTGACATGCTTGGCATAGGATGTTTGCTGAGTGTTCAGGTTTCTTGACGAAGTCTGTTATCTGCTTCCTTGACATGCTTGGTCCAGGATGTTTGCTGAGTGTTCAGGTTTCTTGAAGAAGTCTGTTATCTGCCTCCTTGACATGCTTGGTCCAGGATGTTTGCTGAATGTTCAGGTTTCTTGACAAAGTCTGTTATCTGCTTCCTTGACATGCTTTGTATAGGATGTTTGCTGAGTGTTCAGGTTTCTTGAAGAAGTCTGTTATCTGCTTCCTTGACATGCTTGTTCCAGGATGTTTGCTGAGTGTTCAGGTTTCTTGAAGAAGTCTGTTATCTGCCTCCTTGACATGCTTGGTATAGGATGTTTGCTGAGTGTTCAGGTTTCTTGAAGAAGTCTGTTATCTGCTTCCTTGACATGCTTGGTCCAGGATGTTTGCTGAGTGTTCAGGTTTCTTGAAGAAGTCTGTTATCTGCCTCCTTGACATGCTTGGTCCAGGATGTTTGCTGAATGTTCAGGTTTCTTGACAAAGTCTGTTATCTGCTTCCTTGACATGCTTGGTCCAGGATGTTTGCTGAGTGTTCAGGTTTCTTGACGAAGTCTGTTATCTGCTTCCTTGACATGCTTGGTCCAGGATGTTTGCTGAATGTTCAGGTTTCTTGACAAAGTCTGTTATCTGCTTCCTTTACATGCTTGGTCCAGGATGTTTGCTGAGTGTTCAGGTATCTTGAAGAAGTCTGTTATCTGCTTCCTTGACATGCTTGGTATAGGATGTTTGCTGAGTGTTCAGGTTTCTTGAAGAAGTCTGTTATCTGCTTCCTTGACATGCTTGGTTCAGGATGTTTGCTGAGTGTTCAGGTTTCTTTACGAAGTCTGTTATCTGCTTCCTTTACATGCTTGGTCCAGGATGTTTGCTGAGTGTTCAGGTTTCTTGAAGAAGTCCGTTATCTGCTTCCTTGACATGCTTATTTCAGTTAACCATATTGGAAAACAAGGCCCTTTGGTTACTATTATTCTTTCACAAATAAGCTGAGCACATTTTAACAGCTGATCGAATTTTTACAATCAAAATGTTAATTAGTTATATGGAAATCAGGTGCGCCATTTTCTTGCATGCATGTTGAACATGTGCGCGATCTTTGAAAAAATGGGGCGATTTGCGCAATCGCATGTTCTAGAATAGACACTGATGGTAGTCCCTTACCTTACTAGCTAGGTTTCCATCCACCAGAAACTGAACAAAGTTACGGCCAACAAACCCAGTACCTGAAATACAAAAATATACAAAACTCTCTTATAAAGATGTAATCCCACCCATCAAATTAAACTAACTTTCCCAAAACTTCAATTACAACAGCATCTACATGCTTTTTCCTACTGAATTGCTTCTTTTTTTTTTTTTTGAATAAGGGTTTTTCACCACATCAACATTATTTCAGTTATGTAGCGATGCCCGACTTCTAATGATGGAGGAAGACCCCATACTCAACTGCCCATAAGGGCTGGTCAAGGCGGGTAGAACCATCGACATTCCGTAAGTCAGTCGGGAGACTGCCTCTCATGAAAATCCATATCCCTCTCAGGATTTGAACCCACGTGGAGAGGGGCCATGTGATTTCAAGTTCTATACTCTAACCACTAGGCCATGGAGGCCCCCGTGTTTTTTCTTAGGTCATGTCTAGCATGTAATAGTTGATGCACTTGGAGTTATAATCAATGTAGAGATAGACATGTTAAAGGCTCATTATAGCATGTGCAGGATTATAATTTGTCCTTGATCCAAGTGACTAGTCCAGGTCTGGAAGCATGTAACTCTTGCCATTGTTGACCAGCTTAGATACCCATGAGACCTACTGAATTATGACATAAAGAACTCTGTAGTGATCTGAAAATGTTCCTGTAAGAAGTTAGTTGTGTTGTGAAACATGCAGTAGGGGGTATACTAGTCAAAATAATTCGATATAAAGATTGCTTTCTACTTTCTGATGGGGCAATCTAACGTCGAAATTTCGAATGATCCAAATAATGTCGGACTTATTCTATTATAATTTGTCCTTGATCCAAGTGTCTAGTCCAGGTCTGGAAGCATGTAACTCTTGCCATTGTTGACCAGCTTAGATACCCATGAGACCTACTGAATTATGACATAAAGAACTCTGTAGTGATCTGAAAATGTTCCTGTAAGAAGTTAGTTGTGTTGTGAAACATGCAGTAGGGGGTATACTAGTCAAAATAATTTGATATAAAGATTGCTTTCTACTTTCTGATGGGGCAATCTAACGTCGAAATTTCGAATGATCCAAATAATGTCGGACTTATTCTATTCTAATTTTCTGATAAAAAGCACAAATGGCCATTCAAAGTCAATTGATATGACAAGATATGTTAAATAAACTTATATACCACCAAACAATGGCATCAATTAAACAATTAAAAAAATGCTAAAGGTTTTCCCATTATCGGGAGGAAAAAATTGTCAACTATCGTTTATCAAACCGTTCTTAGAAAGTAAATATGTGGAATACAGACACATAAATTGCATGGATTGATTAAAAAAGGATTAATTCACAACTGTTAGTAAAATAATTCGATAATTTTCAATAACAATGGAAATATGTGTCTTCAAACGGCGCAACAACATTTTTGTCGCTAGTGGCAACCATTGAATTAATGTTTTTCGAAAGTTAGACGTGACGGGAGATATTACCCAGTACAAACATTTCTCAATATTTTCCTATCGCATCAAATTTGGGGTATACAAATATATAAATATAAATATTGATGTGAAAGCAGGTCACATGGCTCACTCAGTAGTATAGCATTTCCACACTTAGAAGATGTCCCAAATTTCACATGTGATGTGCTTGTGAACACAACCCAGGTATAGTGATACAGTCAACTCGACAGTTCCGGATCACTAATAGATAAAAGATCATTTTTTCTTGTACTAACCCATTTCCTGTAGAAAGCAACCTATGAATTAAACGGAAAAAACATCCTCTGTCCATTTATACCAATGATTTGCCGTTTTTATTTACCATTTTTCAGTTTTTGAAGAAAACAATGTCACAGTCATCGCGACAGTTTCAGATCAAAAGTGACAGTTCGGAATCATGCTAATTGTCATATCATTTATTGTAAAAAGAGTTAACTAAGCAAAGAGACAGTAAAAACAGAAAAAATATCATTTATTAATACTTAGTTTTCATAATGCCTGGTACATTTCTCTTTAATGAATTATTTTACTTTTTCCTTTTAAGAGTGTATGAGAATGACCGGAAGTAATGTTGAGAAAACCCCTATAGTGTATATAGTACCAAAGAGGTGATCCGAAAGTTGTCTTGCTCTTAATTAACCGTTCCAAATTGATTGTGATCGCTTGAACAGTAGTGGAAATGTCATCTTTGTTTTGTCAACAGCTTTATGAATTTGCTAAATGACACATAAGTTTTTAAGGCAAGAGTTTCTTTGCATTTATAGAAATTTGAGGACAAACATAAGATGATCCGGAACTGTCCATGATCCGAAACTGTCGAGTTGACCGTATATATAAACATAAAATAATTCAGCCTTGTTAGTTTGCTAACAATGTATATATAAACATAAAATAATTCAGCCTTGTTAGTTTGCTAACAATGTATACTGGTGTACCCTAATTCCGTGGTACGTATGGTTACATGAACAACAGAAAGAAAGGGGAGAACTTAGCTGTCAACATTCAGCTTTTCTAACATATTTCATTCCTTATTTACGATCTTCTCATCATTATTTTTAAATGGAGCACATAAATGCTCTACGTAACGTAAATTAATTGGGTCACTGGCAGCCATTTGCATTTTTGAGGTATTACCCTAATTCCGTGGCATTCAGGTCAAACATAATTTTTTAAGTATCAGTCCAAAATAATTAGGATGAAACATACTAGGAACGAATCCTGAAAGAATTTGGTCGTGTCTGACCCAAGAATGGTGGAGAATTGCAGACGAACTCAACAGAGTGAAAGGATTTGTTTAGGGTCTTAGATTTGAGCAAAAAGTGTGAAAATATCGGGGATTTTCGGAGCTTTCTGTAATATGAGGAGAATTTTATTTTATTGAATTGGTTTTATACCAGAAAAACGTTCATTCTTACTTCTTTGGGGTTCTTACATTGGGATGCGAAAGTAGGTCAGGCTGGTGTTTTACTTTATGGAAGCAGTATAACATTATGCAAATACCACGGAATTAGGGATACCACGAGATTAGGGGAATTGACTATATATATAAACATAAAATAATTCAGCCTTGTTAGTTTGCTAACAATGCCCACAAACATGCCATAAGGATATCTTTGAGTAACTCACGGATTATCTTCTAACTCGTAACAGTTTGACTGACATGGATCCATTAACAATGTGGAAACCGCCTTCTTAAAAGGTGTGACCTGTTATTATGGACAGGTAAGTTTACATTGGGGAAATGGGCGACCGGCGATTATATTAAACACACAGACCAAATCGAGGATGACGTGTTTTTATTAATCACACATCTACTACACAATCAAATCAAAGTCGGGCATAGTAAACCATTTAATCGGAGTAATTCGTAAAATGCCAACAAATTTACCTCCAAGGACTAACACTCGCGGTTTCACTTCAGTCGCCATTTTAGCCAGCTGTTTGGTCACGTGATTTTATCTGTCTTATTTTTAAAAAGAGGGCTACACACTGCGAAATATGGCAGTTTCCCCGTCTTCTTCAGTGTTAGGGGCAGGTAATGCAGACTACGCCCTCTTCTAGTCTGGGGCCTGGTCCACCGTATACCCCGTACTAGGTTATGCATGGGCCAGGACACCCCCAGGACCTTTTCTGTCTCGATTGTGTTCGACACCGATATGACGTAGGTCTTCCCCTGAGCAGGAAGTAGGAAGGTTCCATCTCCTTTTCCTCACAGGACGTAGATTTAGTCATGAAACAGGGATGGAAAAAATTGTCCGTATTGCCCGGCTTGTCCAAAAGTCTGAATAGACAAGTCAATTTTTACTGAAAGGTAGTAAAACTAGACAACACGCGGGGTAACGGTTTACAATGGCATATAATTTGGCATTTACGGACAAATAAATCCGAGTTAGATTTCGTCACCCCTGGGAACATGGGGGAGCATGCCGCCAATGATTGTTAGCTAATGAAAGGTATCCTAATCGGCTACTGAATCAATGAAAGTTTACAAAGTTACATTTAATCGTTTAAGTAAGTTCTACGCATTTTGTTATGTAGCCTATCTTCGTATACAGCTAACCTGTCAATCTGGGTATTTCTTAACAGGAAATATAATGCAAACTTGTAGACGAAGCTGTTTTCACTGCGTGAATAGAGAACACAGGCATGCTATTGGAAAGATATTTAGTTTATCGTTGTTTGTGTCTGTTTTATATTTGTTAGTGTCAATTTTCTTGCTTTCATTTTCCATATCCCTTGTTCCGTGTTTCTGTTAGTCGTTATTTAGCCATTGGAGAGGGTAGGCCCACTGTTTCCTTCAAGGTGTATGGAAACATTTTCTTTAGATGTACTAAAACGAGTTGAACTCATAAATTGACCAGCCGCCAAGAAAGCCTCAAATTGAAAACTCATAACGGCTTAACTAACGAAATTGTGAACAAATCTGCGACAAACAAAAGCGTCGGCCTCTTGCATACCGAAGGTTCAGGGTTCGATCTCCGTTAGGCGAGGTGAAAATTGCCGAGAATAACCCTAGATAAATATAAATGGCTAGATAAATATCCATGGGGGTGGGGCCTAGTCCAAATGGTATTTCATCCTTCAGTACGGCTTGGATCATCTGATGGCAAGTTTAAACTTATTTATTTTCCATCGATTGTGAAACAAGTTCCTACAACTTAGATTAATCACTCTTGATTCTGCTCCCTGGATACGTTACCAGTACTCGTGCCGAACGTGGATTAATGGTTCGCAAGGCAGATCCCGGTTTTCATGGTTAATGACAGTTTTCTTATAAACGTCCACGTTTATTAGTTCAAAATTACCATTGCTACCGTTGGACAGACGTTTACTGGTATGTAGCTTCTTTTCCTCGGCTTGACTGTGGAAACAAATCCCGGAATCCATCGTTACTGCCACATATCTTTAGACATCTTTAACCCATTACCAAACAATAACGTAATGAGCAAATACTCCTTTTCCCACAATGTTTTCTGCCCTATCAGAAAATCATTTTTCAATTCTATCACGTTTTGAAATATCGTCTGCAAACTCTTCCAATTTGGGACAGTCGAAAATTTGGCGTTTGGGAAAGGGTTAAGACCAGTCGTTGACAACATGGCAAACATAACACTTTTTGTTAGCCGCTTACTTTATCGTCTTTTGATTTCCACCTCATGGTACTTTGTACAGTCGCACAGATTGATGACTGGGCTCGGACTGGGCCCTGTACTTTATTTGGACCAAGCCCCGTCCTTACTTTTCACTCTATGAAAACATTATCACACTGTTCCCTTTCATACTTTTTCTGCAGGGACCTACCCAGAGGTTTGTGTTGTGGGAGTATTACATAGGCGTAGGAGCCGCGGGGGCCAGCAGGGGCCCGGCCCCCAATATCCAGGCCGCGGGCGCCAGAGTATACTCTGCCCCCCTCCCCCCAAAAAAATCACAATGGAAAATGGGAAATTTTTAAAAGAAAAAATGAAAGAAACGAAATTTAGCAACTGAATAAATATAAATGTGTATTTTTGTGCTTTATCTAATAATACCAATACGCCTCTTGTTACGAACAATAACAAAAACATATTTGACGTCATCATCGCAAATGGCAATCTGAATACATCGGGTTTATCCAATTCATTTAATGATATTGAATTTGTAGATGCATGGTTGGTTAGTCATGAGAAAGTTTAGGAACATTTATTCTTAGACCGATCCTCATCTGAAGTCGGCCCCCAGTGTTGAAACCGCTACTACGCCTATGTAATACACATCAAAAGTTGATAACAATCATTGCAACTAAACAATAGGCCATTCTCAATTTCCTTACTTTTATGCTGAAATCCCGTGGTCTCGTTAAATTATGTGAAGAGGGTATTTGCGCCTGTCAGCGCTTCTATGGGAAGGCAGGTTTATAAAAAATATATATCTTTTTTGTACAGTTAAAAACGGGGTTGGGAACTGTCAATAATCTAGTCTTATGTTACTTTAGAAATATATGTTGTCATTTTATCGACAGGAGACAATTTATTTTCAAAAGTTGGAATCCCAATCTGTGAGGTAGTCCATTTAACCCGTATAGTGCTGGAACCGACTTCATGCTCATGCAAACAGGTTAGACCACAGGCCAGCCGTCAAGTGAATTGGTGGCTTGCCTGTGATCTAACCTGTTTGATTCTCCGAGTATGTTTTCTCATTAAAACTAATCAGATGTCTAAGTCTTTTGGAAAGCAGACGTTACAATAATCAATCTTCAGCGACTTACTCAGCATTATAAGGGTTAAGGGTTTAATGTCATTTTCTTTATTCGAAAATGGGACAGCCGGTAGGACACTTAATTGAACACCACTACAATTCATTAAGTTTGACCATTTTCATTCTAAAGAGAAATAAAGGGAAAGATTTGAGGAAAAAGGGGAAACTTGCTCTTACGAACATCAGAGGCAGTCCTCTTTTGTTATAATTCGAATAAATAGCATTCTGATGTATCGCAATAACCGCTGGATAAAACAGTATGATGTAAATGGTTTACGGACGATAAAACAGTATGATGTAAATGGTTTACGGACGATAAAACAGTATGATGTAAATGGTTTACGGACGATAAAACAGTATGATGTAAATGGTTTACGGACGATAAAACAGTATGATGTAAATGGTTTACGGACGATATAACAGTATGATGTAAATGGTTTACGGACGATAAAACAGTATGATGTAAATGGTTTACGGACGATAAAACAGTATGATGTAAATGGTTTACGGACGATAAAACAGTATGGTGTAAATGGTTTACGGACGATAAAACAGTATGATGTAAATGGTTTACGGACGATAAAACTATCACCAGATAAGATTGGGTGAAAAAGAGCTAATATGTGAATCTATACACTCAATTTATTGCCCAAGGCTAAACAAGTTCATGTGTGGAAGGAAATAAAAACGTTAAAGCAGGAGATATTTGTTATATGACGAGTTTAATGATACGACCATGGGTGTATATATACAATGCTGCATGAATAACGGAACACTGCTGTAAACATAACATCATACTATCACTTCGGATATAACACAATCTTAACACCATCATCATCTATAATGCTGACTAAAGAACCAAATGCATCAATTCATTAAGTCCTTAGTTGCCCAAGACCCATTACCAAACAATAACGCCATATAAACAACTTGTTGCCGACAACTCTTGAAAACATTGTGGGAAAAGGAGAAATTGCTCTTATCGAGCAATTCCTCTTTTTCCCACAATGTTTTCTGCCTTATCAGAGGATTATTTTTCAATTCCATCATTTTGAAATGTCGTCTGCAATCTCGTTCAATTTGGGACAGTCGAACATTTGGCGTTTTGTAAACGGGCTAAACAAACATCAGAAAAGTTGGAAAATATTAGATTAGACATCACTGTACAGTTCGAGTGAAAGGTCATATAAAACCTTAAAACTGATCAAATTTCATGGACAAAGATCCTCATTAACAATCCATTCGTTAGAGGTTTACCACTGTTCTCAACAATTTCTTAAATGCATCTCACCATCAGTTCACATATCCAACTGTCCATAAGGGTTGGTCAAGCTGGGTAGAACCATCGGCATTCCGTACATCAGTCAGGAGAACATCCATATCTCTCACCTGAATTTGCATCTACGATGGAGAGGAGCCATGCTATAGGAGTTCTGTACTTTAACCACTACTAGCATATAGAGGCCACTTTGGTGAGCCATCATTTCTTACATTAACAATGTGATATAGGAACATCAAGGAAGATCAGACCTATGTAAACAAATGCACAAGACCTCATGGCATAGATCTAAAGCGCTTCTCTGCTTTTTACAATGTTAAAACACTATCTGGAAACAATCTGTGAGATAGTCACTTTAACCCTTTACCTAACGCCAAATCCAAATTTTCGACTGTCCAAAATTGAAAGACTTGACATGACATTTCAAAATGTGATGAAATTGAAAAAGAATCCTCTGAAAGTGCAAAAAAACATTGTGGGAAAAGAAAATTGCTCGTTAAGAGCAATTTCACCTTTTCCCACAATGTTTTCCAGAGTCGTCTGCAACAAACTGGTCAAATGTCGTTATTTTTTGGTAATGGGTTAAGTGCTTTTCTGCCCTTTCCAATGTTAACACTATCCAGAAACAATCTGTGAGATAGTCTCTTTAAAGTTAAAAATAAACACCTTTCGAGCAGCCTTATAACTAGAATAAGCAGAAAACATTTTCAACAAGACGAATATACTTGGTAATTCTTATTAACATTTTCTCTGTTAATTTGTTTATTTGGGGTTAACTGTTTATTGCAGTGTCAAACAGAAATTCAGTTTTTTCACAGCATTCCTGGATTTCACCTGTTCTAGCCAAGGCTCTACAGTCTGCTCAATAAAACCCTCATGAAAGATCGCGGGACAAATGTCCGTTTACGGTCATCGTAACCGTCTAGTACCATCAATTCTTAAAAGAACTATCTCACAAATATAGGATTTAACATTCGTTCAATTAAATGTCCGCCAATTATTTGTATTTGTATGGTGTGTAAGGCAGTATCAACAATTTTTCAGATATGTTACCAGGCCCCCCTGAGTTATAAGTTCGCCCGCCACCTTATCCACTGGGCCATGCAGGACCTGTTCTTCTACAGCAGAGATGACATCACAGAACTATAGTTATATAAAAACCTTGATTATTGACATGCTTATCACCCAATTTCATAACAAAGTGGTGGAGAACATCTATGTTGCAGAGATAGTTAGCTGTTAAAACGGTTCATTTTGTAAACACTGATCTATATTTGGGCCGTGTCACACGAAAAGGGGCATTCGGACATAAATAAAAACCACTGACTCAGCTCTTTCTTAGCACTATCATTCCAACATCTAGTCACGACAGTTATCATTTGTATTTATTTAAAGGTAGAACTTGATGTCCTCTAAGACGGCAAATAGTGTAGCCCTAGACCAGCCGCCACGTCAGTGACGTGGCGGCTGGTCTGGGGCTACACTGTTTGCTATGTCCGAGTGCCCTTTTCCCGTGACGTGGCCCATTTGAATTGTCAAAAGATAAGCAGCTGTATTTCTAGATACCCTCATCATGCCGGTCTCACAATTGTTTGATTGTGCATGTACTTTATTTCTGTCATGTATAATCAGCGAAAACCTGTTTCACAGTTTAGAATATAAACACAGAAATATGGGAACTTAAAAATAGATAAATTAAAAATGGTCTTTTGATAATTGCCGAAAAATTGATTAAATCACCATTTCAATGTTTCTTACCAACAGAGCATAATCTGTGAGATTGTCCCTTTAACAAACAACTCACTTGTGTGTAAGAGCGTAATGAAATGTGTAAATATGTTAGAAGGAATGCACCATTTTTCATTAAAAGAGTATCTGTACATTATCTTATCTACATATAATGAATTGCATCTAAGAATTTTCTTCTATTCTTTGTTTGGTGTAAGTATTTTCTTCTATTCTTTGTTTGGTGTTGAACGCCACATCAACAATTCTTCAGTTATGATATGACTTTCCTGGATACACCAGTACTAGACTAGCGCCCTGAAGTGACTTGCCAAGGGTCACTCCGACGAGAGCGGTGGGGCTCGAACCCAGGACCCACAAGTTTTAAGTCTGTCACCTTAACCACTGGGCCATGCAGGACCCATTTTCTTCTATACACATATGTATCAGGCTCAACCACAGTGAATAGCTTGACATCTGGATCGCCAATCAGTTTCAATACTAAGTTAAAAACAGTCAACAACAACCAGTGTCTAATGCAACAATAAAACCTGGTCACCAAATGGAAAATCCCAAACAGTAACCATACCACCAGTCAGGGCATGGGGGCCGTACATCAACAAGAACCTTTAAATCTTATCTGTCCCTTCTATATCTAGGGTTCAATACAAGACTTGTGCACGTCCTTCACTTACAATGGTCATGCATTGAACCCTATAGATGGCAACCCCAGATAATAAGGTAATGCCTTACACAACAGGCCAATTGACAAAACAGTACCAATTCATGGACCCTTTATAGCCACACCCTTTTTACCGATATTAAGAGGGATCTTAGCAGACAGACCTAATTAAAATAAGTCTTGAGAAATTAAATCTCATAAAACAGTGTGCTCATACACCAAGCAAGTTATGTAACTCATCATCGTCAATAATTTGCTCCTCTTCCTCCTGTTCAGGTTTAGACTCTGATTCTGTGGTTGAAGTTTCTTCCGGGGTGGTTGGATGAGCTGGATTATACAGGTTATCAACTTCTGGCTCTGATTTCTCCGCGGGTTCCTCATCGACAGCAGGTTCGGGCTCCTCGGGTTGTGCCTCCTGTTGAGGTTTATCTGTGGGTGTGGGGGCGCCGCCCGCCATCTCCCCACCCTGTATAATAGCCGCTATCCGCGCATCAAGGTCCTGTCTCTCCTAGAATGATAAATCAACATTCATACATACCACAAACATAGACTGCTACAGTAGTGTTACACAAAGATAAATCAACATTCATACATACCACAAACAGAAACTGCTACAGTAGTGTTACACAAAGATAAATCAACAGTCATACATACCACAAACAGACACTGCTACAGTAGTGTTACACAAAAATAAATCAACAGTCATACATACCACAAACAGACACTGCTACAGTAGTGTTACACAAAAATAAATCAACAGTCATACATACCACAAACAGACAGTGCTTTAGTAGTGTTACATAGTGTTACACAAAGATAAATCAACAGTCATACATACCACAAACAGACAGTGCTTTAGTAGTGTTACACAAAAATAAATCAACAGTCATACATACCACAAACAGACAGTGCTTTAGTAGTGTTACATAGTGTTACACAAAGATAAATCAACAGTCATACATACCACAAACAGACAGTGCTTTAGTAGTGTTACACAAAAATAAATCAACAGTCATACATACCACAAACAGACAGTGCTTTAGTAGTGTTACACAAAGATAAATCAACAGTCATACATACCACAAACAGACAGTGCTTTAGTAGTGTTACATAGTGTTACACAAAGATAAATCAACAGTCATACATACCACAAACAGACAGTGCTTTAGTAGTGTTACACAAAGATAAACAATGATCGGACAATGGTCAATTGTCTATATAAAAAGACATGTGTCTAAACTACCCAGTGTCTATTCTAGTAATGGGGGGGGGTCCCAAATAAAACAATTGGAAGAAATAAATGATTAAAAGGGTTAATTGTCAAGGTTTTTCCTCCTTTTGTAACCGGGTTGGGAAAACCGACCCGGTTTTTCCACAGGTGCTTGAAACAATCTTCTATAATATCCAAATATATGCACTATATACTATTCTCTTTTTAGTATATAGTGCATACATTGGGATATTATCGAAGATTGTTTCAAGCACCTGTGGGTTTTTCCATATCTTGCAAATTGACATATTTTCCCAAACGAGGAAAAGGACCTACGTTTTCCCAATTGCTAGATTACACCAGTTCTTAAATGTGAAACAGATCTGCCATCTTTCCAAAACATCAAATGTCTGAATTATACCCATCAAGGCAATCAAAAACTCAGTCTAACGTGAGTAATTTATGACAGAACACTCGAAAACAAATGGGTAAATTTTTCCGATTACGGTTAAATAAAATTTGAGGAGCCAATTTTAGACGGACAGTGTAAAATAAAATATAAGACAGTGCAGAGCATAAAAGTTTTAAAAAAACTCCGTAAAATATTAATTCTTTAACAGTAGTAACCTCTGCTATAAATTATGCAAATCGTGGGAGATCTCAGGTCATATCTATTTTTAAATCAAAAATAGATGGCTTTCAATCAATCTTAACACATCAGGTTTATCCAATGAAAACACCTCTGAAATAATAGGGATGACACCATATTGGTTCGTGCGGAATGAAGTCACTTCACTTTGGTATTCAAAAATAGATCTTAAATGTGAAATTTAAAAAGTCGTTTAATTTGATTAAGGAAACAACTATATATGTCACAACTTACAATTTCGCTATTTCGTACGAGTTACCGATAAAAAAATCATTTAAAAGGATGTCCAATACTTCCATAATACATTGAACTACTTAACTTGTATGCTTAGAAAAGGTGTTAATCGCCAGGGCCGATTTACCCATAAAATTGTAACCCTACACTTATATCCGAGCAATCTGAACATATCAGTTTATCCAATGACAGATCACGGAAATACCCGAGTAGTTCTGATTGATATCCGAGGTGTATTTTACAGCTCACGGAAATACCCGAGTAGTTCCGAATGGGCTTTCAATATGATCTGGCTGCATACACTTGATTTTGCACCAAGTCCACCAACTTTTGATCAGAAAGCTATTCTTTTAGTTTATCCAAGAATTTTAAACACTCATAAATGGGATTTTCAATAAATACATACGGATCCAAAACAGGGACGTTTTTTCAAAAATAGGGGGGATTCGCGCAATCGCGCATCCTAGAATAAACACTGACTACCTCTGGGAGATCAACTATTTAAGGGTCATAACTCTTAAACTATTGTGATGATGTCAATGGCTATCCAACATGAGTAGAGAAGGATGACCACAAAGTCTGTAGAGAATGGATAGCTTATAAAATTAGACAGAATAGACACAATTGTACATAAACACAGATGGACAGACAGGATCAAACCAAAAATGTCTCTCCCACCTCTGTGGTAAGGAAATGTTAACTAGATTCACATAAGCCTTTGTGTATTATCAGTTCAGGGGGAGTTGTAAACAGGAGTTAGATGATAACCTGGTCATCCTGGCATACAGAAATTGAAATCTGACGGCCCCCAAATGCATGCGTTCATATCCCAGTATGGGCATTTTGATGGCCAGCAGTCGACTGGCTGACTGGAGAAATGGTTCTTCTAAGCTTGACCAGCCCTCATGGGCAGTTAAAATCAATGGTCTTTCTCCATCCAAAGTGAGCAAGGCATCACAATATAACTGAAAGGTTGTAGAGGCAATGTATATAAACATACACCAAATAAACAAAAGAACTACCTCGTTGTCTGATTCACTTTTATAGTCCTCGTCCATGTTCAGCTCGCTGTCCACCTGGGCCATCTTGGCGATAGAATGCAGCATTTCTGAGGCCTTTGTAAAGCTGGCAATCCTGTCGGCCAGACTAAACTTGTCGTCCGCAGAGTCCACACCTTCCTCCGCGCTTGTATCCGTTCCTAATGCTATATTGGGCGAGGGACTCTCCGCGTCCATTTCGGGATTTTTATCGGTAATGTCACCCCCTACACTCACATCACTTTGCTGCTTCACAGAACTGTCTACACTGTCCGTTTCCATGGCGACCTCCTGATTGAGTTCATTAACTATCCCCTCTGTTAGTTCAGGTACCACTTTATTGTTCGTATTTTCTGTACCGGGCACGATCACATCCTTTGCACCATTTTCTGCAGGTCCATGTGGATATGGACCATTACTCTCTCCGTTCACAGTTGATTCGCCAACATATTCCGTAATAGCATCAGTTTTTATCCCATCCGCTAAATCAAGCCCAGGGATGTGAATATTGTTAGTTGTATGGAAGCCAGAAAAGCCGGTAAATGAGAAGTCTGATTGGTCTGTTTCCTTGCTGGTATTATTCTCCTTGTTTTCTACATTCTCCTGTTTCACTGTCAAGGATTTCTCTTTCTCTTTCTTCTCCTTTAATTCCTTGATGAACTGACAATGCAAGGATAAAGGTCATTCATTAATCAGAACCCACTAACAAACATATATCCACAAATTTTGTTCAAAAACATCCATTTACTAGGTAACAGAACAGACACAATTCATTGTTGTGTTTATCAGACTATCTAAATCTCATTTTACTGCCATAACCTTGATGGAAACTAAAAAGCTGCAAAAGAGTTGGCTTATGGGCTTCATGAACTATCAGACAACAAGCAACGCTTTGCCTGGATGATAAAACTAGAGAATGCACTCTCAAATCATTGAAAAAACATGTTGCTCATTTTTTGTTATTGGGTTTAATGCTATGTCAACGGTTATGGAGCTATTGGGTTTAATGCCATGTCAACAGTTATGGAGCTATTGGGTTTAATGCCATGTCAACGGTTATGGAGCTATTGGGTTTAATATCATTTCAACAGTTATGGAGCTATTGGGTTTAATGCCATGTCAATGGTAATGAAGCTATTGGGTTTAATGCCATGTCAACGGTTATGGAGCTATTGGGTTTAATGCCATGTCAACAGTTATGGAGCTATTGGGTTTAATGCCATGTCAACAGTTATGGAGCTATTGGGTTTAATGCCATGTCAACGGTTATGGAGCTATCTTACGGGTTTCCTGGAGTTCACTAGTACTAGGCAAGCATATTTCTCAAGTTGTTTTGAAACAGGTAAAAGTATCAGAAAATGTATGCTATTTTTGTATTTTACTGATTTTTTTATCCAAACAAAACCATTTTAAGAAAATGCAATGGTTTGGATATCAAGCATTAATTAAAAAAAAAAAATCCTTTCCTAGTTCAAGTCGATATTTCTACAAGGAACAACTTGTGCAACTTTGAAAATGCACTAATGACCTTTCTTATGTCTTTAATAAAGACAAAGACGTAACTCATCAGTGTCTGAACATTTTCTCCATTTCTATCTCTCCTGGTCTATTGTACCAAATAATTTAATAAAACAATCAGAGCAATAAGGAGCAATTCCTCCTTTTCCCATAATGTTTTCTGCCCTATCAGAAGATTATTTTCCAATTTCATCACTTTTTGGAATGTTGTCTGCAAACCCTTTCAATTTTGACAGTCGAAAGTTTGTTATTTGGGAAAGTGTTAATAAAACAATCAGAGCAACTGTTCCACATCATAACTGATTATCAAACCTCATATTCGACTATACTTACAATTTCTGTATTGCCATCCGCAATGATGAACAACTGTTTGAATTTACTATAGATGTACTCGGCTTTTTTCCGTATTTGGTCGCTTCCTTTATATTTCCGACACTGTAATAGAAGACGCTATATATTGTGAACAATTGATAAAAAATAATAATGCCAAGATAAGTTTTCTATGAAGCCCATGATATATAAATGTTACCCATGTCTACCTGATTTCAGCCCATGATTTATTCATATTACCCCTGTGGTCCTGATTTCAGCCCATGATATATCCTTATTGCCCCTGAGGTCCTGATTTCAGCCCATGATATATTCATATTACCCCTGTGGTCCTGATTTCAGCCCATGATATATCCTTATTGCCCCTGAGGTCCTGATTTCAGCCCATGATATATTCATAATGCCCCTGTGGTCCTGATTTCAGCCCATGATATATCCTTATTACCCCTGTGGTCCTGAGTTCAGCCCATGATATATCCTTATTACCCCTGTGGTCCTAATTTCAGCTCATGATATATCCTTATTACCCCTGTGGTCCTGATTTCAGCCCATGATATATCCTTATTGCCCCTGTGGTCCTGGTTTCAGCCAAAGATATATTCATATTACCCCTGTGGTCCAGGTTTCAGCCCATGATATATTCATATTACCCCTGTGGTCCTGATTTCAGCCCATGATATATTCATAATGCCCCTGTGGTCCTGGTTTCAGCCCATGATATATTCATATTACCCCTGTGGTCCTGATTTCAGCCCATGATATATTCATATTACCCCTGTGGTCCTGATTTCAGCCAAAGATATATTCATATTACCCCTGTGGTCCAAGTTTCAGCTCATGATATAGTCATATTACCCCTGTGGTCCTGATTTCAGCCCATGATATATTCATAATGCCCCTGTGGTCCTGATTTCAGCCAAAGATATATTCATATTACCCCTGTGGTCCAGGTTTCAGCCCATGATATATTCATATTACCCCTGTGGTCCTGATTTCAGCCCATGATATATCCTTATTGCCCCTGTGGTCCTGGTTTCAGCCCATGATATATTCATATTACCCCTGTGGTCCTGATTTCAGCCCATGATATATTCATAATGCCCCTGTGGTCCTGGTTTCAGCCCATGATATATTCATATTACCCCTGTGGTCCTGATTTCAGCCCATGATATATCCTTATTGCCCCTGTGGTCCTGATTTCAGCCCATGATATATTCATATTACCCCTGGCAATAGAACGCCTTCACTATTTATTTTCTATCTTTCAAAGTGCTATTTTCACAAGTTTGGTGCCCACTGATTTAACTTCATTGTTCACATTCGAGTAACATCTTAAATAGCAAGGAGTGATTGGATTAAGGAGTGGTGATCACCTGGTTAGAAAAATCATGTGAAACCTATAAAAAATACTGTCATTTATCCAATATTAACAACGTAAACATTCAAAATGGAGAAATTCTCCGGTTTTTTTTGGTTTTCAACAATTCTAGATCTACTTTACTTGTTTTATATCGAATGACAAATCTCATCGTTTTCACTCTTTTAAAAGCATCATGTGAATGTAATACTGTCTCAATTCCTCTGTAAAAGGGAATTTATAGTACCTTTAAGTTATTCTAGTACTTTCACAATTCAAGTGTAAATGGAGGCAAGTATGGCTTGTAAGAAAGAATAAGCATGGAATGCCCCACTTCCATTGTTAGAAGCATTTCATTTACCAACCTTTTTAATGGTGTTCATGATATCTGGATTTTTCCTCAACATTACTAGGTTAACTGGTAGCTGATCTAGATCTTCCATAATGGCAATACATTTGTCAACATCCTGTAATATAAGATGGGCAGTACACATTATCATATCGTATTTGTTTTACATCGATTGTGAAGGAAGCTGAAAGCTTGTTCAAAGCCACTCTCGATGACTGCTTCCTGGATACTAAACCAGTAATCGCGCCGGTTTGTGGGTTAGTCCCGGAAATTTTCAACCCGCCTAACGGGGATTCGAACCCGGGACCTCTGGTACAAGAGCCCGATGCTCTACCCCTGCACCAATGTCGCCCACACGGGTACATATAACATATAACATGGGTAAACTCTAGATTCATTGATAACTACATTCTTATATATCTTTTTTTGTTATGCATCCAAGAGGATTTATTTCGAAGCAATAAAAATCTTGTTCTGTGAGAAGTAAAACCTTTTTCAACTCTTTACCATCTGCAAACAACACTTATTTACTTGAAACAGACGATTTTAGAAAAAGCTTTGTAAACATGTCGTTACGAGCAATTTCTCCTTTTCCCACAAGGTTTTCTGAAGTCTTCTGCAACGAAGTAGACAAATGTCGTTATTGTTTGGAAAAGGATTAATCTGTGGTTGAGACATATCCTTAGTTTCGGTACATGTGTATGTCAAATAACAACTGATTTTAAATATCATGCTTTTACAAAGAAGACCTTTCCACACACCTTGTACCTGTTTTGACAACTTCATTGGCATTTTCAAGGGTTGTTAAATAATCTATCTCGAGGACTAGAGATAGCTAGCCTATCATGTAAAACTTGGCTATCAACGTGTAACCCAAACTTGTTTCATTTTACCACATCCCAAAACGTGTTTAGAGAAATGTGAACAATATGTATTCAGGTCCATTCTTATTGTCGACCATCGCACAGTATGAAGTGAAGTACCAATAACTTACAGCATTTCCCACTTTCTGGAGAGATCGTTTGATTTCAACGTCCATCTGTATAAGTTTGGTCTCAGTCACAGCGACTAAAAAAAAAAAGGTCTACATCAAACAATGTCTATGTTTGGGTAAAGGAGCTGAAGTTAGGTCATTTTTGTTTTCATGTCTTATAATTGTCAGTGAGTTCTACTATCATGTTGTATTTTATACAGGAAGCAAAATTTAGAGAGAGAGTAATTTAAGTTGAGGCTCATTTCATTTGCGTTTTGCATCGCTTCAACTTTATTTAATGTATGCCAAACTCATAATGATGGAGGAAGACCCCAAACTTAACTGCCAATAAGGGCTGGTCAACAGGTCAGTAACTATTGTAAATGATAGAGAAGACCCCAAACTTAACTGCCAATAAGGGCTGGTCAACACGTCAGTAACTATTGTAAATGATAGAGGAAGACCCCAAACTTAACTGCCAATAAGGGCTGGTCAACACGTCAGGATGGAAAAAGACCCCAAACTTAACTGCCAATAAGGGCTGGTCAACACGTCAGTAACTATTGTAAATGATAGAGGAAGACCCCAAACTTAACTGCCAATAAGGGCTGGTCAACACGCCAGTAACTATTGTAAATGATAGAGGAAGACCCCAAACTTAACTGCCAATAAGGGCTGGTCAACACGTCAGGATGGAGGAAGACCCCAAACTTAACTGCCAATAAGGGCTGGTCAACACGTCAGTAACTATTGTAAATGATAGAGGAAGACCCCAAACTTAACTGCCAATAAGGGCTGGTCAACACGTCAGTAACTATTGTAAATGATAGAGGAAGACCCCAAACTTAACTGCCAATAAGGGCTGGTCAACACATCAGGATAGAGGAAGACCCCAAACTTAACTGCCAATAAGGGCTGGTCAACACGTCAGGATAGAGGAAGACCCCAAACTTAACTGCCAATAAGGGCTGGTCAACACGTCAGGATGGAGGAAGACCCCAAACTTAACTGCCAATAAGGGCTGGTCAACACGTCAGTAACTATTGTAAATGATAGAGGAAGACCCCAAACTTAACTGCCAATAAGGGCTGGTCAACACGCCAGTAACTATTGTAAATGATAGAGGAAGACCCCAAACTTAACTGCCAATAAGGGCTGGTCAACACGTCAGGATGGAGGAAGACCCCAAACTTAACTGCCAATAAGGGCTGGTCAACACGTCAGTAACTATTGTAATTGTTCATTGAAAAATAAAATCTTTTACATTTCTTTGTTTGGACAATAGTAGAGCGTTATGGGCAGGTCTTTTTGTCATTGTCATTGCAAAGGCCCACTAATTTTGGGGAATTGTATCAATGAAATGGCTGAATTGGGAAAAACTAAAATCTCATATGACTTTGGATTCTTTTGGAAAAACTACATGGTTTTAAAGAAATTTAACATTCGGAAGGTGCCTTTAACCATGTTATATAACGCAAAAAAGCCCTGTTGGGTCCAACAATTCTGTTCAAAATAAACACCACCCTGAATCAGCGTAATATCTACAGACTTAACAAAGAGAAATCCCACGATAAACAATATACATACAATTCACTTTTTCTTTCTTCTTTTCCTGTTTCTTCTGTTCAAATTTCAATTTCTTAAGTCGTTCCTTCTCTTCCTCTTTTTCTTTCCTACAAAATAATAAAAGTGTTTGAGAATATTATCTGTCTAATCAGGTTTCGTTTGTGAAACCTGCCTTATAATACAATCCTAGTTTGGTTCAGTTGTTTTCATTCCTCCATTGAAGAACGAAGCATATAATGACTTCACATAATTTGAAAGTTTGCCATCACCCTTGAGTCTTACATTCCTATGACTAAGGGATCGTCCATACTTAACCCTTAAGGTAAGACCTGGGAAATGGAACACTGACAAATGCTTTGGTTGAAAACTAAGTTGAAATGTAATTCACATAATATCTACCATATCATAGGCATTCACCGCGCAAATTTTCAAAATTTGTCTGATTTTTAATTCATATTTATAAAATGAATATCAACAATTTTGTTCTTTATTTCATATTAATCACCTCCCTTTCATTTTCAATTTTCACATTGAAACTAAAATTACATGAATGAAGTTGGCAAATAAAAATTCCAATCCAGGAAAGATTCTAATAATATGAAACTTAACTTAAAAACGGCATTTGTTCTGTTAAATCTTTAATTTTGTTATTCTGACCTTTCTCCATTACCCAGGTCTTACTTTAAGTGCTGGAACCGACTTCATGCTAATGCAAACTGGTAAGATCCAAGCCAGCCGCAGAGTAAATTGGCGGCTGGCCTGTGATCAAATCTGCTTGCCACTCTGAGTATCTTTCCTCATCAAGATCAAGCAAATATTCAATGTTTTGGAAAGCAGACGACACAACAATATATTTTTAAGAAAATTACCCAGCATTATAAGGGTTAAGTCTATTGGTATCATGACTTTATCAAACAAAGGGAGCATCTCCCCTAGTTGGACTATTTAGGAAAAGGAGGATTATCATTACATTGAAAGATAATACCCCAAATCTGGCTTAAACTGACTCTTATGTTCCTTTTATAAGATTTTTAAAATGGAGTCAACATTTTTTTCCAGCTTTATTGCAATGTTCTGCTTAAGCTTTTGCAGCATGTATTTCGCCACACCACTTATCTTTTGGAATTCCAGTCTTATTACCTTTTATTAAAGTTCTTTTCAATAGACTTTATAATACAGGGGAGTTTCCTTTAAGTTGGTCTAGAATTTTGCTGATTCCTATACATAAAAAGGGTAATGTAAATGATCCGTCCAATTATAGAGGTATTGCTCTTATGGATGTTATAAGTAAAGTATATATATATTTGTTAAACAAGCGGCTAACGTTCTATGTTGATGCATATGGTCGACTAACAGAGGCACAAGCGGGTTTTCGAGCAGGCTATAGTACCATTGATAATGCTTATGTGTTAAATGCAATAATCTCCAAATGTCTGTCTATGCACAAACGCTCAGTGTATGTTGCTTTTGTTGATTTTGAAAAGGCGTTTGACTCAGTTAGTCGACCACTGCTGTATAATGTTTTACTTAAGAATGGTATCAAAGGCAATTTATTTAGATCCATAAAATCAATTTATAATAGTGTTAAAGCATGTGTTAGATCAGATGATGGTGTAAGTGATGTTTTTTCTTGCCCAATCAGTCTTCGTCAGGGATGTTCTTTAAGCCCGATGTTATTTGCTCTATTTATCAACAAACTTGATGACGTAATAAAGCAAAGTGACGTCAGGGGAATTCAATTGTTTCCAGATTATACATCTGTACCAATGTTAATGTTTGCAGATGACATAGGGTTAATTGCAAATACTATTGGCGATCTGCAAAAAGAAATTAACGTTTTATATTCATTCTGTAATGACTATAAGTTGAGGGTCAATATATCAAAGACAAAAGTAGTAGTCTTTAAAAAAGGGGATCAACTTTCTAAAAAGGAGCAATGGTCTTACAATGGGAAGAAGCTTGAGGTTGTTTCGAGTTTCTCATAATTTTATGTAGGTGTCAATTTTACTAATAGGTTGTCATTATATAGAATGGCAGCAAGTTCGGCAGTCAAAGCCAAAAGGGTATTATTGTATATCCTCAACTCTTTTAATAGTCTGCCAATAAATACATTTTTTAAAGTATTTGACGCAAAGATAAGTCCAATTATGCTGTATGGGTCTGAACTTTGGGGTCTCAACCAAATGAACTGTATTGAGCAGGTTCAACTATTAGCATGTAAACGCTTATTAAATGTAGGTATTGAATGAATGAATGAATGGTGTTTTAAGGCGCATCGACAGCTAAAATGTAGGTATTGAGGCATGTTATCTATCTGTTTTAGGTGATACAGGCAGATATCCTATCCAAATAAATGCTTCGAAACGAGTAATTAAATATTGGCTACGTATTCTTAGATTACCACAACAAAGACTTGTCAAGCTTTCTTATGATATGTTATTACACTATGATAATCTGGGATACACCAATTGGGTAACATGTGTTCGAAAACATTTATATATAAACGGTTTTGGAAATGTTTGGGAAAACCAATACGTCTTGAATGACAAAATTTTTATTTAAATTGAATATACACAGCGGCTCAAAGACCAATATCAACAAGAGTGGAGAATGGTTGTTTTGAAAATTCCAAATTATCTAGTTATTATGATTACAAACACTCTTTTGTACAGGAGAAATACTTAAGCATTATCGAAATAAGTAAATTTAGAACTTGCCTTGCAAAATTCAGAAATGGCTGCCACTCCCTCATGATTGAAAAGGGTAGGCATTATGATATACCTAAGGAAAATCGGTTTTGTGTTTTTTGTGAATGTTTTATCTAAAATGAGGTACATTTCCTACTCCATTGTCCTTTGTACAAAGAGTTGCGCCAAAAGTATATTGACAAAAAATATTTGATTATCCCAAATGATATGTCTTTTTATAATATCATGGCATCTAAAAATGATACTGTTATCCGTAACCTAGCAATGTTTTTATTTTATGCGTTTAAAAAGAGAAATCTATATGAAAGAGCAAGAGATGTAAGGAAAACAATGCCTTTAGATCTGTTATATTATTTTAGCCTCTTACCCATGTATATCTGTATAAAATGTATTGTATTTATGTTTCATTTTTGTGTATGGGTCGGTGGCCTTATCATACAATAAAATTTTGAATTGAATTGAATTGAATTGCTAACCATGGAAGGAGTAAGATCCCTTACTCCCACTAGGGCAAAAAGGGAAGAACCAGTCAGCACAGAGAACATCTCACACAGCATTCTGAACCATGCAGGGGGGGGGGCATGTTGAACTTGGGGGTTTTGAAGCCTTAAAGCCAGTTACCCAACACACAGTCAGTCATCCCCTTAAAGCCAGTAACCCAACACACAGTCAATCATCCCCTTAAATCCAGTTACCCAACACGCAGTCAATAATCCCCTTAAAGCCAGTTACCCAACACGCAGTCAATAATCCCCTTAAAGCCAGTAACCCAACACACAGTCAACACACATACTTACAATCTTCTCTCCTTTTCTTTTTGTTTTTCTAACTTTTCCTGCTTTTTTCTCTTTATCTCTTCCTCAAGGAGTTTCTTCTCTTCATCTGAAACTTTCTGAACTTCTTTTGCAGGCTGTGATTCCTATAAAGATGTTTATATCTTGTAGTATTTGTTGATTTATACTTTATAAAGATGTTTATATCTTGTAGTATTTGTTGATTTATACTTTATATATAGGTTAGAGGCTAGATAGTGAAATTTAAACGATATAGAAACCCCAAGGAAGGAGCGATAGCGACTGACGGGGTTTCTATGTCGTTTAAATTTCACTATATAGCCTCTAAACAATTTAGTGTTTAACCTACATTTCCATAGAGCGCTCTATTTGACGCTGGCAAACCACGCCTCTACGGGTATGATCTGCGAATGGCATAAAACTGCTGCTCAGTATTTTGAAATTCGACATAAACCACGCCTTCCGCGGCTGTCAATTGCATGCCAAGAATCTGCCATACCATATTTGGAAGAAGAAAACGGCACTACCCAGTGATGTAGATTGCAATGTAGTTTTTAGTTTAACCCGTTACTCCATAATCTATTCCTCACCTACAGCAGAAAACTTGAGAAGCCCTTGTGACAAAAGAAGAAATTGCTTGTAACGAGCAATTTCTCTTTTTGTCACAATATTTTCTTTTCAATTTCAAAAAGAAACTGTGTTTTTTCATAATGTATATATGTGTTGTCTGTTGATGCTTTCAATTTGTACCCGTCACATTATTCCTAATGGGGTAAAAGGTTAATATAGTTCAGTTTCTTTTTTTTCTCAACGATGTTAGGATACCCAGTTAATTGTAATTCCTTTTTATTTATTTCTGTGTTTATTTCTCCCGGCGACGTCACAGCGATCTTTCAATCGCTACCGTAGGCTAGGCTTACACGTGTCATTGATTTGGAGGTGGAGCCTAAAACTACACATTTATGCGCATGCGTGATACCAGAGTAAAAGTTTCATAGAGCCCAGATAGAACACTCGAATAGTAGTTTATGGAAAATAAACCAACAAAAAATTTCAAATTGACGCATTCTCATTGGATGAAAATGTAGGTTAAACACTAAAAAGATGTTTATATCTTGTAGTATTTGTTGATTTATACTTTATAAAGATGTTTATATCTTGTAGTATTTGTTGTTTTATACTTTATAAAGATGTTTATATCTTGTAGTATTTGTTGATTTATACTTTAAAAAGATGTTTATATCTTGTAGTATTTGTTGATTTATACTTTATAAAAGTATATCAACACTACAAAAGAACATAATTACCATCACAGAAACCTTGCAGCAAACAACATTCAAAGCCATCAGTTTAGAAAAAGAATCCTAGAGGGTTCCAAGCTTGCACACTTGGAAACATTCGTTTTGAAATACAAGATAACAGGGTGTAACTTCCCTACTTGCATTTTCTGGTATTTTAAAAGACTTTCCAGCCCATTTATGATGAATATGATCCAAGAGCTAGAGATAAGCTTTCATCAAACTAAAAATTCAATTCAACATATTTGAAATTTATTTTATATTGATTCGAAAATTGGCGCTTAAAAGAAAAGAAACCTTAATCAAAATAGCCTACAAGTCATTTGGCAGAAAACATCAGTATTCACTAGCCCTAGGATTGATTCAGTTTATGCTTTCAAATTATGAACTTTGTTATGGAAGCTTTAGTTTTGACCACATCCTTGTGTTCCTCATTTAAAGTCTAAACATTCATTTTCTTCCTATGTCATTCCTTTAAGCATATCAAATTCTGGGCATATGAATAATTTGAAGCAAAATGAGGTCTTGTGGGCCCTGGTTAGAAACATTGGATAACAACGCACATGCATATTTCAAACACCTCCCCTTGTAATTGCTTGCTAACATGATAAGATTTTTTACATCAAACATTTACAAACACAATATATTGTTTATCAGAATCAACATTGAGACCTCTACAAAAATCATCACTGCATCTGCATTTAATAGTTTTTTTTTAAGACACGCTTCTCTACATATTTAATTGAATACTTACTGTGGAGGACAGTGGTCTAGGGGTAGAGTGTCGGCTTCTGGACACGAGGGTCATGGGTTCAAATCCCGTGAAAAGTGGATATGCCTTGCAATCTTTAATCCACATTCGGCACGATTACTGGTTATGTATCCAGGAAGCAGTTCTATCGAGAGTGATTAATCTAAGTTGTAAGAACTTGTTTCACAATCGATGTAAATAAGTTTAAACTAATACTTACTGTTTTAATTGTCTCTTTTTCTTTTGATTTATCCTTCTTCACATCTTTTGTTTTAGATTCATTACTTGCAATTTTTTTCACTTCTCCTTTTTCCTCTTTTTTTGAATCTGATTTAGGTTCTTTTTTATGTTCCGATTTATCACTTGTTTTGCTCTCTTTTTTTCCCTCTTTTTTTGCACTTGTTTTGTCATCCACTTCACTTTTATCACTTACACTTTTCCGAGAGGATTTTTTCTGTTCAGAGTCAAGTTTGGTTTCAGATTTAGTTTCACTTTTTCTCCTATTGTCTATTTTAGGTGATAGCTGTGCATCTTTACTGATTTTATCTGCTTTCCCTTTTTCTTTGTCCTTTATATGAGACTTTCCCTCCAGTGATTTTGTCTCTCCCTCATCTTCTTCCTACAACAAATAAGAGGAACAAAACAAATCAGTGTATCATCACAAACACAATCTTGTTGCAAACACATACTCATTGCAAATAAATTCTTATTACAAACATATTATCTTTACAAAAACAGTAATAACAATAATGATTATTATAATCATGATAACAATAACGACATTGACAACAACAACAATAATAAATATAATAATAGTAGTAATACATGTAATTATAACAATATATTATTTAGGTCCCACTGCATTGAACAACCTTAATACCATTACCTGGGCTTCTGTCTCATACATTCCTACTGTTAATTGAATACTTGATATGTATTATTAAGGTTCCATTGCCTTGATCAGACTGGGCTCTTCAAACTAGAGTGACTGTAGACAAGTATAGCTTCATGCTAATAATATCTATCATGCACTAAAGTCCTAACGTATCATTGACAATTTAAAAAATGAAAAATAGTACATAAATGAGCCTGTATGGTTTCAATTTGGGCCCATTAACCCTTAGAATGTTGGGTTATTTTCCAGAAAAAAGTTTTTGTGTTGTCTGCTTTCCAAAACCTTAAATATCTGCTTAACTTAATCTTGATGAGGAAAGATACTCAGAGTAGCATACAGGTTAGATCACAGGCTAGCCACCAATTTACTTGGCGGCTGGCCTGGATCTAACCTATTAGCATGAAGTTGATTCCAGCGCTATAAGGGTTAAAACTTCAGATAGAGATACATGTATAATACTTGGATTAAGCATTAATAAATATATTCTGAATTTCGATAGTTGTTTGTATATCACTTGCATATGATCACTTTCACGCCCCTGTTTTGTAAGATGATTCAGAGTGCATATGATCACTTTCACGCCCCTGTTTTGTAAGATGATTCAGTGTGCATATGATCACTTTCACGCCCCTGTTTTGTAAGATGATTCAGTGTGCATATGATCACTTTCATGCCCCTGTTTTGTAAGATGATTCAGTGTGCATATGATCACTTTCACGCCCCTGTTTTGTAAGATGATTCATTGTGCATATGATCACTTTCACGCCCCTGTTTTGTAAGATGATTCAGAGTGCATATGATCATTTTCACGCCCGTTTTGTAAGATGATTCAGTGTGCATATGATCACTTTCACGCCCCTGTTTTGTAAGATGATTCAGTGTACATATGATCACTTTCACGCCCCTGTTTTGTAAGATGATTCAGTGTACAAATGATCACGTTCACGCCCCTGTTTTGTAAGATGATTCAGTGTGCATATGATCACTTTCACGCCCCTGTTTTGTAAGATGATTCAGTGTGCATATGATCACTTTCAAGCCCCTGTTTTGTAAGATGATTCAGAGTGCATATGATCACTTTCACGCCCCTGTTTTGTAAGATGATTCAGTGTGCATATGATCACTTTCATGCCCCTGTTTTGTAAGATGATTCAGTGTGCATATGATCACTTTCACGCCCCTGTTTTGTAAGATGATTCAGTGTGTATATGATCACTTTCACGCCCCTGTTTTGTGAGATGATTCAGTGGGACTTACCGCTTTTACCTTCCCGTCATCAAAAAACTTTTTCTTTTTTCTTTCCCGCTTGGGTCGATCTTCAGGATTCTCCTCTTCCTCCTCCTCCTCTTCTTCTCCTCTTTCCTTCATTAACTCTTCCTGGGCCAACTTGACTCTTTCTGCCTCTTCCTTCTGGTTTCTGTAACAGAAACACACTCAGTGACAATGATGGTAAATGTAATAAGTCATAAATAGGCATAACTAATGAGAGTTCTGCTTTCTGTAACAGAAACACATTCAATGACAATGTTAGTAAATGTAATAAGTCATAAATAGGCATAACTAATGAAAGTTCTGCTTTCTGTAACAGAAACACACTCAGTGACAATGCTAGTAAATGTAATAAGTCATAAATAGGCATAACTAATGAGAGTTCTGCTTTCTGTAACAGAAACACACTCAGTGACAATGTTAGTAAATGTAATAAGTCATAAATAGGCATAACTTATGAGAGTTCTGCTTTCTGTAACAGAAACACACTCAGTGACAATGTTAGTAAATGTAATAAGTCATAAATAGGCATAACTAATGAGAGTTCTGCTTTCTGTAACAGAAACACACTCAGTGACAATGCTAGTAAATGTAATAAGTCATAAATAGGCATAACTTATGAGAGTTCTGGTTTCTGTAACAGAAACACACTCAGTGACAGTGTAAGTAAATGTAATAAGTCATAAATAGGCATAACTTATGAGAGTTCTGGTTTCTGTAACAGAAACACATTCAATGACAATGCTAGTAAATGTAATAAGTCATAAATAGGCATAACTTATGAGAGTTCTGGTTTCTGTAACAGAAACACATTCAATGACAATGCTAGTAAATGTAATAAGTCATAAATAGGCATAACTAATGAGAGTTCTGCTTTCTGTAACAGAAACACATTCAATGACAATGTTAGTAAATGTAATAAGTCATAAATAGGCATAACAAATGAGAGTTCTGCTTTCTGTAACAGAAACACACTCAGTGACAATGCTAGTAAATGTAATAAGTCATAAATAGGCATAACTAATGAGAGTTCTGCTTTCTGTAACAGAAACACACTCAGTGACAATGTTAGTAAATGTAATAAGTCATAAATAGGCATAACTAATGAGAGTTCTGCTTTCTGTAACAGAAACACACTCAGTGACAATGCTAGTAAATGTAATAAGTCATAAATAGGCATAACTTATGAGAGTTCTGGTTTCTGTAACAGAAACACACTCAGTGACAATGCTGTGTCTTTGCAATGCCAGACTCTAAATGATGGAGGAAAACCCCATACTAAAATAAGGGCTGGTCAAGAATGGTAGAGCCATCTACACAATCTAAGTCAGTTGATAGACTGCCCCTTTTTTATTCTCTAATTATTAGGTACATTAGGTTACAAAATTAGAAATTCAGCCATATTTTCCTATTTTTGGGCATGAGTTATTAGTTTGGTACAGGGAGAAGTGACAGATTTTTTATCAAAATTGGGAATTTTTCAAGAATAACTGAATTCAAACAAACTAGGTCTTTTTTTTAGTTGAGGAAAATGATGTTAACATTTCTAGCGCTTTCATATAGTATTTGCTTGTTGTTTTTTTTATTCATTTAATCATTTAAGTCATCTTACTGCAGACACATTCTTTCTAGGCAAATCAGGTGTGATGCTATATATACCATTCCCTAGTATTATAATTTAAAAGATGTTGAAGGAAAAAACCCTACATCATCAGAGAGTTGATTCAATTGTTTTCGTAAAATTGACAGCTTGCTTCTTTCCCTGTAGTAATAAGCACTCCATATATAGAGAACAAGCACCGAAATTGTACTCAATTACTACATTGTACACAACTACCACATTGTACACAACTACTGCATTGTACACAACTACCACAGTGTACACAACTACCACATTATACACAACTACTGCATTGTACACAACTACTGCATTGTACACAACTACCACATTGTACACAACTACTGCATTGTACACAACTACTGCATTGTACACAACTACTGCATTGTACACAACTACCACATTGTACACAACTACTCCCACATTGTACACAACTACTGCATTGTACACAACTACTGCATTGTACACAACTACTACATTGTACACAACTAACACATTGTACACAACTACCACATTGTACACAACTACTACATTGTACACAACTACTACATTGTACACAACTAACACATTGTACACAACTAACACATTGTACACAACTACCGCATTGTACACAACTACCACATTGTACACAACTACCACATTGTACACAACTCCCACATTGTACACTACTCCCACATTGTACACAACTACTGCACTGAACACAACTACCACATTGTACACAACTACTACATTGTACACAACTACTACATTGTACACAACTAACACATTGTACACAACTACCATATTGTACACAACTACCACATTGTACACAACTACCACATTGTACACAACTACCACATTGTACACAACTACCACATTGTACACAACTACCGCATTGTACACAACTACCACATTGTACACAACAACCACATTGTACACAACTACCACATTGTACGCAACTACCACACTGTACGCAACTACCGCATTGTACACAACTACCGCATTGTACACAACTACCACATTGTACACAACTACTCCCACATTGTACACAACACTCCCACATTGTACACAACTACCACATTGTACACAACTACTACATTGTACACAACTAACACATTGTACACAACTACCATATTGTACACAACTACCACATTGTACACAACTACCGCATTGTACACAACTACCACATTGTACACAACTACTCTTACATTGTACACAACTACCACATTGTACACAACTACCATATTGTACACAACTACCACATTGTACACAACACCTCCCACATTGTACACAACTACACACATTGTACACAACACCTCCCACATTGTACACAACACCTCCCACATTGTACACATTGTACACAACTACCACATTGTACACAACTACCACATTGTACACAACTAACCAACACATTGTACACAACTACCATATTGTACACAACTACCACATTGTACACAACTACCGCATTGTACACAACTACCACATTGTACACAACTACTCCCACATTGTACACAACTACCACATTGTACACAACTACCATATTGTACACAACTACCACATTGTACACAACACCTCCCACATTGTACACAACTACCACATTGTACACAACACCTCCCACATTGTACACAACACCTCCCACATTGTACACAACTACCACATTGTACACAACTACCACATTGTACACAACTACCACATTGTACACAACTACCACATTGTACACAACAACCACATTGTACACAACTACCACATTGTACACAACTACTCCCACATTGTACACAACACCTCCCACATTGTACACAACTACCACACTGTACACAACTACCACACTGTACACAACTACCACATTGTACACAACAACCACATTGTACACAACTACTCCCACATTGTACACAACACCTCCCACATTGTACACAACACCTCCCACATTGTACACAACACCTCCCACATTGTACACAACTACCACATTGTACACAACTACCACATTGTACACAACTACTCCCACAAGGTACACAACTACTCCCACATTGTACACAACTACTCCCACATTGTACACAACTACTCCCACATTGTACACAACTACTCCCACAGTGTACACAACTACTCCCACATTGTACACAACTACTCCCACATTGTACACAACTAATCCCACATTGTACACAACTACTCCCACATTGTACACAACTACTCCCTCATTGTACACAACTACTCCCACATTGTACACAACTACTCCCACATTGTACACAACTACTCCCACATTGTACACAACTACTCCCACATTGTACACAACTACTCCCACATTGTACACAACTACTCCCACATTGTACACAACACCTCCCACATTGTACACAACACCTCCCACATTGTACACAATAACTCCCACATTGTACACAACTACTCCCACATTGTACACAACACCTCCCACATTGTACACAACTACCACACTGTACACAACTACTCCCACATTGTACACAACTACTCCCACATTGTACACAACTACTCCCACATTGTACACAACGACTCCCACATTGTACACAACTACTCCCACAGTGTACACAATAACTACCACTTTGTACACAACTACTCCCACAGTGTACACAATAACTACCACAATGTTAATGTATATCTAAATTCCACACACATTCACCCATATCAAACACACATTTCTTTTTTTTATGGGTTTTACATCAACATTATTTCAGTTATGTATCGATGCCCGACTCTTAATGATGGAGGAAGACCCCATACTCAAGGTGGGTAGAACCATCGGCATTCCGTAAGTCAGTCAGGAAACTGACTCTCGTGAAAATCCATATCCCTCTCAGGATTTGAACCCAAGCGGAGAGGGGCCATGTGACTTCAAGTTCTGTACTCTAACCACTAGGCCACGGAGGTCCCCTCAAACACACATACACCCATATCAAACACACATACACCCATATTGACTTGCCTTTCATTTGCTTCCAACAACTTCTTCTCCATCTCTTTTTTCTTCTCGTCTGCTTTCTTTTTCCAGTCTCCATCATCCTCATCTTTATCATCAGAATCACTGAAAATACAAACAAAGTGTTCAAGAGCCTTTCTTGTTTGCATCTTTTCAAGTTTCTATTATTACAGTCAATCCTCACTAAACCAATAACAGTCGGGCCTTGATAGCCTGAACGTCGTTAATCCGCATTATTCGCCATCCGGACAGAATTTGTAGGCAACGATCCTTATCTTTATCAACTACACTGTTTAATCCGAAAATCCGCATTCCAGCTGGGGACAATGAAAGTTGGGAACCAAGCCTAATTTCTAATAGTATATGCGCACGACTTATCCGGAAACCAGCATAATGACTATTTTTCTCTGGTTACCTACGTTAACTGATGATACAGTAATCAAACATTTACACCTATGGCAAATTCATACATATGCTTGATAATAAAATGTCACCATAGTGTATTGAAAGGTGTTTATTGTTTGTAAATCAGTCATTTAGTCAGTTAACTGGTCTAACCGAATTATAATTATCGCGTGCGGAAAGTCGAGTTTGCAAAATGTGTTAACTCGCTGCATTGACAGTTATCAGGAGACAATGTCTGGCATCATTTTCAACTATTACCTTTTTTACTTCAAAGCAATTATTATGAAAACGGTGTATATGTAAATATTTCACTGGAAACACGCTGATTGTTTATTCCGGATTATTCATTAATACGGACATTGCTCCTGGGAACGAAGGTGTCTGAATAAACGAGGCTCAACTGTAGTTCATTATCATAAACTCATATCTTGCAGCACCACACAGTAATGTTGACATAATAGATAAAACCTTCAGCCAGGTGACAGGTCTATGTGTTATTCAAACATTGTTTTATAATCCTCTATCAGTTATTGGAGCAAAGAACGAAGAGCTATCTCCAATATCCATAAACGTTTAGAAATCAATCTTACCAGACGATGTAGTAACTATATGGCTGCTTGACAAGGCACATAATCTACATGTCTAGCCTGATATGTACAGGAAGGTATATATATAACAATAAATAATATTTCTTTCCTTTAAAAACTCATCAATCATGGAAATATTCTCATTTCATTTGTCGAGAAGGAATTCAATTTTAACAAGCAGGATGTGCTGAAATAGTAAATAAACTGCATGTTTTGATATTGCTGTATATTGTTAAACACAGTGTCAACAGAGTGTCAGTTATGTTGCAGCTTTCTTATTCCAGCCTAGGACTCAGTAGTTTCTTACCAAAAGGACACTCCCATGAATATAGCAAGGCATCAGCTGAACATACAAACAATCATGAAGAGATTTTTATTTGAATTGACAGTCATTTACTCTCACATTATCCCTGATTTCTGTAACCCTTACCTATCACTGATGTAGCTCACACTGTCACACATTATACCTGATTTCTGTAACCCTTACCTATCACTTGTGTAGCTCACACTGTCACACATTATCCCTGATTTCTGTAACCCTACCTATCACTTGTGTAGCTCACACTGTCACACATTATCTCTGATTTCTGTAACCCTTACCTATCACTTGTGTAGCTCACACTGTCACACATTATCCCTGATTTCTGTAACCCTTACCTATCACTGATGGAGCTCACACTGTCACACATTATCCCTGATTTCTGTAACCCTTTCCTATCACTTGTGTAGCTCACACTGTCACACATTATACCTGATTTCTGTAACCATAACCTATCACTTGTGTAGCTCACACTGTCACACATTATACCTGATTTCTGTAACACTTTCCTATCACTTGTGTAGCTCACACTGTCACACATTATACCTGATTTCTGTAACACATGTGTAGCTCACACTGTCACACATTATCCCTGATTTCTGTAACCCTTTCCTATCACTTGTGTAGCTCACACTGTCACACATTATACCTGATTTCTGTAACCCTTACCTATCACTTGTGTAGCTCACACTGTCACTCATTATACCTAATTTATGTAACCCTTACCTATCACTTGTGTAGCTCACACTGTCACACATTATCTCTGATTTCTGTAACCCTTTCCTATCACTTGTGTAGCTCACACTGTCACACATTATCCCTGATTTATGTAACCCTTTCCTATCACTTGTGTAGCTCACTGTCACACATTATCCCTGATTTATGTAACCCTTTCCTATCACTTGTGTAGCTCACACTGTCACACATTATCCCTGATGTCTGTAACCCTTACCTATCACTTGTGAAGCTCACACTGTCACACATTATCCCTGATTTATGTAACCCTTTCCTATCACTTGTGTAGCTCACACTGTCACACATTATCCCTGATTTATGTAACCCTTTCCTATCACTTGTGTAGCTCACACTGTCACACATTATCCCTGATGTCTGTAACCCTTACCTATCACTTGTGTAGCTCACACTGTCACACATTATACCTGATTTCTGTAACCCTTACCTATCACTTGTGAAGCTCACACTGTCACACATTATCCCTGATTTATGTAACCCTTTCCTATCACTTGTGTAGCTCACACTGTCACACATTATCCCTGATTTATGTAACCCTTTCCTATCACTTGTGTAGCTCACACTGTCACACATTATCCCTGATGTCTGTAACCCTTACCTATCACTTGTGTAGCTCACACTGTCACACATTATCCCTGATTTATGTAACCCTTACCTATCACTTGTGAAGCTCACACTGTCACACATTATACCTGATTTCTGTAACCCTTACCTATCACTTGTGAAGTTCACACTGTCACACATTACCCCTGATTTCTGTAACCCTTTCCTATCACTTGTGTAGCTCACACTGTCACACATTATCTCTGATTTCTGTAACCCTTACCTATCACTTGTGTAGCTCACACTGTCACACATTATCTCTGATTTTTGTAAACCTACCTATCACTTGTGTAGCTCACACTGTCACACATTATACCTGATTTCTGTAACCCTTACCTATCACTTGTGTAGCTCACACTGTCAGACATTATACCTGATTTTTGTAACCCTTACCTATCACTTGTGAAGTTCACACTGTCACACATTATCTCTGATTTCTGTAACCCTTACCTGTCACTTGTGTAGCTCACACAGTCACACATTATACCTGATTTCTGTAACCCTACCTATCACTTGTGTAGCTCACACTGTCACACATTATACCTGATTTCTGTAACCCTTACCTATCACTTGTGTAGCTCACACTGTCACACATTATACCTGATTTCTGTAACACTTACCTATCACTTGTGTAGCTCACACTGTCACACATTATCCCTGATTTCTGTAACCCTTTCCTATCACTTGTGTAGCTCACACTGTCACACATTATCTCTGATTTCTGTAACCCTTACCTTTCACTTGTGTAGCTCACACAGTCACACATTATACCTGATTTCTGTAACCCTACCTATCACTTGTGTAGCTCACACTGTCACACATTATACCTGATTTCTGTTACCCTTACCTATCACTGATGGAGCTCACACTGTCACACATTATCCCTGATTTCTGTAACCCTTTCCTATCACTTGTGTAGCTCACACTGTCACACATTATCTCTGATTTCTGTAACCCTTACCTATCACTTGTGTAGCTCACACTGTCACACATTATCCCTGATTTCTGTAACCCTTACCTATCACTTGTGTAGCTCACACTGTCACACATTATCTCTGATTTCTGTAACACTTACCTATCACTTGTGTAGCTCACACTGTCACACATTATCCCTGATTTCTGTATCCCCTTATTTTATCACTTGTGACTCACACCGTCACACATACCTGATTTCTGTAACTTACCTATCACTTGTGTAGCTCACACATTGTAACCCTTACCTATCACTTGTGTAGCTCACACTGTCACACATTATCCCTGATTTCTGTAACATTTACCTATCACTTGTGTAGCCTACACTGTCACACATTATCCCTGATTTCTGTAACCCTTACCTATCACTTGTGCAGCTCACACTGTCACACATTATACCTGATTTCTGTAACCCTTTCCTATCACTTGTGTAGCTCACACTGTCACACATTATACCTGATTTCTGTAACCCTTACCTATCACTGTGGAGCTCACACTGTCACACATTATCCCTGATTTCTGTAACACTTACCTATCACTTGTGTAGCTCACACTGTCACACATTATACCTGATTTCTGTAACCCTTACCTATCACTTGTGTAGCTCACACTGTCACACATTATCCTGATTTCTGTAACCCTTTCCTATCACTTGTGTAGCTCACACTGTCACACATTATCCCTGATTTCTGTAACCCTTTCCTATCACTTGTGAAGCTCACACTGTCACACATTATCCCTGATTTCTGTAACCCTTTCCTATCACTTGTGAAGCTCACACTGTCACACATACCTGATTTCTGTAACCCTTTCCTATCACTTGTGTAGCTCACAGTGTCACACATTATACCTGATTTCTGTAACCCTTACCTATCACGTGTGTAGCTCACACTGTCACACATTATACCTGATTTCTGTAACCCTTTCCTATCACTTGTGTAGCTCACACTGTCACACATTATACCTGATTTTTGTTACCCTTACCTATCACTGATGGAGCTCACACTGTCACACATTATCCCTGATTTCTGTAACCCTTTCCTATCACTTGTGAAGCTCACACTGTCACACATTATACCTGATTTCTGTAACCCTTACCTATCACTTGTGTAGCTCACACTGTCACACATTATACCTGATTTATGTAACCCTTACCTATCACTTGTGTAGCTCACACTGTCACACATTATCCCTGATTTCTGTATCCCTTACCTATCACTTGTGTGACTCACACTGTCACACATTATACCTGATTTCTGTAATCCTTACCTATCACTTGTGTAGCTCACACTGTCACACATTATCTCTGATTTCTGTAACACTTACCTATCACTTGTGTAGCTCACACTGTCACAGATTATCCCTGATTTCTGTAACCCTTACCTATCACTTGTGTAGCTCACACTGTCACACATTATACCTGATTTCTGTAACCCTACCTATCACTTGTGTAACTCACACTGTCACACATTATACCTGATTTCTGTAACCCTTACCTATCACTTTTGTAGCTCACACTGTCACACATTATACCTGATTTCTGTAACCCTTTCCTATCACTTGTGTAGCTCACACTGTCACACATTATCTCTGATTTCTGTAACCCTTACCTATCACTTGTGTAGCTCACAGTCACACATTATACCTGATTTCTGTAACTCTACCTATCACTTGTGTAGCTCACTGTCACACATTTTACCTGATTTCTGTAACCCTTACATATCACTTGTGTAGCTCACACTGTCACACATTATCCCTGATTTCTGTAACCCTTTCCTATCACTTGTGTAGCTCACACTGTCACACATTATCTCTGATTTCTGTAACCCTTACCTTTCACTTGTGTAGCTCACACAGTCACACATTATACCTGATTTCTGTAACCCTACCTATCACTTGTGTAGCTCACACTGTCACACATTATACCTGATTTCTGTAACCCTTTCCTATCACTTGTGTTGCTCACACTGTCACACATTATCCCTGATTTCTGTAACCTTACCTATCACTTGTGTAGCTCACACTGTCACACATTATCCCTGATTTTTGTAACCCTTACCTATCACTGATGTGACTCACACTGTCACACATTATCCCTGATTTTTGTAAACCTACCTATCACTTGTGTGACTCACACTGTCACACATTATCCCTGATTTCTGTAACCCTACCTATCACTTGTGTAGCTCACACTGTCACACATTATCCCTGATTTCTGTAACGCTACCTATCACTTGTGTAGCTCACACTGTCACACATTATACCTGATTTATGTAACCCTTACCTATCACTTGTGTAGCTCACACTGTCACACATTATACCTGATTTCTGTAACACTTACCTATCACTTGTGTAGCTCACACTGTCACACATTATACCTGATTTATGTAACCCTTACCTATCACTTGTGAAGCTCACACAGTCACACATTATACCTGATGTCTGTAACCCTACCTATCACTTGTGTAGCTCACACTGTCACACATTATACCTGATTTCTGTAACCCTTACCTATCACTTGTGTAGCTCACACTGTCACACATTATACCTGATTTCTGTAACCCTTACCTATCACTTGTGTAGCTCACACTGTCACACATTATACCTGATTTCTGTATCCCTTACCTATCACTTGTGTAGCTCACACTGTCACACATTATACCTGATTTATGTAACCCTTACCTATCACTTGTGTAGCTCACACTGTCACACATTATACCTGATTTCTGTAACCCTTTCCTATCACTTGTGTAGCTCACACTGTCACACATTATACCATTTCTGTGACCCTTACCTATCACTTGTGTAGCCTACACTGTCACACATTATACCTGATTTCTGTAACCCTTACTATCACTTGTGAAGTTCACACTGTCACACATTATCCCTGATTTCTGTAACCCTTTCCTATCACTTGTGTAGCTCACACTGTCACACATTATACCTGATTTCTGTAACCCTTTTCCTATCACTTGTGTAGCTACACTGTCACACATTATACCTGATTTCTGTAACCTCTTACCTATCACTTGTGTAGTTTACACTGTCACTATTATACTCTAATTTATGTACCTCTTACCTATCACTTGTGTAGTCATTAATTGTCACACATTATTCTGGATTTCTGTAACCCTTTCCTATCACTTGTGTAGCTTCACACTGTCACACACATTATCTCCTGATTTCTTGTAAATTTTTACCTAATACTTGTAGCTCACACTGTCACACATTATCTCTGATTTCTGTAACACTTACCTATCACTTGTGTAGCTCACACTGTCACACATTATACCTGATTTTTGTAACCCTTACCTATCACTTGTGAAGTTCACACTGTCACACATTATACCTGATTTATGTAACCCTTACCTATCACTTGTGTAGCTCACACTGTCACACATTATACCTGATTTCTGTAACACTTACCAATCACTTGTGTAGCTCACACTGTCACACATTGTCCCTGATTTCTGTAACCCTTACCTATCACTTGTGTAGCTCACACTGTCACACATTATACCTGATTTCTGTAACCCTTACCTATCACTTGTGTAGCTCACACTGTCACACATTATCTCTGATTTATGTAACCCTTACCTATCACTTGTGTAGCTCACACTGTCACACATTATACCTGATTTTTGTTACCCTTACCTATCACTGATGGAGCTCACACTGTCACACATTATCCCTGATTTCTGTAACACTTACAGATCACTTGTGTAGCTCACACTGTCACACATTATACCTGATTTATATAACCCTTACCTATCACTTGTGTAGCTCACACTGTCACACATTATCTCTGATTTCTGTAACCCTTACCTATCACTTGTGTAGCTCACACTGTCACACATTATCTCTGATTTTTGTAAACCTACCTATCACTTGTGTAGCTCACACTGTCACACATTATACCTGATTTCTGTAACCCTTACCTATCACTTGTGTAGCTCACACTGTCACACATTATACCTGATTTCTGTAACCCTTTCCTATCACTTGTGTAGCTCACACTGTCAAACATTATCTCTGATTTCTGTAACCCTTACCTATCACTTGTGTAGCTCACACTGTCACACATTATACCTGATTTCTGTAACTCTACCTATCACTTGTGTAGCTCACACTGTCACACATTTTACCTGATTTCAACCCTTACCTATCACTGTGTAGCTCACACTGTCACACATTATCCCTGAACACTTACCTATCACTTGTGTAGCTCACTGTCACACATTATCCTGATTTCTGTAACCCTACCTATCACTTGTGTAGCTACACTGTCACATTATTCTGATTTCTGTAACACTAACCTATCACTTGTGTAGCTCACACTGTCACACATTATCCCTGATTTCTGTAACCCTACCTATCACTTGTGTAGCTCACACTGTCACACATTATACCTGATTTCTGTAACCCTTACCTATCACTTGTGAAGCTCACACTGTCACACATTATACCTGATTTCTGTAACACTTACCTATCACTTGTGTAGCTCACACTGTCACACATTATACCTGATTTATGTAACACTTACCTATCACTTGTGTAGCTCACACTGTCACACATTATACCTGATTTATGTAACCCTTACCTATCACTTGTGTAGCTCACACTGTCACACATTATACCTGATTTCTGTAACACTTACCTACCACTTGTGTAGCTCACACTGTCACACATTATACCTGATTTCTGTAACCCTTTCCTATCACTTGTGTAGCTCACACTGTCACACATTATCCCTGATTTATGTAACCCTTACCTATCACTTGTGTAGCTCACACTGTCACACATTATACCTGATTTATGTAACCCTTACCTATCACTTGTGTAGCTCACACTGTCACACATTATCCCTGATGTCTGTAACCCTTACCTATCACTTGTGTAGCTCACACTGTCACACATTATACCTGATTTCTGTAACCCTTACCTATCACTTGTGTAGCTCACTGTCACACATTTTACCTGATTTCTGTAACCCTTACATATCACTTGTGTAGCTCACACTGTCACACATTATCCCTGATTTCTGTAACCCTTTCCTATCACTTGTGTAGCTCACACTGTCACACATTATCTCTGATTTCTGTAACCCTTACCTATCACTTGTGTAGCTCACACTGTCACACATTATCCCTGATTTCTGTATCCCTTACCTATCACTTGTGTGGCTCACACTGTCACACATTATACCTGATTTCTGTAACCCTTACCTATCACTTGTGTAGCTCACACTGTCACACATTATACCTGATTTTTGTAAACCTACCTATCACTTGTGTGACTCACACTGTCACACATTATCCCTGATTTCTGTAACCCTAACCTATCACTTGTGTAGCTCACACTGTCACACATTATCCCTGATTTTTGTAAACCTACCTATCACTTGTGAAGCTCACACTGTCACACATTATACCTGATTTTTGTAAACCTACCTATCACTTGTGAAGCTCACACTGTCACACATTATCCCTGATTTCTGTAACCCTAACCTATTACTTGTGAAGCTCACACTGTCACACATTATCTCTGATTTCTGTAACACTTACCTATCACTTGTGTAGCTCACACTGTCACAGATTATCCCTGATTTCTGTAACCCTTACCTATCACTTGTGTAGCTCACACTGTCACACATTATACCTGATTTTTGTAACCCTTACCTATCACTTGTGTGACTCACACTGTCACACATTATCCCTGATTTCTGTAACCCTAACCTATTACTTGTGAAGCTCACACTGTCACAATTATCCCTGATTTTTGTAACCCTTACCTATCACTTATGTAGCTCACACTGTCACACATTATACCTGATTTTTGTAAACCTACCTATCACTTGTGAAGCTCACACTGTCACACATTATACCTGATTTTTGTAAACCTACCTATCACTTGTGAAGCTCACACTGTCACACATTATCCCTGATTTCTGTAACCCTAACCTATTACTTGTGAAGCTCACACTGTCACACATTATCCCTGATTTCTGTAACCCTTACCTATCACTTGTGTAGCTCACACTGTCACACATTATACCTGATTTTTGTAAACCTACCTATCACTTGTGTGACTCACACTGTCACACATTATCCCTGATTTCTGTAACCCTAACCTATCACTTGTGTAGCTCACACTGTCACACATTATCCCTGATTTTTGTAAACCTCCCTATCACTTGTGAAGCTCACACTGTCACACATTATACCTGATTTTTGTAAACCTACCTATCACTTGTGAAGCTCACACTGTCACACATTATCCCTGATTTCTGTAACCCTAACCTATTACTTGTGAAGCTCACACTGTCACACATTATCCCTGATTTCTGTAACCCTTACCTATCACTTGTGTAGCTCACACTGTCACACATTATACCTGATTTTTGTAGACCTACCTATCACTTGTGTGACTCACACTGTCACACATTATCCCTGATTTCTGTAACCCTAACCTATCACTTGTGTAGCTCACACTGTCACACATTATACCTGATTTCTGTAACCCTTACCTATCACTGATGGAGCTCACACTGTCACTGACTTCAGCATTATCATCTAGGCTCAGTTTCTTTCTCCCTTTCTGTGCTGCAGCCTTCTTTGGTCCTGTGGCTGTAATACAATGGATATGTCTGAGTTTAAACCTTTAGAGACGTCGCAAATCAATTTATAGTCTTCTCTTTCCCTTATTTTGGGAGTGTATGACAGGGTCAAAAGTTTAACCGTATTTGACAACAGTTACCAATCATCACTAAGGGGTGAAATATAACAGAACTATCTGGTAGAAATAATTGCACTAAAAGGAGGAACTGGTAACAATCACTTTATCACATTGGTTTCTTCAATCTTCTAAGAAAAATATGTTAATAAGAATGTGCTTGGTATAAAAAGTTTAATACAGAACATCTTAGCCCCCTTTCCCAAACAAAAAAAACATTTAAACCACTTTGTTGCAGACAGATTTAGAAAACATTGTGGGGAAAGGAGAAATTGCTAGAAAACAAGCAATTTTTCATTTTCCCACAATGTTTTCTGCCCTTCAGAAAATTATTTTCTAATGTCATCACATTTTGAAATGATGTCTGCAAACTTTTTTAAATTTAGACAGTCGAAAATTTCGCGTATAGTAAAGGGGTTAAAAGAAACTTCCATCTGCATTAGCCCAACTATAAAGTATTTCAAACGTTTTTGTGCAAACCAGTAGAGAATTGAAATAAACACAGTCACTCCATTAGAGAACAGGCCTTATAAACACGGTCACTCCATTAGAGAACAGGCCTTATATACACAGTCACTCCATTAGAGAACAGGCCCTATATACATGGTCACTCCATTAGAGAACAGGCCTTATATACACTGTCACTCCATTAGAGAACATGCCTTATATACACTGTCACTCCATTAGAGAACAGGCCTTATATACACGGTCACTCCATTAGAGAACAGGCCTTATATACATGGTCACTCCATTAGAGAACAGGCCTTATATACATGGTCACTCCATTAGAGAACAGGCCTTATATACATGGTCACTCCATCAGAGAACAGGCCTTATACTGGTAGCATTTGCTTCAAATCAATAGAAGAATTATTGCACTTGGCCTGGGACCTTATATTATAAATTCATAGTACATGTGCATAGCCAAACTGTCAAAAACCAAAAAGTGAACGCTATCTGATTGTAAGACCAAATGCTTGTCACTATTGCTTATTGATCGAAACAGTTTGGAACATAACATTTTGGCTGTTTCATTATTCTTTTGATTTTAAAAGTTATAACACCATGTTTGAGCTTTGATGGCCAACTAATGAAGTCTCATGCACATGCTAAAATATTACTTTCGTATGCATGATGCTGTTTAGTAAAAATCTCCTACATATGACATTCTTTTAATCCAGCATTTTGTTTAAATGAACAAACAATATAACATGCCAGCAAACATTTCATTTCCGCCAAAATCAAACACATTGAAGTTTACAAGAAGGATTTTACACCGTAACCTCGTGAACTAAAGGCTTGTTTCTGCAAGGTACTCACTTACTGAATAGTAACTTTCATAAATTCCTTTTCATTATCTATGATTGATTGTAAATTCTTTTTATTACCTATATTTGAATAATGCTTTTCTATAACCTTTATTTGATTGTAAATAAGTTTTTTTTTATCAGATTCACACCCTCTGAAGTTAAATTTCAGCTAAACAAGAGGGCCATAATGGCCCTTTATCGCTCACCTGAGTTCTGTTTGAAAAAGAGGTATATTTAAGACAGAGTGGTTGGTATGTTTCAAACTCTTCTAAGTGCTAATTGCATTGAATACTCTAAGCCAATGCTCTTGCTTGTTAACATTTTTTTATGTGTATTGTATTTGTCTTCTTGAGTTAATGTTCACCAAGACAAAGAGAATTAAGATGAAGGAAATTTAGGTTTGTGAAAGCAGGGACAGTAACAATTGGTTGGGCAAATTAAAATAATAACAATTGGAAAATGTATCTCAAAGTCGTTTACTGGTTTTCAACAGTAAATAAATTTGGAAAATTTTAAGACAGTCAAGCTTATGGTAAATAATCCAATCATTCTGGCCAACTTTCATCAAAATTGGACCATAAATGTGGCCTCTAGAGTGTTCACAAGCTTTTAAAATTATTTGACCTAGTGACCTAGTTTTTGACCCCACATGACCCACTTTCAAACATGGCCAAGATTTCATTTTGGCCATCCTTCTGACCAACTTTCATCAAAATTGGACCATAAATATAGCTGCTAGAGTGTTCACAAGGTTTTTCAAATATTTGACCTAGTGACCTAGTTTTTGACCTCACATGAGCCGGTTTCAAACTTGGCCAAGATTTCAATTGAGACAATCATTCTGACCAACTTTCATCAAATTTGGACCATAAATGTGGCCTCTAGAGTGTTCACAAACTTTTTAAATTATTTGACCTAGTGACCTAGTTTTTTACCCCACATGACCGAGTCTTGAACTTGGCCAAGATTTCATTGAGACAATTATTCTGACCAACTTTGATAAAAATTGGACCATAATTGTGGTCTCTAGAGTGTTCACAAGCTTTTTAAATTATATGACCTAGTGACCTAGTTATTGACCCCACATGACCCACTTTCAAACTTGGCCAACATTTTTATTGAGACAATCATTCTGACCAACTTTCATCAAAATTGGACCATAAATGTGGCCTCCAGAGTGTTCACAAGCTTTTTAAATTATTTGACCTAGTGACCTAGTTTTTGACCCCACGTGAACCAGTTTCAAACTTGGCCAAGATTTCATTAAGACCATCATTCTGATGAACTTTCATCAAAAGTGGAACATAAATGTGGCCTCTAGAGTGTTCACAAACTTTTTAAATTATTTGACCTAGTGACCTAGTTTTTGACCCCACATGACCCAGTTTCGAACTTGGCCAAGATTTTATTGAGACAATCATTCTGACCAATTTTGATAAAATTGGACCATAATTGTGGTCTCTAGAGTGTTCACAAGCTTTTTAAATTATTTGACCTAGTGACCTAGTTATTGACCCCACATGACCCAGTTTCGAACTTGGCCAAGATTTTATTGAGACAATCATTCTGACCAACTTTCATCAAAATGGACCATAAATGTGGCCTCTAGAGTGTTCACAAACTTCTTAAATTATTTGACCTAGTGACCTAGTTTTTGACCCCAAATAACCCAGTTTCGAACTTGGCCAAGATTTTTATTGAGACAATCATTCTGACCAACTTTCATCAAAATTGGACCAAAAATGTGGCCTCTAGAGTGTTCACAAACTTTTTAAATTATTTGACCTAGTGACCTAGTTTTTGACCCCACATGACCCAGTTTCGACCTTGGCCAAGATTTTATTGAGACAATCATTCTGACCAATTTTGATAAAAATTGGATCATAAATGTAGCCTCTAGAGTGTTCACAAGCAATTGTTGACACACGCAAGGACGCACGGACACACGGACGCACGGACGACGGACATCTCGGTATCACAAAAGCTCACCTTGAGCACTACGTGCTCAGGTGAGCTAAAAACCCAGAGCTTGTGTAGGTTAATACATTCAAAATGACCTTTATGAAATGACTTACCTTTCTTTGCAGATGTTTTAGCTGGCTGTTTTCTCGCTTTTCCTTGCTTTTTTGTGGAATCATTTTCTTCATCATCAGAGAGTGGAACTTCCTTCTTCTTTGGTCGACCTCTTGCTTTCTTTTTAACTTTGGGTTTATCTTCTTCAATATCAAAGTCCTGTAATGAAAAAGGCAATGTTTCCTGAACAATTTGCTAATTTTTTTACCATCCATCTTATACCAAAACCAAAAGCTCTTGGTAAATCCTACATCAAAGTTGTCTTATAGCATTTATAGCTTAAGTTTAAAACTGTGACAATTAAATCCTTTAATAACTTCAAAATTTGTATAGCCAGCCTGCTTTACACAGTTGTTTTATGTACTGGATTGTGTTAAAATGACTTTTTCACATATTGAGAGTTTAATCTTTTTGAGATGAGTTGTCTCCTATTGATGGCATCACAGAAACAAGAGGGCCATAATGGCCCTTTATCGCTCACCTGAGTTCTGTTTGAAAAAGAGGTATATTTAAGACAGAGTGGTTGGTATGTTTCAAACTCTTCTAAGTGCTAATTGCATTGAATACTCTAAGCCAATGCTCTTGCTTGTTAACATTTTTTTATGTGTATTGTATTTGTCTTCTTGAGTTAATGTTCACCAAGACAAAGAGAATTAAGATGAAGGAAATTTAGGTTTGTGAAAGCAGGGACAGTAACAATTGGTTGGGCAAATTAAAATAATAACAATTGGAAAATGTATCTCAAAGTCGTTTATTGGTTTTCAACAGTAAATAAATTTGGAAAATTTTAAGACAGTCAAGCTTATGGTAAATAATCCAATCATTCTGGCCAACTTTCATCAAAATTGGACCATAAATGTGGCCTCTAGAGTGTTCACAAGCTTTTTAAATTATTTGACCTAGTGACCTAGTTTTTGACCCCACATGACCCATTTTCAAACATGGCCAGGATTTCATTTTGGCAATCCTTCTGACCAACTTTCATCAAAATTGGACCATAAATATAGCTGCTAGAGTGTTCACAAGGTTTTCCAAATATTTGACCTAGTGACCTAGTTTTTGACCTCACATGACCCGGTTTCAAACTTGGCCAAGATTTCAATTGAGACAATCATTCTGATCAACTTTCATCAAATTTGGACATAAATGTGGCCTCTAGAGTGTTCACAAGCTTTTTAAATTATTTGACCTAGTGACCTAGTTTTTTACCCCACATGACCGAGTCTTGAACTTGGCCAAGATTTCATTGAGACAATCATTCTGACCAACTTTGATAAAAATTGGACCATAATTGTGGTCTCTAGAGTGTTCACAAGCTTTTTAAATTATATGACCTAGTGACCTAGTTATTGACCCCACATGACCCAGTTTCAAACTTGGCCAACATTTTTATTGAGACAATCATTCTGACCAACTTTCATCAAAATTGGACCAAAAATGTGGCCTCTAGAGTGTTCACAAACTTTTTAAATTATTTGACCTAGTGACCTAGTTTTTGACCCCACATGACCCAGTTTCGAACTTGGCCAAGATTTTATTGAGACAATCATTCTGACCAATTTTGATAAAAATTGGATCATAAATGTAGCCTCTAGAGTGTTCACAAGCAATTGTTGACACACGCACGGACGACGGACATCTCGGTATCACAAAAGCTCACCTTGAGCACTACGTGCTCAGGTGAGCTAAAAAGATGTAAGATAAAACTTGATATTTTTACTTACCTAACCTATATGATATACCTCACCTATATTATATACCTCACCTATATGACAAACCTCAACTATATTTTATACATCCTCTATAATACTAACCACACCTATATTACATTCCTCGTCTATATTACATTCCTCGTCTATATTACATACCTAACCTATATTGCATACCTCACCTTTTTTACATACCTTACCTTTATAACATACCTCACCTTTTTTACATACCTCACCTATATTACATACCTCACCTATATTACATACATCACCTTTTTTTTAGATAACTTACCTATATTACCTACCTCACCTTTTTTACATACCTTACCTATATTACCTACCTCACCTTTTTTACATACCTTACCTTTATAACATACCTCACCTTTTTTACATACCTCACCTATATTACATACCTCACCTATATTACATACACCACCTTTTTTTAGATACCTTACCTATATTACCTACCTCACCTTTTTTACATACCTTACCTATATTACATACCTCACCTTTATTACATGTCTCACCTATATTACATACCTCACCTATATTACATACATCACCTATTTTACATACCTCGTCTATATCACATACCTCACCTATATGACATATCTCACCTATATTACATACCTCATCTATATCACATAGCTCACCTATATTACATATCTCACCTATATTACATACCTCACCTATATTACATACCTTGTCTATATAACATACCTCATCTTTATTACATACCTCACCTATATTACATACCTCATCTTTATTACATACCTCACCTATATTACATACATCGTCTATATTACATACCTCACCTATATGACATATCTCACCTATATTACATACCTCATCTATATCACATAGCTCACCTATATTACATAGCTCACCTATATGACATACCTCATCTATATCACATAGCTCACCTATATTACATACCTCACCTATATTTCTTACCTCACTTATATAACATACCTCACCTATATGACATACCTCACCTTTATTACATACCTCATCTTTATTACATAACTGACCTTTATGACATACCTCACCTTTATTACATACCTCACCTATATGACATACCTCGCCTTTATAACATACCTCGCCTATATTACATACCTCACCTATATTACATACCTCACCTTTATTACATACCTTACCTATGTTACATACCTCACCTTTATTACATACCTCGTCTATATTACATACCTCACCTAAATCACATAACTCACCTAAATTACATACCTCACCTATATTTCTTACCTCACTTATATAACATACCTCACCTTTATTACATACCTCACTTATATAACATACCTCACCTTTATTGCATACCTCATCTACATAACATACAGTGAAGCCTCGTTTAACCGGACCCCAATTTTCCGGATGTCTCGCCATACATCAAAATTAAAAGGGAATGGAATTATTTTGCAGTAATATGATAAACCAATTACCATACAATAACGCCATTTGACCAGTTTGTTGCAGACGACTCTTGAAAACATTGTGGGTAAAGAAGAAATTGCTCATGACAAGCAATTTCTCCTTGACTCACTTTTTGTTTTTAGCCATATCAGAAAATTAACTTTGAATATCATCACGTTTTGAAATGTCCTCTGCATACTCTTTCAATTTGGGTTGGTTGAAAATTTGGCGATTGGTAATTGTTTATAAGTATACACGTACGTATTGACTGTTTATGTCTAGATATGTTTAAGACCAGGCCCTGCTTCATTAGTCTGGATTATTCGTTAATCCAGAAATTTTGTTGGGAATGGACGTGTTCGTATTAACAAGATATTACTGTTTATCCTGTCACTAGTGTCATTTTGGGACCGCTAACTAGGTGCTGTATATCATTTTTGATATCTGGCACTAACAATATTACACATCCATGCGACAAATCATGACGTCATAAGAACAGCATGACGTCATGTTTACATCATATCCTTATTTTTTCCGTTTTTCTCATGTTTTATTTACATCTTGTTTGTTTGAAAGAATACATAAAGGTAACAGGATAAATAGAATAGAAAGTTGGAGTCTTTGAATGGAAAAAGTTAACGGGCTCGGCTTTGGATTATTATCCATTTCGCCATCGGCTCACCGGATAATATTCCTACGCCTTGCCCAATAACATTTCCCATTCACGACACCAACCATCTTTTCTCTATACCTCATCTCCAGAGTTATCAGACGGAGGGGGCGTTCCCTCATCAAAATCCTCTTCCTCCCCAGCAGCTTCCTCCTCTTTCTCTTCCATTTTTTTCCGCTTTGCAGCAGGCTTTCCCTATAATTTATATAATCTGTCATTCATAGATAGCTTATACAGATATGACCACCTTTCAGAATTGAAAAATAACACTTTACAAAACCATACAAGTTATTGCCCAGGACCAGATGGTTCCTGTTGACCAACTTAAAGTCTCAAAGCATTTTATTATGCTACAAATGCATTTAAAGTCAACATATTATCAAACATATTAACACTCTTTCTAATTTCATTAGACACAAGTTTGGTACCTTGTGACTTTCAGGTCAATATTGTGGCAGCATTCAAATATAAAAATGTTATCTAAAAAGAATCGGGTCATTTATTTTACAGCCCTTATCTTCATAATGATTTTGCATATATATAACTATGCTCATTAACAGTAAAGCTTAAAAATAAACTAAAAAATAAAATCAGCATTTCACTGTAGACCCCATACTTCTTTAAAACAACACTCTTAATTTCACTAATAAAGTGATATTTTGTATCTGTATTCTGATAAAATAAGTACATGTAATACTGTGTGTCCAGCCATGTTTCATAAACAAAAGAGAACTTCAAAACCTTTCATCATATTGCATCAATGTATAGAATAATACAAGAAGTACATCAACTTCCAAAATAAATTGTTTTCAAATAGAATGTGAATTCTTACAGTATTTCTATACCCCCATACATATCTTATGTCCTGCTTCCACAATATAGGCATACACTTACACACACACATGTGCACAATCATTGTTACATTGTATGTATAAATGTAACTACTTGTAATTGTTTATACAGTGTGATAACCATTGAGCATTGCCTTGTTGAAGTCCCATTTCAATAAAACTTATGTTGTTATTAGAATGATGCCATTTATAATTATAACTCATTTTACAAATTTTTGCTTGTTCTTTTTACAGATATTCTGGCTTTAACCCATTACCAAACAATAACGACATTAAACCACTTTGTTGCAGACGACTCTGGAAAACATTGTGGGAAAAGGATATATTGCTCATGACAAGCAACTTTTCCTTTTCTGACAATATTTTCAGCCCTATCAAAAGATTATTTTCCAACTTCATCACATTTTGAAATGTCCTTTGCAAACTCTTTTAATTTGGGACAGTTCAAAATTTCGTGTTTGGTAAAGGGTTAAGGCAATAAAAGCATAAAAAAATTTCACCATCAAATGTTTACCTAACATTTCCACTCACAATTTTAGCAGCAATTAGTCTTACAAAAAGTTTGTTCCAAGGCAATCATTTTTCCCTCTCCTTTATACCTTCACCATTAGGATTTAGAATCTGTCAGTATCAAAACAATAATGCACTAATGATTAAAAAAATAACCACTTTCTTAGAAAAAAACTTACTGCTGGACTGGTTTTCTTCTTTCGTTTTGTGGCTGCTTTTGGTTTCTGTAAAAGCAACAATAGAACTTTATAATTTGCTTCTCTGTTTGGTTCGCCTACCATAAAAATTCCTCCACTACAACTTACACAAGCCTGACTATAACATGTCTTTTTTTATTTCCAATAATGCAAAAATAGCCTTTCTAAATCATCCAACCCCTGTGCTGACATAGTAATGAAAAGAGATATTAAAGAACAAGCAATGTATTGTTAACAATACTTTTCCTTTCTTTTTCAAACAACTGTTTTCTCCATAGTTTCTACATGGAAACTCTATGGTTACGTTGACACATTTTCCTTGTTTTCAAGAATATTCAGCAAACATCACACAATGTTAAATACTGTTGTTGAGGGCTGGTCAAACACAAAGGGTGATTACTTTGGGGCTCTTGCATCCTTATAGTTTTTAAAGTGCACCATGTTCGTTATAAAACCCTTTCCCAAACAATTAGGACATTTGACCACTTTGTTGCAGATGACTTTAGAAGACATTGTGGGAAAAGGAGATTTTGCTTGTAAAGAGCAATTTATCCTTTTCTCACATAGTTTTCTGTCCTATTAGAAGATGATTGTTTAACTTAATCACATTTTGAAATGTCGTCTGCAATTTCTTTCAATTTGGTACAGTCAAAAATTTGTTGTTTGGGAAAGGGTTAATTTACAATCACTTTCCAAAATTCGATGTTGTAGATCTGTACATATGAAGGCTAATAAGATCCAACATTTCAATCAAATGAAGAAATATGTTGCTGTAATACCTTTATCATATTGGACTCTGAACTATTAAACTTATACCAATCTTAAAGAACATAAAACAAGTCGTTAATAAAACTTAATAAAGAAATAAAATGTTTACTTTTAACATTTTGTTTTCACAATTGACCTTTAGAGGTTAATTTGAGTTTGAATACCTTTATTGTTATACTATTAAGAGTACATTATAATGTTGCCTAAACACGACAAGATATTTTATCAAATGAGGCTAAATGTATTGGTAAGGTTTTGTATAAACAGTTTCTACCAAAATGAAATATCTCAGAGAAATCCTTTTTTCATCATATGTCTTATCATTGTTGTTGGCTTATGCTTTTAGAGATTTCATCTAAAGGGTTTTACCTCAGTTTCTATAGGTTGTTCAACAATCTCATCTTCTTCAGGTAAACTTTCAACACCTTCCTCTTTTTGTGTCTGAAAAAAAAACATGCATACACATTTGACAAGAACTGAGAAACAACATTTAACCCATTACCAAACAACATCGACATGTAACCACTTTGTTGCTGATGACTCCGGAAAACACTGGGAAAAGGAGAAATTGCTCATGACGAGCAATTTTTCCTTTTCCCACAATGTTTTCTGCCCTATTCAAAGACCATTTCCAAATTTAATCATATTTTGAAATGTCGTCTGCAAGCTCTTGCAATTTGGGACAGTAAAAAATTTGGTGTTTGATAAAAAGTTAATACACATGCATTCACCAACATACATCCCAATCCAACTTTGGACATTCAGTCAGGGGTGGCAAAATAAATTGTCTGTCAATGACGAACAAGAGACATTTTGCTGAATTTTACTATATAGCCATTATACATAGAGGCACAAAACAAGATATGGTATAAATGGACAAGGAAATCAAAATTAGGTTTCACCACCCCTGTCAGTTCTTCTAAATGGATTCAACAGTTTATGAATATATGAGGAATGGCAGTTACATCAAACCAAGCATAGTTTACCAACTGGTTGCTGCAGAATAATTCTCAGTGATATAACACTTGTGTTTGTACATTTATTGCGTTAATTTGGACTCATACATCGTTTATTGAATAAAGATGTTCCCTGCAACAAGTACATATCATGATGGGGAATCATCACAGGGCTGACAACAGCAATGGGTGTCTCAAGGTGAAAAGATTACAGTGGACAAACTGACTCGGCATCAGAGGTATACTCAGAGCCGACTCTGGAAAACATTATGGGAAAAGGAAATATTGCTTGTGACGAGCAATTTTTCCTTTTCCCACAATGTTTTCTCTACTATCAGAAGGTTACTTTCCAATTTCATCACATTTTGAAATGTTGTCTGCAAACTCTTTCAATTTGGGACAGTTGAAAAATTTGGCGTTAGGTTTAAGGGTTAATAATTCAACTTGAGTATCAAAGACATTCAATGGTTAAAGTGGTCTCAAGTCAGCTGATGCATTGCATTGAATTGCTGTTGATGAACAAAAGCACATTTGTTAGCGCATATGATCTTTGTCAAAAAAGCTTATTTTACCAAGTCACTTTATAAATAGAAGATATCCATTTGATCATTACCAACTGTGGAACATATCAATAAATCATTTGGTTTGGATGTTTACAAGATGAAACTGTTGATACATGTTGAGGAATGACAGACATCAAGTAATCCCAACAGCTCACCTCCGGCACAATGTACTCAGGTGAGCTAAAAGAAAAAAAATAATAATAAAAAAAAAGATAATAAATGGATCATTTCAAACCCTTCCCATTAAGATCACATATGCACTTTTTTCTTGGTTGCATAGCACGATAGTAAAAGGGATATCTGGACAACAATCATTGCTTATTGAAATCCCAATAGCTTATACAAAACACAATGGAAAAAGGAGCAACTGCATGATTTCCAGCAACTTCTGCTTTTCCTACACTATTTTTGAAGAATACTAAGCCAGTTGCATTTGTCCGGATTAGGGGAAGGGCTAAAACGTTACCTGACCACTACTAACTCGAGGGTTATTCTCGATCTCCCAGAGGCCTTCATTAAACCCCTTCCGCTTCTGGGGTTTACCAAACCTGTCCTTATGCTTCTCATACGAGAATATATCCTTCGCACCAAGAAAATACCTGAAACAGTTCATGGAATACTGTGAGATTGTATGTATTCATATCCATTGAATCAGGGTTTTTTCATGTTGCATAACAGAGGCCTTTAACGCTAAAATAACTGGGCAAGACCAGTACTTCCACCAGTAACGTATAACCTGGGTATATGTTAGGTACAGTTTTCAAAAATATTAAAATGTAGAGAGTTTGAAAAGAACTGACTAAAAGATAGGGATTTTAACTGATCATAAGATTTCCTGATCCCAACATAGGGTATTCTGCTAGATGTAAAGGCTCACTTCACATTATTTGAGGCAGATAAAATACACGATATCAGCAACTTAAAAGTAAAGAAATTGAACATGGTGTTTGGTTTAGTTCGGTGACAATGGTTATACATATCAAACGTTCAACTATTATTACTCTGAGAGCTTGAAGCTCTGAAGAAGTCCCTTTAACAACTTGTTAAAATGACCCACAAAAAATGATTTCTCCTGGTAGAATCAAAATAAGTCATCTGTCACAATGGGGAAGACAAAGGACTAGACTGATTTCGACAATTTTGTTCTTTGCTCTTTAATATGTTCACAAGTCTTAAGGAGAAAGCTCAAGGATGCAACTATTCAGTTGAATGTAGCAAAAACCAGTCTTGTTCCAAACGGATGACTTTCAAGTCCTAACCTGTCATTTCCTTTTAAAAAATTCAATCACTTCAAAATATATTTTTGTCATTCAACCCTTTCCCAAATAATCAACGACATTTGACCACTTTGTTGCAGACAACTTGAGAAAACATTGAGGGAAAAGGAGAAATTGCTCATGACGAGCAATTTCCCCTTTTCCCACAATGTTTTCTTGCCTATCAGAAGATTATTTTGCAATTTCATCACATTTTGAAATGTCGTCTGCAAACTCTTTAATTTGGGACAGTCGAAAATTTGTTGTTTGGGAAAGGGTTAAAGAAAACGATTTGGCCATTTTCTTGATGTCATGAACAAAAAGCCTATCGATAAGTCCAATTTCCCTGTAGTATGAATGCCTCACAAAGAATTTCCTGACAATTTATCAGATCAAACTAAACCTACTTACGTTTCATGAGTACCATAGAAGAAGATTGGATACTTTCCCTTGGGTACTTTAATATCATCAGTAACTTCATTTATCTATAAAAGAAGAAAGGCATGATATTAAGAGGGTTCAGTGCAATACTATAGTAAGTGCTTCATGTTTATGAAGCATTTACTAAAGTCTTGCACCGAACCCTCAATTATAACCTCTTTTATACAAGACATCGCATCAAAAGAAACTCCTTGACAGTTTTCCATTAAAATCGTTGTGCTGTCAAAAAGGATTTCATAAAGTGAACTACAGTACAAACGTTCAAACTATGTTATTTAACATTAATTATGGTGGATTCTTAGTGTTCTCAATAAGGACAGGCAGCAGACCAAAACGATTTAAATTATGTTTTGGCCAGTGCAAATTTGTTGAGATGTTAAGAACCCCCATGGACCCCCCTCAAAGTTGCATGTTCAACCAATTCTTATTCAGGACACTGGAAAATTGATACACTCTCGATAACTGCTTCCCCTAAACATTACCAGTACCGCAAACAGAGAACTAACCCAGAACCTTTGGTAGCAAAGGTGGAAGTTTTACTTTTGCATGAAATAAGCCGACTACTGCAATAAGAGGGCTTACATCTGTAAACTGATGGCTTCTTTGACTGAAAGTGTGAGTGTTCAGAGGTAACCTCCAGTGTAACTGTAGAGTAACTGTTCAGAGGTAACCTCCAGTGTAACTGTATAGTAACTGTTCAGAGGTAACATCCAGTGTAACTGTAGAGTAACTGTTAAGAGGTAACCTCCAGCAGGGCCTCCGCTGCCGATCGCCAATGTCGCCAAATGCGAAAAATCTCGTCAATTTGCGACAAAAATAACAGTTTTGCGAAAGTGTTTGCGACAAACCGTATTTACCAATCATGCATGACATAAGCAACCCGGAGTAATAGCCAGTTCCCGTACTGGAGTTATCGAGGCATTCTGCGTGTATAAACACAGGAACCAGCCCGGTAATGACCCGTATCTTTAGCAGTTTGCACGCAACCGAGTTCGTACACAAATGACTGTCACTTATCGGATTAAAGTTTAATCACTTCATATGACTCGTGCGGCAACAGCTATGTTTGCGTTGCGCATGTGAAATCGCCCTGACACATATCCCTGAAATGTGTGTATAACAGTTTGACGCGAACGCATGATCGGAGACAATGTGAAAATTAGATGACAATTATCAAACACCGTCGGGTGTTGAAAATTAAAGACGGTGAATAACGTACCTATTTTAAGGTATGTTGCTCGTTCATCACAATGAAGCATTTACTACAAAATCGGCGAGATGCATTCTCTTTATAAACTGACTGATTTCGTAATTAAATGCCAATTGAAAAAAAAAAAAAATAGAAAAAAATAGACCTTATATTTTAACATTGGTTTCTGTCAATCTAAAAGCTTATTTCATTTTTTTTTATAAATCCGCTCAGCTCAATTCATACGAGTTATGTGTTTCATGTTTTTTTTTGTACAATTAAGAGATATTTATAGACAACCCTTATGGTATCTTAAAAATACATTTATATTAAACGCAAAATAATGAAGCATGGGGGACCATTCTTGCTTGTCTGTTATCAGGTGTTATACAGTTTGACATCAACTCTTTATTGACAATGAATTATTTCTTTTGTAAAACTATTTAATTAGCACATGGGAAGAACCAAAGACTTCCCCATTAAATAGTAGTTTATGATAAGATAAATAAAGTAATTAGCTGCTGTGCATAGATTTAAAACATTATAATGAACAAAAACCTTCTTACTACTCATTTCTAATAATTACCGTCAAGCCTTCAATTTAAAATTGGCTCAACTTTTGGCTCCACTTTCTTAAATTTGGCTCCAAAAAAATCCAATTTGCGAAAATGGTTGCGACAAGAAAAAAAACTCCAGGGGAGGCACTGCTCCAGTGTAACTGTAGAGTAACTGTTCAGAGGTAACCTCCAGTGTAACTGTAGAGTAACTGTTCAGAGGTAACCTCCAGTGTAACTGTAGAGTAACTGTTCAGAGGTAACCTCCAGTATAACTGTTCAGAGGTAACCTCCAGTGTAAGTGTAGAGTAACTGTTCAGAGGTAACCTCCAGTGTAACTGTAGAGTAACTGTTCAGAGGTAACCTCCAGTGTAACTGTTCAGAGGTTTACTTCTAGTGTTACTGTAGAGTAACTGTTCAGAGGTAACCTCCAGTGTAACTGTTCAGAGGTTTACTTCTAGTGTAACTGTAGAGTAACTGTTCAGAGGTAACCTTCAGTGTAACTGTTCAGAGGTTTACTTCTAGTGTAACTGTAGAGTAACTGTTCAGAAGTAACCTCCAGTGTAACTGTAGAGTAACTGTTCAGAGGTAACCTCCAGTGTAACTGTTCAGAGGTTTACTTCTAGTGTAACTGTAGAGTAACTGTTCAGAGGTAACCTCCAGTGTAACTGTAGAGTAACTGTTAAGAGGTAACCTCCAGTGTAACTGTAGAGTAACTGTTCAGAGGTAACCTCCAGTGTAACTGTAGAGTAACTGTTCTGAGGTTACCTCCAGTGTAACTGCAGAGTAACTGTTCAGAGGTTACCTCCAGTGTAACTGTTCAGAGGTTACCTCCGGTGTAACTGTATAGTAACTGTTCAGAGGTAACCTCCAGTGTAACTGTTCAGAGGTTACCTCCAGTGCAACTGTAGAGTAACTGTTCAGAGGTAACCTCCAGTGTAACTGTAGAGTAACTGCCTGTATATGGTTGTACGAATTTTCAAAATGTATTGAAATTGGAAAGTAATCCTTTTATATGGTAGGAAAAATTGTGGGAAAAGGAGAAAGTGGTCTGCAACAAAGTGAATTGATTAAATGTCGTTATTGTTTTGGTAATGGGTTAAAAACATTTTAGTATAACATGAAAGATTCTTCATAAATTTACATGGCAATGCCCTTTTCATCAAGTATAGAAGAATTTACTGTTTTATTACCGCCTGCCAAAAGAGGAGGAACCATCAGTATTCAGTAAGTTTGACAGGTGACCCTCGCCATTTTGATTTTTTCTTATATATATGCTTACCATATTGGTGAGTTTTAGGTATATCGTAAAAATAAAAGACAGAAGAAAGTGTTTAATTGGGCCTTTTTGTATAGCTGTAGTCGCTGAATTCAGAAAACAAAAAGCTGGTGTGACATTAAATTTTGGGGAAAACTGCATGTTTTTTAAAGAATTTTCCAATTGGGAAGGTGCCTTTTATTGGCCACTGTTACATGCTAACCCAAAAAAGCCCTGAATTGGGAGTAAAATAACTAACTGACCTCAAATTATGTGCACCTATTTATCTAAAATAACATTTTGATTTAAAGTGTCAAATATAGGATGCATTTTGACATGTCACTTAAAGATATACATGTACAGTTTATTAATGCATGAAAAGAAAGATATTCTTTATTGTGGCTTTTTCATTGGGGCTTCGAGGGGAGGGGGGAAGTATCCAAAAAATTAATTTAAAGAAGTCCAAAATATCCGAATGACCAAGCTACGTCACATGGACCGACCGAAAAGTAGGACAACACTCAAATTTCCATACCACTGTAATTACAGTCAGTGTGCGCAAATAATAAGAGTACAATATTTGTGAGCATTTGATATGATACTTTGATTAAAATAAGTTGCAACATATTTTCCTTATTTCATGCTTTAGTTTTGTTCTCACTCTTTTGAATTGATGGATCTATTTGTAGATTTTAACTGTTATACAACTTTTGTATTCAGCACAACTCGATCTTGGATAAGGCACGTACATAATCCCTATGCTGTACTTTGTAATGGGATGATGTAAATCTTGCTTCTGGTCATAAAAAAATGGGCGTCCAAAGCTTAATCTTCAACCTAATTGATGGTAATTAATAGATAGCTTGCTTATAAATAAGAGGTGTATCGCATACTTGTGTGGGCTAAAACAATTCACAAATAATTCATTTATGGAGTACATGGTGTACAAGATATGCTGTCCAGTTACATCAGATTCTATTTACTCTGAAATTATAACGAGCATTTGTTAAAAAAGGAGTTCAGCGATAAAGGTAAATATATGACATACAAGTCTCAATGATCCGTGAACAAAGCTTTTTTTCAAAATTTGGACATTTATTGTACTTCACTACATCTAAAGTCAATCTAGTCAAACTAATTTGACGCAATCCTAAAATATTGAGAATATTTTGTATCAGGCATTGTCGCAATATCTCCTGTCACATCAAACTTTTGAACCATTTAATGGAGGACGATTTGACAAACATTTTGTCACAACGTTAGAAGACAAACATTTCCATTGTTATTGAAAATTATCAAAAAAGATTTGTGAACTTATCATTTTTAATCAATCCATGCACTTGACATGTCTGTATTCCGCATATCCACTTTGTAAGAATGGTTTAGTTAACACTAGGTGAGAATTTTTTGCTCCCAATTAATTTTCTCTGCGCATGCGCACTGGAATGGGAAAAACCTATTCAGCTTTTTTTAATTGTTTAACGGTAATTGACGCCATCATTTGGTGGAATATAAGTTTATCTAACATATCTTGTCATATCAACTGACTTTGAGCACGACACTGTCTTCTAGATGGTTCCACGACACCAGTGTTTCTACAAAGGAGTTTTTATACTGGTTTGTTTGAGCACTAGGAATTTTGAAAGCGCAAGAATTATTCGAAAAACGTCGAGTAAGTTTTAACTTTCACGGTTCTGCGTTGTGGTTTAGATGTCAGGTATTCATCTGGGTCCACTGCCGGTACCATACCCCCTGCAATCTTGTAGCGCATCAACAAGCGATTATAATTGCGCCGATCTTGTAGAGAGCTATGTTTTAGGGTAGTGAGCATACTTAAGACACTTCCTTCTTCTTTGGACTTGTAATTGTTCATTATAAAACGTGCACCAAGACGTTGGACTTTCTCGATTTTGTCAATATCCTTTTTAAGAAAGAGGTCCCATATGACTGAGCCGTATTCAAGTTGAGATCTGACCAATGCGATGAAAGCTGTTTTACGACATTCGAAAGGGCAGTGTTTTAAGTTCCGTTATGTGGTTCGACCAGGTTAAATCATTTGATATAAGTTGTCCAAGCTAGGGGTTTGAGTCTACATTTTTCAATATCGTTTTATTCGTAGAAGTACAAACTTTTATTTTTGACGCTAAGAATGTAGCACTTTTATGCGTTAAAATTCATGCCCCAGGTAGATGCCCAGACATCTAGTGAACTTAGATCTTCTTGTAGTTTTACATGGTCCGAGATGTTATGGATTTGTCGAAATAATAAGTAGTCATCCGCCAAAAGTCTAACTTGTGATTTAACACTTTATGGTAGGTCGTTGATGTGACATAGGAACATTAATGGGCCAAGCACAGTTCCTTAGGACACCAGAATCGACTTGTATAGTTCTTGAGGGTTCACCTTCAACTACGACTTTCATTGATCCGTCTTCAAGGAAGGAAATGTTAAGATATTTACAGAAAAATAGAAATTCTGCATAAACATAATTGCAAGGATGAATATCAGCCATGAAGATATCCTTATCCCCAACGTTTCGCAGTTATGGTATATTCTTAACTTACCCTTGCTGGCCATGCCGGATAACCCTTCACCTTGGCGAATATTCGATCGAACGGCTTGAATTCCATTTTCTTGCAACGGATTTGTTTCACAAAATAAGTTTTCAACTAAACAAAAGACATGCAACTTAACTCAGAGCAGGCTTTTAAATCAAAACAATAGAACCATAAATGCTCGCGATTAAGCACAGTTTAGCCTACGTTCACGTTTGATGAAACACACAAAGCTTTTAAACGAACGGTGTCGTTTAGTTCATTACTTTTCTCTATGCCACTGTCCTATACAAAGAAAATGTTAAAGCAGAATTCCGACAATCTAGGAAATAATTTTATGTGCGTGAAACTTCATTATGGTGTCGGCCATGTTGCTTTCCAATCTCGCAGTGTAACGCGTCCTCTCGTTAAATGGCGGGAAAGGCGGTTTCGCTTAGCTCGGGTATGGTTTGACTCGAAGTCATAGAGTCCAAGGAGTATTTAAAGGCACATCAAAGGAGAGGAGTACAAATAAATTACTGAAAAATATTTGGAGTTCTTTTATCATGTTCATAAAAGTCATGAGAATTAGTTTAGGAATGCATGGAGACCCCATTAATGAGACTCATTTAAAATAAGATTTTTTGTGCTTGAAATATAGTTGTCTCCAATTCAATCATGTTTATCAACCACCTGTTTGTTTACATATTCAAAATAACGGATTTTGATTGGTCGGTTAAAAAATGTGTGTATCAACTATCAAAGTCAGAGGTGAAGAATCAGGAAATCTGAATATTAAAACTTGCTAATCTGAGTTATTTCGGGTTTACTTTCACATTTAAGTTGTGCTGATGGTGTTTTCTGGTGATAACTATTTGAATCCGTCAGAGACATAGATAACATGTTATCTATGTCTCTGAATCTGTCCAAAAGTTTATCAAATAATATAGTTTGAAATAGCATTAATCTCCTTTGATGGGCCTTTAAAATCATATGTAAGGATAATCAAAGCATTATCTCGGGTTTGATTTAACACTGATTAGAATAAATGTTTATCAACATCAATGCAGGCAAAAATACTGTGGGTTTGTTTTCATTTACTTCCACCTTAAAGCTCAACTAATAGATTTACATTCGTTTCCCTGAAGAGACGTTTCCTCGAAGTTAATTTATACAGTAACCGAGAAAGCGTCTCCCAGAAGTTAATTTGTGGAGAACTTTTGTTATATATAACTGATTCGATCTTTTATATTGTGTTATAGCCTACTTAGCCTACATAACCGATTGACGCCTCCTATTTATCCCAGAGATGTATATAATACATCAAGATATTCCAAATCAAGAAAAAAAAACACTTTATTTTCAATTAACTGTCATAATTTGGTCATTTTACAAATAAAACTCTTTATAAATTTAGTCACTATCTATAACAAAGACAGAATTCCTATATAATACTAGATACATTAACTTCGGGGAAACGACTCTTCGAGGAAACGACCGTCACACAACTTATAATATTCCGATTCGGTGAAGACTATGAAATATATACCGTCGTGCATTTAGACTACAAAACTGACCAGAAACCACGGTAACAAGATGTAGCTTTGTGTAAGAAACCTTTGCATATGCCAGTCGTCTGACTATTCGTATAAGTGTCGAATGTTTAAATTTACAATGGTCTTTTTTTGTTATCGTATGGATGTTACAAGTGTCCCCTCGTAGCTGACTCTAGATCTAGATATTGGCCCGTGGGAAATGCATGGGAAAGGTGGGGTCTTCGTCCCTACGCTACCCCCAATATAACGAACCGAGCAAATGAACCTCTTAGAGACACAAATACATCCGATCAGTGAAAAACACTGTCGTACACTCAGCGGATGTGTTGTCTATATATAACATCTATAACAGCACGTTCTCTACAAAAATGCATTATTTTGGTTTCATAATTTGCATAAACGTTCAACGAACGTTGTACATACGCTGCTTACTGTACTTCGTCCTACTGCCTTGTCACTCGTTACTGTAAAGTCAGATAGGTAACACGTATACACGTTTTAATTAGCCCACACAAGTCTATCTTCATTTATTTCCCATACCCTCTGCGTACCCTAAACGCTGGACTCAGCTGTGTATCGGGAACCCACTTAACATTACAATTTAACATTCAAGTTGCGTTAATTGACATAGTCTTAAAAGGATGGCCGATATCGCCAAAGACTTAGTCATGTTTTGTAGGTCTATTTGATCTTATAAGGGTGACTATTGGCCCAATGGGATCAAAGACCTGAAAGGTTATATTATCCACATTTGTTATTCTACTCTGTTCACACACGTGACGTTAATTAAAAAATATCTTATCTTATAATACAGTGTCAAAGCGAGTGCCTGAAAAACACCGAGACTGACACTTTCTAGTGGGAAACGGGACAGTGTGCGCTGTCAAGGCTTTCCATGTGTCCCGGTAGAAGAACAGGTCATTTTTTAAAAAGAACCTTCATCAAATTACCTTATTAGTGGAGACGTCGTGCTCCCGTAAACCAACCGTGTGATCAATTAATGAAGGTGTAAAGACGGTATTGTTCACCAACATTCACCGTATGTTGCCCTCTATGCATGAATAATTATGACGCGGTATATTCAATACTCGACAGTCTTCCGAACACAGTCGATAAACAATAGAGCTATACGAATTATATATCAACAGGTTAGCTTAGTAGCATTTATCAGATAGTGCACGTGGACGAACCGCGTGGTCGAATATTACGGACTGGTCCGAAGACATTATTAGATGTTCAGTTTAGCGTTTAATTCATGCTAATCATACAGGTCAATATAGACGGTGAATGTTGGTGAACAATGCCAGTCGTTGATAGTCTTTGACAATGCCGAGGTCCCTGCTGGTCAACATATCTTTGTTTTGAAGGAACATCTTCAATAAACGGTTGCTATTCTTAAAGTAGGGTTGTAAGGCCTTTCGTAAACAGTGTTGTTTCTGGTATTTTGCAGAATCTAGGTAAAATAAGTCGTTATTTATATGCGTTTGGTGTCTGCCTATAGAAGGTTTCAACATTCTGAAGGCTGACAGAAATCGGGCGCGTTTGAATCCCAACCAAATACGTCGTTATTACAACAACAGCAATGATTTTAAATCGCTCCAAAACACACGAAACTTCCTGTATCATGTATAGACTGGCAGGACGAGTTACGTTGTTCCTTTCGTATAGTTTGTCATCATATGACCACGGAAGGGCTTAACGAGGTAACATAAGAAAGCTGGCGATGTTATAATGTTAACCATTTCCCAAACAACACTTTTTCGACTGTCCCAAATTGAAAGAGTTTGCAAACGACATTTCAAAATGTGATGAAATTGGAAAATAATCTTCTGATAGGGCAGTCTGCAACAAAGTGGTCAAATTGTTTGGGAAAGGGTTATAACATCAGCATACAGGTTGGCAAATGCTTTATTCGAAATCGTAAGTATTATATGTATACATATATATCAAGATGCAGGCATACAAAGTCCACATGTCATCACGATGTTCCCAACTTATGTTGTTGTCTTTTGTCCGGGGACGATCAATCAAGAAAGGAAAAAGCCAAGTTGGGAATCATCTTATCAATTCACAAATCAAGCTTTCTCATAAATGTGCATAAAATCGATGGAAAAAGTCGAAACAAAAATCAAATCAAAGTTCTACTGCATTATTGAATGTACAAAGTGACATACTTAGAGATATTGAGGCTTCATGAATTAACTATGCCAGAGACCGTTAACCATTGATTGGGTCGTTGATTTTGCTTTCAATAACTTCTCTTAATTGTATAGCATACAGAAAGTGTAATGTTTACACGACATTTTATTTTGATTTCATTTTTTTCGCATGTATGTGAACAGACATCTTAAACACATTTTCAACTGCGTTTTCATTATGTCACAGTTTTACTGGGATTGACAAGTTCTAGGCTTAAACTCTGGTCTGGAATAATCCAAGTCGGATCAGCAAAATGTCAGTACATGTATTTGTTAAACTTCAGTTAACACTGCCAAAATGGAAACATGCTGAAAATGGTGTTAAACAGCAAACTACACTGGTGCTTTATTAATAGATAAGGTTAAGTTTTCCGACGTTATTACAATGACGTTAAGTCTTTCCTCATCCAATCGGCTTATTCAATTAACTTTAAATAGTAAATCATCGCCAGAGTTTTCATCACAGGGACCCGGTGTCAGGCTGACTTTGGTGTGCAGGCGTCGTTTCAATCTTCCTTACAGAGTTATCGTTCTTACCTCCCCATAAATATGGAAGTCTATCGGTAGATATATCTCTTGTACAAATTTGCATTGGCTATATGGAATGTCACGGCATAAGACATGTAAACTGACAGTCTTTAAATTATCTGTAACTTTTATCGAAACATTAAACAGCTAAGTTTTTAACGGCCCTTACAGAGTTATCGTTCGTCCCCCACCATTACTGTGAGGGTGTCGGTAACAATGCTTTGGTAGAGATTGACATTGGCTTTATGGAATGTCACGCTACCAGTCCGTAAACATATTTTTTTAAACAACATATTTCATCATATCATCGAGTTAAATTTCCGTGATGTTTCTATTCAAATGTTCATTATTCTATATATATTGTTTTCAAACAACATATTTCTCACACAAAACTATATACTGGCAATGAGAACAAACTTAACTAAAACTAATAACATTTAAAACTTTTCATTAAAATGACATCTCTAAAAACAAAGAATTTGTTGAAGGGGACTTTAATCAGAAATATTTCCCCTCTGGGAATAATAAACGTATTACAGTGTAAATGATATGTACAATCATGGTCATTAAACTGCATACTAAAACTTTTTCAATTTCCTTACTTTTAAGTTGCTGGAAAAGCAGTCAAACGTTTCCAAAGCACATCTTATAAATAAACCAATTTGAATGGTGTGCAATATCTGCAATGAAAATGATGTACATCTTTTCTGCAAGTTAATAACGGGTTTGGAAAGGTGTCAATGATATCAAGTTTCATGTCGTATTTTTATGGGTAAACATTGGCGTAGCTTCCATTAGGCACGTGACGACATTTTTATTTCAGGTAGCAAATATTGTGAAAAGAAAAAAAGATACAAGAAAAGAAAGCACCAAAACGCAACAGAAAGGGCCTCTATTTCCTGCTTAACCCTTTACCAAAGGTCAAACTTCGACTGTCCCAAATTGAAAGAGTTTGCAGACCACATTTCAAAATGTGACGAAATGGAAAAATGATCTTCTAGTAGGGCAGAAAACATTGTGGGAAAAGGAGAAATTGCTCTTAAAGAGCAATTCCTCCTTTCCCACAATGGGTTCAATAGTCGTCTGCAACAAACTAATCAAATGTCGTGTTTGTTTGGTAACAGGTTAAACTACATCGACAGTGTCAGAGGCAATTACCAATACCTAATATTACGTGGACAACACAACACAAAGTATACCAAAGACCTGTATACAGACTATTAATATTTATATATCATGTAGAAATATAAAGCGGGAATGAACCATAACAGGGGAAAAAGAACGGAGGTTAAAGCTCTCGTGCGAGAGAGAGAGAGAGAGAGAGAGAGAGAGAGAGAGAGAGAGAGAGAGAGAGAGAGAGAGAGAGAGAGAGAGGAGGAGGGAGGGAGGAGGGAGGGAGGGAGGGAGGGAGGGAGGAGGAGGAGGGAGGAGGGAGGGAGGAGGGAGGAGGGAGGAGGGAGGGAGGGAGGGAGAGAGAGAGAGAGAGAGAGAGAGAGAGAGAGAGAGAGAGAGAGAGAGAGAGAGAGAGAGAGAGAGAGAGAGAGAGAGAGAGAGAGAGAGAGAGAGAGAGAGAGAGAGAGAGAGAGAGAGAGAGAGAGAGAGAGAGAGAGAGAGAGAGAGAGAGAGAGAGAGGGAGAGAGAGAGAGAGGGAAGAGAGAGAGAGAGAGAGAGAGAGAGAGAGAGAGAGAGAGAGAGAGAGAGAGAGAGAGAGAGAGAGAGAGAGAGAGGGGGAGAGGGAGAGTGGTCAAAGAGGAAAAAAACAAGGAAAAAGAAAAAAAGAATAGTTATTCGGCTCACTAAATAGGAATCTCAACATTTAGTGTAGTTATACCTCAATTCATACGTATGATGATAAATCTTGAAAGGGGGGGGGGGTCGGTTCACAAATCGAAAGTAGACGTATAAAGTCAAAGTGGACAGCCAATAATGCAATTAAATGACGCACTATATCTCAGATGAGTCGTAAGTCCACAATATGCTGCGTGTTGGGGTCAGCTGCAATCGTTTTGAATATATTTGTAAGTGTTTGTGTCACACTATGCTTCGATCGGCCCTATGTTTATAATAGGCGAGAATAAATTGTAATATGCACTAAACTATTTACGTATGAGGGGGTGGGTGGTTACAAACAGTCACGTGACCTAATTTGTTAAACGTCAAAACCCGACATATGAAAATCAATGAAAGATGTTCGGGTTATTAAACGGGAAAAGATAAATGTATTACAAATCTGCTGGCGATGTAGGATTGTTACTTTACGTGCGATTGGAGATTACGATATTGTGTGAGTGCAGGTAAGTGAAAGTCCGCGACCAGCCCGGCCCAGTAGTAAAGGAGGGGGATCGGGGATCCTTTAATGAGATGTGGATGACCCACATTCCAATTAAATCCCTAACTGTCTGTCTGCAATGTCTGGTGCACTCGCGCGTCCGTATGGAATTGTCGTCAAAACGGAGTCTGTGACAGAAGATGTTACTCAAATGTATTTTGAAATCATGGTCAATACCATACTATTTGGGTTATTTGTTTCAACGTCCATTAAAGCGCTTAAATAGTTCTAGTGATAAAGCCAGCCGGGGAAGTTAATCTACGGATACATTATGCAACGAACCATTACATAATATTGAATTGTTCACCCTTACCAACCCTTTATACACTTAAAGGTAATTCAGCTTGTCAGTTAGAAAGTCACCCAGAGACATGCACATGTTTGAATTTGGTCTGATGTATTTCATTTTTTTTTTAGAAAGAAGTGTTGTTTTCCAAATACAGTATTTATTGCTATTGAAAGCAGTTTTGTATATTTAATTTTTCTTAATAGCTCTAATTAAATGCCGTTCGATGGTTAAATATATAGATAGATGTTGTAGGGTCTTGTGGCTTTTATTTGGTTTGCCAAGTTAGTAATATCATGTCTAGATTTTATATAGCACACATCTTTTCCATGTTAACTTTTGATAATTGTACCCTCTCAATTTCATAAAAAACACCAATATTTTATTTTTTAAAACACCCAATTTACAGAAAAGCAGAACTGAATCTGCATTCCTTAACCCATTACCAAACAGTAATGACATTTGACCAATTTGTTGCAGATGAGTCTGGAAACCATTGTGGGAAAAGGAGGAATTGCTCAATATGAGCAATTTCTCCTTTTCCCACAATGTTTTCTGTCCTATCCTTAGGTAATTTTCCAATTTCATCACATTTTGAAATTTCGTCTGCAAACTTTTTCAATTTGGGACAGTTAAAAATTTCGCGTTTGGGAAAGGGCTATTTAGATCTACTTTTGTCCTCTTCAAGTCAAGTAATTATAATCAACAGGTTTTTTATCTTTCTCCCTTTGCCTACAAGCCGGAAGAATCATGACATCTATTCAAAGCATTGATAGCATGCCATTAATATCTTATGTCTAATATCAGAATGCTAATAGCATTTATGGATATGTCCTTCTGAATCATTAAATTAAATTGAGACTAATTGAGATTAAAACATTTTAGGAAATGATTTATTTTATAATGCTAATAAATTTACTATCTTCTGCTAATTCCATGTAAACCAAACCAACTATGGCTTTATTTTAGTTACCTCAACCCTATCAGATAATACACTTCAACTCATTGATAACTGCAAGAACTTTATAACAATTGATCTAACATTTTGCAATTATCGTTTGCAGCATCATGATTGTATAAAGATAGTTAGTTACACATGCAGACAACTTGGTAAACAACATTTATGAATTGGAAAAATGCATGGTGCAAGAAAAACTCCCATTTTGTAACAATGATTCCTACACAATATTACAAAATGAATGATACTTTTCATTTGACATGATCATTTACTGTTGCTTTCAAATTGAATCCATCACACTTATTTCATATGAGAGAATTAGATTTTGGAAAGACTTTAGAAGCATACTAGCGCTCAAAGAATCTGCAAAACTGGTCAAAATGAGATATAAATTATGAAACAATATGTTAAAACATAGTGTAACACTATATTTTCATGATAATATAATGCCTGAATTATTTATTATCAGTGTTTCAAAATGGTATTTTCACAAATTGTGTACCACACAATTTGACTTCATGGTTTGCATCCAAGTTATGTCTAAGAATAGTGATGAAGAACTGCAGAACGGGTGGCAAGCACCTGGTTAGAAAAGTCATGCGTTATACACAAAAATACTTTCATTTATCCAACACAACAACGTAATAGTTAAAATGGAGAATTTCCCCGATTTCATTGTTCCCAGATGTTTTACGGAATGTAACCTGAGACAATTCTCTGCTGAACATACACAATTTTACTGTAACTGAGCTCAAATATTACTTTAAAATGACTAACTCAGAGATTTGTGCTGGGAATGATAAATGGTACAAATATGATATCAACAATCATTAGCACTTAACCATCGTCCATTTTCAATTCCTTTACTTTTAAGTTGCTGAAATCCTGTGATTCGTTAGATAATTTGAAGTGAGCCTTCACGCCTGTCAGTGCTTCTTTGGGAAAGCCAGTTTATGAAATATCACAGGAATACCTTCTTATGCGCCTTGCTAAAGACATATGACAAGAGCGGTTAATTGTTTTCACGAATCGTAGGTGTTTGAAAACACTTAACGGCTCTTGCATATGGGCCACAATGGTATCTTGAAATAGCACCTCTTATTCTAAGTTTAGCTTGTTGTTTACAAAATCAACCTGTTTAACCCTTTCCCAAACAACAAATTTTCGACTGTCCTTTAAAATTGAAAGATTTTGCAGACAACATTTATTTTCAAAATGTAATGAAATTGGAAAATAATCTTCTGATAGGCCAGAAAACATTGTGGGAAAAGGAATATTGCTCGTCACAAGCAATTTCTTCTTTTCCCTCAATATTTTCTAAAGTCGTCTGCAACAAAGTGGTCAAATGTCGCTATTGTTTTGAAAAGGGTTAAACAGTTTTCAATGTCTACAATGCAAATGATCTATACTATGTTAGTAAGAGGTCAGGAAGCTGTCAATGATCTAGTCTTATGTTACTTTAGAAATCTGTGTAGTCATCAGTAGGAGACAATTCTGTGAATAAGATTTTTTTCCGTCTAGTTTCTTATTAATTCTTTGTTTTTTCTTCAGAATACTCTTTATGTATATTTTCGTCAGTTCAAGCACTATATCTCATATTCTTCTGTTGAAAGACACAGAGTAAAATGCAGAGAGGAGAAAGATTCTCATAAAAAACAAAAATCACATAGATATTCCACAATTCTTTTCTCTAAATTCTTTACAACAATGTTAGTTTGTTGTTAGTTATGAATCCATTCAAAGTGAGGTGAGATACATTCATTGACATATACATCACTTTGTTGCTCACTTTTCTTTTGATGTTTTGCATAGAGTTTATGGTAGGCTTTGAACTTTTGCTCCATTTTTTCAGACAACTAAATTTAAACATTTGTTATCTAATGATTGGCTGTGATGAAATTGTGTATGCCAGCTAATATATTTTTAAGAACCTAAATAAATAATATAGGACATCACCACTAACAGAAAAATATCTTGTCATTTATTCATTTGGCACAGTGAGTCTTCTGCTTCAGGTGAAATAAAACTAAGGAATGGATTATACCAAATCAAATACAATGTATTATTATTTTTTTTTTTTTTTCAGTTTGTTAAAGCAATGCTGTGTGAAGGGGTTCGGATGTTGTCAAGCAAAAGGGCAATTAACAGGTTATTTCATGCTAAGCAGGACCATATTAACACAGACAAATCTAATAGGATAAAGAAGATGGCTGTGGTCAGGTAAAAGACTTGACATATATCAACTAAAGGATGGATTTTTGGTGCATTACTGAGTGTTTTACAAAGACAAGTGCTTTTGATAGACTATCACCATTCCAGGCTTAATCTGTATGTATTCAACAGCAATACAAAACCAACCATGTAACCGGTCCGTTGTGTCAACAGTTTGCCTTTCAGGGGCACGAAAAATGTAGACAGAAACTGTGTGTGTGCGTTTGTTTTTTCATGACAACGTGCTGCAATATGTGCAATCCACATTTTAAGTCTGGCTCTTATTTGCAACAAACAAAGATGTTTCAGAATGAAGGCTTACATCATCTTATATTTGAGCTCATACTGTATGTCTCATTGTAAACACATCATCATTATAACTCAACCTGGTGTGATGAGGCATTGGTATGGAAGTGGATGTCAACTTGATCTGTGATCCTGCCTTCCAGAGGAGACTAGAGGGAGACGTAATGTTGATGTGTGAACCAGCCGCCCAAAGTTTACCCAATGAAGACATTACAATACTAGAAGCTTCCAATATTCAGCCAGTCATGGCACCCACTAAAGGTCAGTCAGGTTATAGTATCGCAGTAAGGGATGATAGCACTGATTTGTGTATTGCCAGTGTGAACTCACAGCACTGTGATGAATGGGACGAAAATACAGAAACAGTTTCAAACAGTGAAAGCTATCTGCATGGGGTAAATGAAACAGGCCTGTTATCATTTTCAAATGAACACATTATTGCAGATAGCATCATGGAAAATGACACCATTCCTTATGGCTTCTTGGAACAAGCTTCTGACAACAATGACATCTGTGATGATAATCCTATGAAGGAAGAAGATATAACAGTTAGTGGCTCTCACCAAAGTACTGCAATGGAGGATGCAGGTGATGATGGTGTACCCAAATTTTCTAAAATCAAGAACACAGTGACCCTGACAAGACCCAGAAAGAGAAAGCAAGCCAAACCAAGGCCTGTGTCTGCAGAATTGATGGACTCTGACAGTTTGGACAGTGACAGTGACCTAGAAACTTACAGTTCAAATTTAACTTATTACAGTGTAGATGGAACAAACAGAAATATAAAGGCTGATAGATATGTAGACGGAACCAAACACTTTTATCATGATAAACAAATCACCCATAAACCCCTGTTTTCTAAACTCTGTGTCACAAAAAAGAGGCGCCATTGCTTGAGTAAACATTGTGATAATGGAAGTTTGGCTTATGAGGCCATAATAGAAATAATCAATAGCTCCTCGTCAGATGCTCATGTGCCTTGTACTTCAAACAGATTTCCTCAACATCTTTCCAAACATAACCATAGAATAGAATCTGAAGAAAAAGAAAGTTTAAGGATTGATGAACATGGAGAATGTATACCATTGCCAGAAACTGAAGCAGATGTTCTAAAGGTGGAAGAGTCAAAATGGTCTGAAGATATGAAGGAGTTGATGAGGACCACAAATGTAAAGTTTGTGAATGACGATGAGAATTTGTTATTAGAGTGTAAAGTGTGTCTAAAACATTTCCCGACCCCAAGCGACCTCACTGATCACTATGTAGGTCATAGCATGGCAGAGAGAGAGCAGGCCAAGACTCGCTGTGGAACCACCAGTCTGGAGAACAGTACTGTGGATACGGGTGTAGATCCATGTGACTCAGACACGGAATGTACTGGTGAAGCGGAGATGAAGGATATAGGCGAGGATTTGAATCATTCGGAGAGTGACTCCATGACCAGTTCCTGTGTGGACAGTGAGCTATCGGGCAGTAAAGACAAACTGAGTGGGGATGTGCTGGAGTCCAGCACGTATTTCTGTCACCTTTGTCAACAGAGATTCTCCAACATCACTGCCCTTCAAAACCATGTCGAAGATCATGCTCTCGAAGGGGAGCTAACCACAGACGTCAAGTCGGAGAATTACTGCTCGCTTTGTCAGAAAAAGTTTGCGAGTGCAGGATCGCTGTATGTGCACAACAAGATTCACACAGGAGAAAACCCTTACACCTGTAATACCTGCAGTAAATCCTTCCGTGATAAAACCAGACTCACCACACACATTCGAGTTCACACAGGTAAATATAAATGTTTTATCTACTCATGTCATACTCATGCCATACTTATGTCCCTAATACACCAGACTCACCACACACATTCTAGTTCACATAGGTTAATATTAATGTTTTATCTACTCATGTCATACTCATGCCGTTTATAAATTAGACTCACCACACACATTCTTGTTCACATAGGTTAATATTAATGTTTTATCTACTCATGTCATACTCATGCCATACTCATGCCCTTTATAAGTTAGACTCACCACACACATTCGAGTTCACATGTAGGTTAATGTTAATGTTTTATCTACTCATGTCATACTCATGCCATACTCATGCCCTTTATAAGTTAGACTCACCACACACATTCAAGTTCACATGTAGGTTAATGTTAATGTTTTATCTACTCATGTCATACTCATGTCCCTTTTAAAACCAGATTTACTATACATGTGTCAAATTATACCAAACAACTAGTGTATTAATACTGTGACAAAGAGTCCAAGGATCGTGGAAACATATTTAACAATGACTGAAAATACTGATGAAATTGTCAAAGTGATTCATGAATTGGATGTTTTGGTCACATGACTTTGGCTATGGTCACGTGATTTATGTGAAAGGCAGTGGTACTGTACTGCAATGCAGCAAATGGAAGTAAGCTTGAGCAGAGTTTGCTACAAAATTTGTTCAAAAAGTTCCGGTCTGATGATGAATTGGTCACATAGGTCGCAAGGCCCCAAAGAGGGTTTTTGAAACTTCAAAATAACCTATATGTTCTTTATGAAGAATTAACCCTTTCCCAAACAATAACGACATTTGACCACTGTGTTGCAGACGACTTTAGAAAGCATTGTGGGAAAAGGAGAAATTGCTCGTGATGAGCAATTTATCCTTTTCCCACAATGTTTTGTGCCCTATCAGGAGATTATTTTTCAATTCCATCATATTTTGAAATGTCCTTAAGAGCAGTTTCTCCTTTACCCACAATGTTTTCAAGAGTCCTCTGCAACAAAGTGGCCAAATGTCGTTACTGTTTGGTAATGGGTTTAAGGAACCTTCTTGTCTGTAACTGTAACAACAAATAAATTTGGAATATAAGAGATGTCCTTTACAGGAATTGATCAAATTATGTCCCCAAGGTCAAACTTGCAGGAGTTGATGTTATTGGACACTTTGTGATGGATGGCCCTTTGAAACATTGATAATAAATTTTGCAGAACAGTAATTGAGGGTTCAGTGCAAGACTATAGTAAGTGCTTCATGTTTATAAAGCACTTACTATAGTCTTGCATTGAACCCTTGACTGGTGTCATATTGTAATGATAATGTGGGGTTATGTTTGCTATACATGTGTTAACCTATTGTTAATGTGGGGTTATGTTTGCTATACATGTGTTAACCTATTGTTAATGTGGGGTTATGTTTGCTATACATGTGTTAACCTATTGTTAATGTGGGGTTATGTTTGCTATACATGTGTTAAACTATTGTTAATGTGGGGTTATGTTTGCTATACATGTGTTAACCTATTGTTTCATAATTCATAACTCATTTTACCCAGTTTTTGCAGTTCTTTGGGAAAAATTCTGACTTTAAAACAGTTGATCACTTACTTTGCTTTAGCTAAAAAATAACTTTATTGACATCAACTTTTTTTTTACAATGCTCTGTTTTAACCAATGAAGACCATTAATGAGCAGGACCTTTTCTAGGACTGTAAATTATCAAAGTTTGTAATTGATGCATTATAGAAGTAAGAATCTGTCGAAAAGTCTAGGGCCTACTACATACAGTCCGGTAATTTAGCCTTTATTGCCTACTACATACAGTCCGGTAATTCAGCCTTTATTGCCTACTACATACAGTCAGGTAATTCAGCCTTTATTGCTTACTACATACAGTCAGGCAATTCAGCCTTTATTGCCTACTATATACAGTCCGGTAATTTAGCCTTTATTGCCTACTATATCCAGTCAGGTAATTTAGCCTTTATTGCCTACTATATCCAGTCAGGTAATTCAGCCTTTATTGCCTACTATATCCAGTCAGGTAATTCAGCCTTTATTGCCTACTATATCCAGTCAGGTAATTCAGCCTTTATTGCCTACTACATACAGTCAGGTAATTCAGCCTTTATTGCCTACTACATACAGTCGGGTAATTTAGCGTTTATTGCCTACTATATCCAGTCAGGTAATTCAGCCTTTATTGCCTACTATATCCTGTCAGGTAATTCAGCCTTTATTGCCTACTACATACAGTCAGGCAATTCAGCCTTTATTGCCTACTACATACAGTCCGGTAATTTAGCGTTTATTGCCTACTACATACAGTCAGGTAATTCAGTCTTTATTGCCTACTACATACAGTCAGACAATTCAGCCTTTATTGCCTACTACATACAGTCAGGCAATTCAGCCTTTATTGTATTGTTAATTTGTATTTTTTGGTCATTTTCAATATTTTTTTGGTATTATAAAAGAGAAACAGTAGTTATCTTAATCATGCTCCCTTCCAGTTGATAGTGTACGAGTGCTAGGCTGGAAATGGTACCTTTATTTATGGCATGCCCCAGTGAGATAGTTTGAGAAAGCCAGTGTCCAATCACTGAGTCTAACTGTATACATCACCACACAGAATAGTCACACATCGATTATCATAACATAATCTTCAGATCGTTGCTTGAACATGTACCCTATCTACAGTCCCCTATCTACAGTCCCCTATCTACAGTCCCCTATATACAGTCCCCTATCTACAGTCCCCTATCTACAGTACCCTATCTACAGTCCCCTATATACAGTCCCCTATCTACAGTACCCTATCTACAGTCCCCTATCTACAGTCCCCTATCTACAGTACCCTATCTACAGTACCCTATCTACAGTCCCTTATCTACAGTCCCCTGTAATGTATAGTCGAAACCTCTTGACATGTAAGATTGTTTAACCCTTTACCAAATGCCGAATATTCCACGGTCCCAAATTGAAAGAGTTTGCAGACAACGTCTCAAAACTTGATGAAATTGGAAAATAATCTTCTGATAGGGAAGAAAACCTTGTGGGAAAGGGGAAATTGCTCGTTACGAGCAATTTCTCCTTTTCCTGCAATGTTTTCCAGGGTCGCTGCAAAAAAGTGGTTAAATGTCGTTATTGTTTGGTAATGGGTTAACAAAAACGCAAATCAGCTGCAGTCATTTTCTTCAACTTTGTCTAATGTTTACCAGTATGACTATCAAGAAGGCAGGTCCTAGAAAATATTAGGTTTTCATTGGTCAAAAGGTCCTGTCGTTCAAAAACATCAAAATTGTCAATAGTTTACATCAACATGGAATAGTTTAGTTTAAACTTATTTATTTAACGATTGTGAAACAAGTTATTACACCTTAGATTAAGCACTCTTGATTCTGCTTCACTGATGCATAACCGGTACCTGCCTCAAATGGGGATTATTGAAACGTCCCAAGGTAGATTTCGCTACTCACGAGATTTAAACCCACAACTGCCGTGTCCAAAGGCAGTCCTCCATTGACATAGTTAAATGCATGCCTGTGTTGTTTGCATTGTAGGTGAGAAACCATACATCTGTAACGTGTGTCAGAAATCGTTCTCCCAGAAAGGAAACTTAAAGCTGCACCAGAAAATCCATACGGGGGAGCGTAACTGTGTTTGTGGTGTGTGCGGAAATGGATTCCGGTCCCGCAGCGACCTAGTCAGACACATGAAGGTACACGGTGTTGCCCTGTCCAGTGGCTCAGAGAACGAGGAAACATGTCATAAGGTAACACACAGTCAATCATGTAATAGTGGCTCGTAGAATATGGAAACATGTCATAAGATAACACACAGTAAATCATGTAATGGTGACTCGTAGAATGTGGAAACATGTCATAAGCTAACACACAGTAAATTATGTAATGGTGACTCGTAGAACGAAGAAACATGTCATAAGGTAACACAGTAAGTCATGTAATGGTGACTCGTAGGACGAGGAAACATGTCATAAGGTAATGCACAGTGAATCATGTAATGGTGACTCGTAGAACGAGGAAATAAGTCATAGGGTAACACTCAGTAAGTCATGTAATGGTGACTCGTAGAACGAGGAAACATGTCATAAGGTAACACACAGTAAATCATGTAATGGTGGCTCGTAGAACGAGGAAACATGTCATAAGGTAACGCACAGTAAATTATGTAATGGTGACTCGTAGAATGAGGAAACATGTCATTAGGTAACGCACAGTAAATCATGTAATGGTGGCTCGTAGAACAAGGAAACATGTCATAAGGTAACACACAGTAAATTATGTAATGATGGCTCATAGAACAAGGAAACATGTCATAAGGTAACGCACAGTAAATCATGTAATGGTGACTCATAGAACGAGGAAACATGTCATAAGGTAACGCACAGTAAATCATGTAATGGTGACTCATAGAACAAGGTAACATGTCATAAGGTAACGCACAGTAAATTATGTAATGATGACTCATAGAACGAGGAAACATGTCATAAGATAACACACAGTAAATTATGTAATGATGGCTCATAGAACAAGGAAACATGTCATAAGGTAACGCACAGTAAATTATGTAATGGTGACTCATAGAATGAGGAAACATGTCATAAGGTCACACACAGTAAATCACGTAATGGTTGCTCGTAGAACAAGGAAACATGTCATAAGGTAACACACAGTAAATCATGTAATGATGACTCATAAAATGAGGAAACATGTCATAATGTAACACACAGTAAATCATGTAATGATGGCTCGTAGAACAAGGTAACATGTCATAAGGTAACACACAGTAAATCACGTAATAGTGGCTCAGCAAACAAGAGTGAGAGTGAATATAATGTAACAGGTATACAACTTGTTATCCATTATTTAAACCGACTTACTCAAGGATTTGTGGTCTGGGAGTTATAAACACAATATAAACAATAATTTACACTTCACCAAAGACTTTTTTAATTTTCTTTACTTCTAAGGTGCTGATTTGTTTTTATTTTGTTAAGTAATATGAAATAAGCCTTTGCACTTACAAATGAATGCTTTTATGGGAAAGCAGGTTTATAAATAAAGACAGGCACCTTGCTAAATTCATGTAGCAAGATGGGTTACATGTTTCCAAAGACCTACATGAGGTTGGTATCTTAAAATGGCACCTCTCATTCTAAGTTTAAGTCATTGTTTATGAAATAAACCCTCTAAAACTGTCTGCAATATCTGCAATACAGCTGATCTATATTTTTCTATACAGTAATAAACAAGGTTGGAAAGCAGCTAGAAGAGTTAGTTTTAACTTAATGCTCTAATTATCGTAAATTAGAAAGAAGAGTTAGTCTTAAAACAAAGTTCTACTCTTGCATTGCAGAATGAAGAGTAAGCTTAAATACAAAGTTCTAAATAGTAAAGCAGATTGAAAAGTCAGTTTAAAGATAAACATCTAATTTTTTTTTAAAAATAGAATGGAAAAATATGTTCAATACAAAGCTCTAACTATTGGCTCAGAGAATGAAGATTTTTTTTAATATAAAACTCTTGAAATTGTATAGTAGAATGATTTATTTTCACTAAAAAGTTCTAAACATCATTTAGTAGAATAAAGGGTTATTTTCGTTAGAAAGCTCTAACTATTTTATTGTAGAATGGAGAATAATCTTCAAAGTTCAAACCATTGTACATTAGAATGAAGAGTTATTCTAAATACAAAGCTCTTAATATTGTATAGTAAAATGAAGAGTAATTTCAAATACAAAGCTCTTAATATTGTATAGTAAAATGAAGAGTAATTTCAAATACAAAGCTCTTGATATTGTATAGTAAAATTAAGAGTATTTTTCAATACAAAGCTCTTAATATTGTAAAGTAGAATGCAGAGTAATTTTAAATACAAAGCTCTTAATATTGTTAAGTAGAATGCAGAGTAATTTTCAATACAAAGCTCTTAATATTGTATAGTAGAATGCAGAGTAATTTTGAATACAAAGCTCTTAATATTGTATAGTAGAATGAAGAGTTATAATCAATACAAAGCTCTTAATATTGTATGGTAGAATGCAGAGTAATTTTAAATACAAAGCTCTTAATATTGTTTAGTAGAATGCAGAGTAATTTTCAATACAAAGCTCTTAATATTGTATAGTAGAATGCAGAGTAATTTTAAATACAAAGCTCTTAATATTGTATAGTAGAATGAAGAGTTATAATCAATACAAAGCTCTTAATATTGTATAGTAGAATGCAGAGTAATTTTAAATACAAAGCTCTTAATATTGTATAATAGAATGCAGAGTAATTTTCAATACAAAGCTCTTAATATTGTATAGTAGAATGAAGAGTTATAATCAATACAAAGCTCTAACTATTGTATTATTAAATGACTATGGTGTAATTGAATGAATATTGATTTTCAAAACAAAGCTTTTACTATTAATTGTAGAATGAATGGTTATTTTCATGACAAGGTTCCAACTATTGTATTGTAGAATAAAGACTTTTTTTAATACAAAGCTCTAACTATTGTATTGTAGAATGAAGGGTTATTTTCAATGCAAAGCTCTAACTATTGTTTAGTAGAATGAAGAGTTAATTTCAATACAAAATTAGCTATTGTTTGGTAGAATGAAGGGTTATTTTCAATACAAAGCTCTAACTAGTGTTTAGTAGAATGAAGAGTTAGTTCCAATGTAAAACTCTTATTATTGTTTTGAAGAATGAAGAGTTATTTTCAATTTAAACTCTTATTATTGTATATAGGATGAAGGGTTATTTTCAATACAAAGCTCTAACTATTGTATAGTAGAATGAAGAGTTAATTTCAATACAAAACTAGCTATAGTTTGGTAGAATGAAGTTTTTTTTTCAATTTAAACTCTTACTATTGTATGTAGAATGAAGGGTTATTTTCAATACAAAGCTCTAAGTATTGTTTAGTAGAATGAAGAGTTAGTTCCAATATAAAGCTCTTAGTATTGTTTTGAAGAATGAAGAGTTAGTCTTAATAAATTTAAAACCCTTAACTTTTGCATTGTAAAATAAAGAATTATTTTTGATATGAAGTAACTATTGAAAATTAGAATGAATAGTTAATTTCAATATAAAGTTCACACTATTGTATTGTAGAATGAAGGGTTATTTTCAATACCAAGCTTTAACTATTGTTTAGTAAAATAAAGAGTTATTTTCAATACAAAACAAGCTATTGTTGGTAGAATGAAGAGTTATTTTCAATCTTAAAGGTCAAATTTCCCGATAAACAAAATTTTCTTTATTTATGGTTTTTGAATTAGGTTATGGTTTCGTTATGACGGAGGTAATGATTTTTTTCTTAAACAGAAGCGAAAAATGTTGTTTTTGACTACTTTTATTCACCTTTATCGATTTTTTTGAATGACTTATCTCCCTTGTTGTGACGTCATTTGTGCTTCAAAGTCATATGAACTATCAGTAAGAAGAATCTAGTTCTCAGTAACGACGGTGTTTTTGCACAAATTTCGGACATTTTAAGTGTTGAATTGTGTTTTGGGAAACATAAATTGGAAATTGAATATGGTATTTTGACAGGTCTTCTGGTGTTATTCTGCTTTTGGTCGCAGGATGCGAGTTTCTCCCGTTTTCCGACGAACATACAAGCTGCAAAAAGTTTCGATAAGTAAACTGGACCGTGTTTACTTTACAAATAAGCAAAAGATATATTCCCCAAACAAGAACAGTAGGCTGTGTTACTTTCACTTCGAAGACGGCAAGTTTACGCATTGTTAGGCGTTTCCAGAGAATTGATTTTATTGATCTTTAAATGATCGGACTCAATTCAAAGAAATTTATACAGGTGAAGACGCTTCAAATTCATTCTACTTATTGAGTAACTGTTATATTTCCCTTATTTGAAACACACCGACAACATTCACTTTACCTTGATGGATTGGTTTCAAGACTGTCAATGCAAACCAGACTAAGCTAATCTCACTTTCAAACACCAATCAAGCGATAAAGCATACAATCATGTGTCAAGACATTGGTGTGACGCGCGAATGTGTACATTGTATTTCGGAATGACCCCAAATATCTATCAAAAGTTGTTGTTTTGTTACCCAATATACCAAGTTGCTAATGATAATTTAAGCCTGAAGTCCTTTTGTTACGCTGTTTCCCACATGATCTCAGGTAAAGGAAAATATTTTTCAAAATTAACGTTGTGGTGAACTGATGTTCGTGATTAAAACAATTCCTGACTGTTAGTTTGGGGTCTTAGAGCCTCGTGTAGTCTTGCTAGATCTTTATATAGAATTTGCACTGTGTAAATGTAGATAAATTAATGAAAAGGATAAATCACGTTGATTACACCTTTTTTGAAAGTTAATTTCCTTGAATGACTCTCTTACTCGCCAAGCTAGTTTTGTTTGGAACAGATTAACTATGCTACATACATGTACTTAGGTAGGAATACTTAACGATTATATGACGTAAGAATTCAAAGGGTTGCAAGAATATGTTAATTTCATCCAACATCATAAGTTATTGTATTGCTATGTCTTTGGGTTTTAAATGCTTAAATGCATCTTGTTCTTATTTGGAAAACTTGTTTTATGTTTTAACATAATCGCAGAAACGTTGCCATTGTACATAAATGAGACAAAATGAAAAATGTACGTTGATTGCTATGATAACAAACCGATTAAAACAAGCAAGTTTCTTTTATCTGCCGTGGTCTTTGAATGAAAATTCAAAAAAATGAATATTTGATATCTGCAAACTGTCTCTGAACTCATCAACGCAAATGATAATGGGTTCGATCTTAACTTAAGCGTCTGCTTTTCGGAATTATTTAAATCACACTCCTCATTTTTTTGCCATTGGTTATTTTGGTTTAAATGACGTATGTCACTCTGAAGGCGTTCAAACATGATTATTACAAATTTATATTGATAATTTAGTAATAAGATCACTAAATATATAATTTACACATTTGAACATAATCTCTTTGTCTACAATTTAATTGATTATTGTCAGTTTACCTCACATACAAAGGGTCAATCAACAAACATAGGACATTTCAAGGATTAAGGGTCGTTATGCAAATTAACACCAATCTGCCACATTTGCACAGTATGTTTCAAGTCTCAAGTCCTTTATTGTTTAGGCGAAAGATAGCCTCTGGCGTTAATCTCCTAAGTATCTCTGTTGTTAATTAACAGGTCTGACAGGTTCTGCTATTCCAGACATGAAATAACAAGCGGCAAATCTCACACTTTCAATGCGCGGCAATTAAATTTGGTTAAAAAATCCATTGTTAAGGTGGAAAAAACTCTCACAGGATGTTTGGATTGATACGGTGTCAGGACATATTTATCTCTCAATGTGACTTACGTCTGATACTTTGTCGTTATGATATTCAAAGAAGTAAACATGTTGTCTTTTCTATTAGAATAGTTTGACACTTCAATAAGTATATGATAATCAGTATTCACCAAAACGGTATTAACTCTATGCTTTCAACCAAAAAACGTTTTAACATCAAAATCAAGTTTTGTCAAATTGATATTTAAATTCCAAAATCATAAAAAATAAATTCAAATATGTTTATCTAAGGTTGTTAGTAAAATAGACTATGACGATTTTTTTGTTTTAGCTGTTAATTATTAGACCTGTCCGAAAATTAAATGCTCAATATGTCAAGGCTACTTACACGAGAGAAAACGAACATAAATGAAAAGTGAATATGAAGAACGATTCTTAAGTCAAAACAGTTGATCTAGAAAGATGACATCGGAATCAATTTCGAGATCATAGACCTCTTACTGGGGGTGGAGTTACTAGAAAGTTGCCTGATGATTTTAACAAATACTCTTGAATGTGCCAGTGTTTAGTTTTGAAATTTGGATGTGTGGTGAAAATGTGAGTTAAAGGATACCCTTCGTATCACAAGTAAGTTGATGTGTGGTGAAAATGTGAGTTAAAGGATAACCTTCGTATCACAAGTAAGTTGGGTTATAATACGGTTTGTTTGTTCTCAATTTATGATCTTCTCCCGTTTCATTTCATGTATTGATAAGACAATGCAGGGTGAATTTTGACAGTTAATAGTTATACGATGTACGGTTTTAAGACAATTCGTTTATTCAGATCTATGTCTTTGTTTACTACTAAATTAAAACCTTAATGCTAATACACGATCATTGACGAAAATGTACTTGTGTTTTTTTTTCAACAAATATTAATGAAAATAGCTGTTTTCACAAATATCGTCAAAATTTCAAGCCGATTCTTACATATGAAAACATTTACAAATCCTTTCAAATTTACGCATTACGTCACTTATTTTTTTTTCTTTTTTAAAGAAAATGCACTGTCAATCCAAACATTGACTTAAGGATTGCTATTTCGAGGAAAATCGTCCCAATTTCAAGCCGTTCCTTTCATATGAACGCATTGACATATCCATGTAAATTCACGCGTTAAGTCACTAATTTATTTTTTTCAAATGGAAATTCTTATAATATGAAAAATATCCCGTATAGAAAATTCGCTGTCAATCCAAACAATGACTTAAGAATCATTTATTTCAAGGAAAATCGTCCAAATTTCAAGCCGTTCCTTTCATATGAACAGGTTTACGCAATGACAAATCCATGCAAATTCACGGGTTAAGTTATAAAATTATCTTTTTTCAAATTGATATTCTTATAAAATGAATCATATTCAATAAAGAAAATGCGTGTCAATCCAAACAATGACTTTAGGATCGATTATTTGAAGAAAAACACCAATTATAACCAGCGATCGCTCTTCACGCCCTTTACGTGGCGCATTCAGTGGATCACGAGTGACGTCACAGCAAAGGGAAGTAAGTCATACGAACTTTTATTAATCGGTGCGCTATGACGGTGATTTATGACGTAATGCGTCATGCTAAAATGTTGCAAATAATTTCAAAGTGATTCTTTTACTTCATATTTTAATTTTATGAAATAAACCCAACCTGTACATATGACCTTTAAGCTCTAACTATTGTTTTGAAGAATGTAAAGATAGTTTTATTATAAAGTTTTAACTATTGTTTTGAAGAATGAAGAGTAAGTCTTACTAAATACAAAGCTCTAACTATTGCATTGTAAAATAAAAGAATTTAGTGACCACAGAAAACAATCAAATCTAGTGACCACAGAAAACAATCAGATCTAGTGACCACAGGCTTCACCATATTTAGAGTTCTAAATGTTTTCTGTGGTCACTAGATCTGATTGTTTACCGTGGTCACTAGATCTAATTGTTTTCTGTGGTCACTAGATCTGATTGTTTTCTGTGGTCACTAGATTATATTGTTTTCTTTGGTCACTAGATCTGATTGTTTACTGTGTCACAAAATCTGATTGTTTCCTGTGGTCACTAGATCTTATTGTTTTTCTGTGGTCACTAGGCCTTATTTTTTCTGTTGTCTCTAGATATAATTGTTTTCTGTGATCACTAGATCTGATTGTTTTCTGTGGTCACTAGATCTGATTGTTTTCTATCTTCAATATCAAGCTTAATATTTATTTTTATGGAATATATAGATTCAGTACAAAACTAGTTATTCATAAACAGTTTTATAGTTAAAAGCAAACGTTATATTTATGTTAATGGAATGTACAAAAACAGTACAAATTGAGTAATTTGTATACAGTTTTCTGTGGACAAAAACACTCGAAAGATGTAAACAACCTAGACTTAGCATGTTCCATTTTTTGACCTTACATTCACCCTCAATTTGCACAAGAAGTGGTTAAATATCCCGGGAGCAGAATGGAGAATGATTAATCTGATTGATGCTAGATAATGGAGTTAATTGATAAAGTGATGAGAAACATTGAATTTTCATTATCCTGAGTCAGACTTTCTGATGGACTGAAATCCAGAACCTTAAAGAGACTATATCACAGATTTGGATTTTAACGTTTTAAAATGAATTGTCTTCTAGCGATTAAATGAAGATATGAATTTCGAAAGTAACATAAGACTACAATAACGACAGCTTTCCCACCCCCTTTTATAATGGTACAGGAAAGATAAAATTCATTTGTGTGGCAGATATTGCAAACCGTTTAAACAGATTTATTTTGTAAACAACAAGCTAAGCTTAGACTTAATGAGAGGTGTTATTTTAAGAAACCCTTGTCATGTGGATCTCTGGAAACATTTAAACACCCTTATCACATGACGTTAGTAAAGTGCGTGAGAACTTTCTGTTATCAGTGTTTGCAACTTGAAATAACTAGTTGGCCAAGAGTAGTTTTTTTTGTAAAAGAGTTTATGTATTAATTTACTGTTATAAGGATTTAAATCACATCATAACTGTTGAGGATATACTTTAATTACACACATATATATATATATATTACTGCTGCCAACAGAAAGTATGTAGACCTATTTATACCTACATACATGTATTTACTTCAGGCCCTGAGTATGGTGTCATTGTCTCCATGTATTTACTTCAGGCCCCGAGTATGGTGTCATTGTCCCCATGTATTTACTTTAGGCCCTGAGTATGGTCTCATTGTCCTCATGTATTTACTTCAGGCCCTGAGTACGGTGTCATTGTCCTCATGTATTTACTTCAGGCCCAGAGTACGGTGTCATTGTCCCCATCACTGATGTTTCACCACGACTCCATTGATGGTCAATCAACACTGAACCGGTCCAACAAGATCAGAGACCTCCTCGAGACCAACGAGAGTATAACTCCGCTATCCACATTACCTGGCACTAGGTCAGCTACAGAGTTACATAACCTGACACTCCTAGACTCTCTGGATAGGCGTTGGGGTATGACTACTACAGAAGGTCAACATTATAAACCCGATATCTATCTACAGGACGGGCTGCCCACCAAACAGTACGGTGATGTTGAAGCAAACTCCTACATGATGAACCGTAATCTGGAAGTGGAGTTTGTTAAGGCCATGACGAATGCCAGAATGGAATGTGAAGGGAGGCCTGTGAAGACTCACACCTGTCCTATGTGTAGTCTCTCACTGGGCTCATATGATGCCTTTAATCATCACATACTTCTACAACACAATCCCTTATCAATGTTTGGTGGTCTCTCAAGTACGTCATCAAAACACCCTTCCATTCTGTCACTACTCGATCCATTGATGGCCTTGCCTAAGAATGATCGTTTCACGTGTAAGGATTGTAATGAAGTCTTCTCCAGCTATGAGAAACTTTCTCGACATACTGATACCCACAGGCAAAAAACTGCTCTGGAAAACGTCCAATCCACACATCCAGAACATAAAGTTACCAGACATACTACCCACTCTGACCTGAAGGTATCTGGCCATAGCCCACATACTGACCTTAAGATATCTGGCCATAGTCCACATACTGACCTTAAGATATCTGGCCATAGTCCACATACTGACCTTAAGATATCTGGCCATAGTCCACATACTGACCTTAAGATATCTGGCCATAGCCCACATTCTGACCTTAAGCTTTCTGGTCATAGTCCACATTCTGACCTTAAGATATCTGGCCATAGCCCACACACTGACCTTAAGATATCTGGCCATAGCCCGCATACTGACCTTAAGATATCTGGCCATAGCCCCCACACTGACCTTAAGATATCTGGCCATAGCCCATATACTGACCTTAAGATATCTGGTCATAGCCCACATTCTGACCCTAAGATATCTGGCCATAGCCCACATTCTGACCTTAAGCTTTCTGGCCATAGCCCACATACTGACAATAAACATTTGAAACTCTCCCATCGGTCTGACAAGAAAGGATCCCTGCACAAACGCCACATTGACAATCAAGGTCCAAGGCAGAGTTCATATTTTGACATCAAAGGCTCTTCTCACAGCCATCATGTTGACTCCAATGAATCCAAACACAGCTCCCATTTTAGTTCTAACGGAATGATGTCCAGCCCCCATTCTACCACACAATCCTCCTACTATGACTCCAAGAGAACTCAACATAACTTGCTTGTAGACCCCAAAGTTACGCAGCATGGCCCTCAATTCGACATTAAGGGACACAGCCTAGATTATGTCCCAATGGGATCCCAACATAGTCCTCAGTTTACCCCAAACGAGCCCCAACATGGCCCCCATTTTGACCCTGACAGGATGTCAATGTCTAGGGAGGATGGAGTTAGTAGTTTCCTGTTGTCCGCAGCAATGATGGAGGATATGAAGTTGACAGCCCATGATAAACTATACAGGTAAGTGTGAATGTGTTAAACTTACATTCTTCATAATGGAATGGTTGTTTATCCTCTGATCCTTTAACAATAGAAAGAAGATTGGTCAAGAATGGGAGTCAAAATAAGGACAATATTTAACTTAACTATTCAAAGAATTAGGAGAGCTGTACTACTCACCAGGGTGTCGTTGTTACACCTTAGTACATAGGCGTAGGAGCAGGGGGGGCCAGGGGGGGCCCGGCCCCCCCAATATCCAGACTGGGGGGGCCAGAGTATACTTTGGCCCCCCCAATATTCACAGTGGCAAATGAAGATATTTGTATAGAAAAATGAAAGAAACGAAATTTAACAGCAGAATAAAAATGAATGTGTATTTTTGTGCTCTATGTAATACCAATTCGCCTTTTGTTACGAACAGTAACCAAAATCTTTTTGACGTCATCATCGCAAATGGCAATCTGAACACATCGGGTTTATCCAATGAAAACTCAGCTCGGTAAAATACCCGGGAAGTGTTGATCGACGGAAACAGTGGTGTAAAACATGTTCTTTAAAAGGTGTCAGACTCTATATTGGCTTCAACTATTAAATCTCAAGTTGTTGGATCCGTGGCTGTGACAGTCTGGTCGCCGCTACTTTTTATTTAGTTCAACACAATTGATTTCCGCGTGAGATCGAGACCTGGCATATCCTATTTTTGTATTAAAGATACATGTTTCATACGCTTTCTTTTAATTCTTATAATGTTATTGAATTTGCACATGCATGAATAGTCATGAACAAGTTTAGGAACATTAATTCTTAGACCGGTCCTCATCTGAAGTTGGCCCCCCCAATGTTGAAAACGCTCCTACGCCTATGTAGTAAAGTTTTTACGTGTAAGTTTGTATCTACTGCATTGTATAGGTTGATGCTTCACACTTGTTTTGAATTTGAGCAAGTCATGCCCCCTTTTACACTTTTTGGGTAAGTTTATACATGCCAGTCGTATCTCATTAACTATCATATGGAATGGGTCGATAATTTATGCATGTGTAATGGGTAATTATATATGGTCCCCTATAAAGTTAAAAAGTAAATGTGCCTTTTAAGGCTGAAAGTTTCGATCTCAACAACTACTACAAATAACTTGGGATCATATTCAAAGGTCACTGACAAAATACCAAACTCTGAAATTGGATTTACTCAGAGACTTGTGCTCTGGGAGTAATTAATGTTAAAAATTTGATATCAACAATCATTACCTCTAAACAAAAGACGATTTTCAATGTCTTTACTTTAAAGTTGCTAAAATCCTGTATTTTCGTTTAAAAACTGAAGTGGTCAGTGTTGTATAGGAAAGCCGCTCTATAAATAAATGCAGGTATTCTTTCTTGTACACCTTACAAGGGTTATGTGCCAAGAGGTTTTAAACATTTCAAGGACCCATGTGACAAGGATATCATAAAACCCCACCTCTTATTCTAAGTTTAGGTTGTTGTTTACAAAATAAAATGTTTAAATGGTTTTTGGAATATCTGTAATATAAATGTCCTATATATCTTTTCTCTACAGTTATGAATGGGGTTTGAAATTGCTCAATGATTTAATTTTATGTTACTTTAGAAATCTTCGTTGTTATTTTATCAGTAGAAGACAATTTATCTTAAAAAGTTAAAATCCCAATCTATGAGATAGTCATTTTAAGCAAAATATGATCCTTTGTTCTTTAAAAATATTGGTTGAAGTTTTGGTGCAAGTTTGTTTCCCAACACTTAATGGAGTTGGGTTGATTGAAACATAGAACATGTGTTTTGGGTCATAATGTCAGGTCACTGACCAAGTACCATAAGTCTTGTTATGACTTTAAGTAAATTATGGCCTTTTTGTACTTAGAAAATCTTGGTTAAGTTTTTACATGCAAGTTTCCATCTCAACAACTTCTGCAAAGATCTGAGCGAAACTTTTCATATCTGTTTGGGATCATAATATAAGTTTACTGACAAAATTCCTTAACTCTGGTTTTGATTTTAAGCAAATTACGTGTTTCTTTGTTCACGTTTAACATGCAAGTTTGTTTCTCATGAATTACAATAGGTATAGGGAACGGGCTGAAAGTTTACAACAAAAGAGAAATGAATAAGTATATTACAGATGGATGAATTGTATGATTTGTGTTTTTTAACAGTTGTGAATTCTGTGTGAAAACCTTCCGACGGAGTCACCATCTTCAAACACATCTACGTACCCATACAGGTGACCGACCCTACACATGCGTCGAATGTAACAAATGTTTTGCACGCGGGGATCATCTTCACAACCATCAACGCACCCATACAGGTAAATATTGCTGTTATCTTTTTGGCTCATCTGAGCACAAAGTGCTCAAGGTGAGCTTTAGTGATCGCCCAATGTCTGTCGTCCATCGTGCGTCGTGCGTCGTCCGTCGTGCGCCGTCAACAATTTCTTTAAACATCTCCTCCAAAACCATTGAGCCAATCTTAACCAAACTAAACAGGAATGTTCGTTGGGGGATGCTCTTCAAACGTTGTTTAAAGAAATTGATTCCATGACAACTTTGGTTGCTGTGGCATGAAAAAGGGGGAATTTCTGCAATTTTTAAAAAATCTTCTTGTCTGAAACCACGGGTCAGAATTCAAAATAATTTCACAGGAATGTTCGTTGGGGGATGGTCTTCAAACGTTGTTCAGAGAAATTGATTCCATGACAACTTTGGTTGCTAGGGCTCTGAAGAGTTTACCTGTACTAGGCTAGGGCTCTGAAGAGTTTACCTGTATTAGGCAAAGGCTCTAAAGAGTTTACCTGTACTAGGATATGGCACTGTACAGTTTACTTGTACTAGGCTAGGGCCCTGAAGAGTTTACCTGTACTAGGGTAGGGCTCTGAAGAGTTTACCTGTTCAAGGCGAGGGCCCTGAAGAGTTTACCTGTACAAGGCTAGGGCCCTGAAGAGTTTACCTGTACAAGGCTAGGGCCCTGAAGAGTTTACCTGTACAAGGCTAGGGCCCTGAAGAGTTTACCTGTACTAGGCTAGGGCCCTGAAGAGATTACCTGTACAAGGCTAGGGCCCTGAAGAGTTTACCTGTACAAGGCTAGGGCCCTGAAGAGTTTACCTGTACAAGGCTAGGGCCCTAAAGAGTTTACCTGTACTAGGGTAGGGCCCTGAAGAGTTTACTTGTACTATGCTAGGGCTCTGAAGAGTTTACCTGTACAAGGCTAGGGCTCTGAAGAGTTTACCTGTACAAGGCTAGGGCCCTGAAGAGTTTACCTGTACAAGGCTAGGGCCCTGAAGTGTTTACCTGTACAAGGCTAGGGCCCTGAAGAGTTTACCTGTACTAGGCTAGGGCCCTGAAGAGATTACCTGTACAAGGCTAGGGCCCTGAAGAGTTTACCTGTACAAGGCTAGGGCCCTGAAGAGTTTACCTGTACAAGGCTAGGGCCCTAAAGAGTTTACCTGTACTAGGGTAGGGCCCTGAAGAGTTTACTTGTACTATGCTAGGGCCCTGAAGAGTTTACCTGTACAAGGCTAGGGCCCTGAAGAGTTTACCTGTACAAGGCTAGGGCCCTAAAGAGTTTACCTGTACTAGGCTAGGGCCCTGAAGAGTTTACCTGTACAAGGCTAGGGCCCTGAAGAGTTTACCTGTACTAGGCTAGGGCCCTGAAGAGTTTACCTGTACTAGGCTAGGGCCCTAAAGAGTTTACCTGTACAAGGCTAGGGCCCTAAAGAGTTTACCTGTACTAGGCTAGGGCTCTGAAGAGTTTACTTGTACTATGCTAGGGCTCCTCTGAAGAGTTTACTTGTACTTTGCTAGGGCTCTGAAGAGTTTACCTGTACTAGGTAAGGGCTCTAAAGAGTTTACCTGTACTAGGCTAGGGCCCTAAAGAGTTTACCTGTACTAGGCTAGGGCACTGAAGAGTTTACCTGTACAAGGCTAGGGTTCTGAAGAGTTTACCTGTACTAGGCTAGGGCTCTGAAGAGTTTACTTGTACTATGCTAGGGCTCTGAAGAGTTTACTTGTACAAGGCTAGGGCTCTGAAGAGTTTACCTGTACAAGGCTAGGGCTCTGAAGAGTTTACCTGTACTAGGGTAGGGCTCTGAAGAGTTTACTTGTACTATGCTAGGGCCCTGAAAAGTTTACCTGTACTAGGCTAGGGCTCTGAAGAGTTTACCTGTACAAGGCTAGGGCCCTGAAGAGTTTACCTGTACAAGGCTAGGGCCCTGAAGAGTTTACCTGTACAAGGCTAGGGCCCTGAAGAGTTAACCTGTACTAGGCTAGGGCCCTGAAGAGTTTACCTGTACAAGGCTAGGGCCCTGAAGAGTTTACCTGTACTATGCTAGGGCCCTGAAGAGTTTACCTGTACTAGGGTAGGGCTCTGAAGAGTTTACCTGTACTAGGGTAGGGCTCTGAAGAGATTACCTTTACAAGGCTAGGGCTCTGAAGAGTTTACTTGTACTATGCTTTGGCTCTATAGAGTTTACCTGTACTAGGTAAGGGCTCTGAAGAGTTTACTTGTACTATGCTAGGGCTCTGAAGAGTTTACCTGTGCAAGGCTAGGGCCCTGAAGAGTTTACCTGTACAAGGCTAGGGCCCTGAAGAGTTACCTGTACAAGGGTAGGGCCCTGAAGAGTTACCTGTACAAGGGTAGGGCCCTGAAGAGTTTACCTGTACAAGGCTAGGGCTCTGAATAGTTTACTTGTACTAGGCTAGGGCCCTGAAGAGTTTACCTGTACAAGGCTATGGCCCTGAAGAGTTTACCTGTACAAGGCTAGGGCCCTGAAGAGTTTACCTGTACTAGGCTAGGGCCCTGAAGAGTTTACCTGTACTAGGGTAGGGCCCTGAAGAGTTTACCTGTACTAGGGAAGGGCTCTAAAGAGTTTGCCTGTACTAGGTTACGACTCTGAAGAGTTTACTTGTACTATGCTAGGGTTCTGTAGAGTTTTACCTGTACTATGCAAGGGCTCTGAAGAGTTTACCTGTACTAGGCTAGGGTTCTGTAGAGTTTACCAGTATTAGGCTAGGGCTCTGAAGAGTTTGCCTGTACTAGGCTAGGGCTCTGAAGTGTTTTCCTGTACTAGGCTAGGGCTCTGAAGAGGTTACCTGTACTAGGCTAGGGTTCTGTATAGTTTACCAGTATTAGACTAGGGCTATGAAGTGTTTACCTGTACTAGGCTAGGGCTCTGAAGAGTTTGCCTGTACTAGGTTATGACTCTGAAGAGTTTACTTGTACTAGGCTAGGGTTCTGTATAGTTTACCTGTACTAGGCTAGGGCTCTGAAGAGTTTACCTGTACTAGGCTAGGGCTCTGAAGAGTTTACCTGTACTAGGCTAGGGTTCTGTAGAGTTTACCAGTATTAGACTAGGGCTATGAAGTGTTTACCTGTACTAGGCTAGGGCTCTGTAGAGTTTACCTGTACTAGGCTAGGGTTCTGTAGAGTTTACCAGTACTAGGCTAGGGCTATGAAGAGTTTACCTGTACTAGGCTAGCTAGAGCTCTAAAGAGTTTACCTGTACTAGGCTAGAGGCTCTGAAGAGTTTACCTGTACTAGGCTAGGGCTATGAAGAGTTTACCTGTACTATGCTAGAGCTCTAAAGAGTTTACCTGTACTAGGCTAGGGCTCTGAATAGTTTACCTGTACTAGGCTAGGGCTATGAAGAGTTTACCTGTACTATGCTAGAGCTCTAAAGAGTTTACCTGTACAAGGCTAGGGCCCTGAAGAGTTTACCTGTACTAGGCTAGGGCCCTGAAGAGTTTACCTGTACAAGGCTAGGGCCCTGAAGAGTTTACCTGTACTAGGCTAGGGCCCTGAAGAGTTTACTTGTACTATGCTAGGGCCCTGAAGAGTTTACCTGTACTAGGGTAGGGCTCTGAAGAGATTACCTGTACTAGGCTAGGGCTCTGAAGAGTTTACTTGTACTATGCTTTGGCTCTATAGAGTTTACCTGTACTAGGTAAGGGCTCTGAAGAGTTTACTTGTACTATGCTAGGGCTCTGAAGAGTTTACCTGTACTAGGCTATGGCCCTGAAGAGTTTACCTGTACAAGGCTAGGGCCCTGAAGAGTTTACCTGTACTAGGCTAGGGCCCTGAAGAGTTACCTGTACAAGGGTAGGGCCCTGAAGAGTTTACCTGTACAAGGCTACAATAGTTTACTTGTACTAGGCTGGGCCCTGAAGGTTTACCTGTACAAGGCTATGGCCTGAAGAGTTTACCTGTACAAGGCTAGGGCCCTGAAGAGTTTACCTGTACTAGGCTAGGGCCCTGAAGAGATTACCTGTACTAGGGTAGGGCCCTGAAGAGTTTACCTGTACTAGGGAAGGGCTCTAAAGAGCTTGCCTGTACTAGGTTACGACTCTGAAGAGTTTACTTGTACTATGCAAGGGCTCTGAAGAGTTTACCTGTACTAGGCTAGGGTTCTGTAGAGTTTACCAGTATTAGGCTAGGGCTCTGAAGAGTTTGCCTGTACTAGGCTAGGGCTCTGAAGTGTTTTCCTGTACTAGGCTAGGGCTCTGAAGAGTTTACCTGTACTAGGCTAGGGTTCTGTATAGTTTACCAGTATTAGACTAGGGCTATGAAGTGTTTACCTGTACTAGGCTAGGGCTCTGAAGAGTTTGCCTGTACTAGGTTATGACTCTGAAGAGTTTACTTGTACTAGGCTAGGGTTCTGTATAGTTTACCTGTACTAGGCTAGGGCTCTGAAGAGTTTACCTGTACTAGGCTAGGGCTCTGAAGAGTTTACCTGTACTAGGCTAGGGTTCTGTAGAGTTTACCAGTATTAGACTAGGGCTATGAAGTGTTTACCTGTACTAGGCTAGGGCTCTGTAGAGTTTACCTGTACTAGGCTAGGGTTCTGTAGAGTTTACCAGTACTAGGCTAGGGCTCTGAAGAGTTTATTTGTACTATGCTAGAGCTCTAAAGAGTTTACCTGTACTAGGCTAGGGCTCTGAAGAGTTTACCTGTACTAGGCTAGGGCTATGAAGAGTTTACCTGTACTATGCTAGGGCTCTAAAGAGTTTACCTGTACTAGGCTAGGGCTCTGAAGAGTTTACCTGTACTAGGCTAGGGCTATGAAGAGTTTACCTGTACTATGCTAGAGCTCTAAAGAGTTTACCTGTACTAGGGAAGGGCTCTGAAGAGTTTACCTGTACTAGGCAAGGGCCCTGAAGAGTTTACCTGTACAAGGCTAGGGCTCTGAATAGTTTACTTGTACTAGGCTAGGGCCCTGAAGAGTTTACCTGTACAAGGCTATGGCCCTGAAGAGTTTACCTGTACAAGGCTAGGGCCCTGAAGAGTTTACCTGTACTAGGCTAGGGCCCTGAAGAGTTTACCTGTACAAGGCTAGGGCCCTGAAGAGTTTACCTGTACTAGGCTAGGGCCCTGAAGAGTTTACTTGTACTATGCTAGGGCCCTGAAGAGTTTACCTGTACTAGGGTAGGGCTCTGAAGAGATTACCTGTACAAGGCTAGGGCTCTGAAGAGTTTACTTGTACTATGCTTTGGCTCTATAGAGTTTACCTGTACTAGGTAAGGGCTCTGAAGAGTTTACTTGTACTATGCTAGGGCTCTGAAGAGTTTACCTGTACTAGGCTATGGCCCTGAAGAGTTTACCTGTACAAGGCTAGGGCCCTGAAGAGTTTACCTCTACTAGGCTAGGGCCCTGAAGAGTTACCTGGACAAGGGTAGGGCCCTGAAGAGTTTACCTGTACAAGGCTAGGGCTCTGAATAGTTTACTTGTACTAGGCTAGGGCCCTGAAGAGTTTACCTGTACAAGGCTATGGCCCTGAAGAGTTTACCTGTACAAGGCTAGGGCCCTGAAGAGTTTACCTGTACTAGGCTAGGGCCCTGAAGAGATTACCTGTACTAGGCTAGGGCTCTGAAGAGTTTACCTGTACTAGGCTAGGGCTATGAAGAGTTTACCTGTACTATGCTAGAGCTCTAAAGAGTTTACCTGTACTAGGCTAGGGCTCTGAAGACCTGTTTACCTGCTACCTGTACTAGCTCTGAAGAGGTACTATGAAGAGTTTACCTGTACTAGGCTAGGGCTCTGAAGAGTTTACCTGTACTAGGCTAGGGCTCTGAAGAGTTTACCTGTACTAGGCTAGGGCTTTGAAGAGTTTACCTGTACTAGGCTAGGGCTATGAAGAGTTTACCTGTACTAGGCTAGGGTTCTGTAGAGTTTACCTGTACTAGGGTAGGGTTCTGTAGAGTTTACCAGTACTAGGCTAGGGCTATGAAGAGTTTACCTGTACTATGCTAGAGCCCTAGGGCTCTGAAGAGTTTACCTGTACTAGGCTAGGGCTCTGAAGAGTTTTCCTGTACTAGGCTAGGGCTCTGAATAGTTTACCTGTACTAGGCTAGGGTTCTGAAGAGTTTACCTGTACTAGGCTAGGGTTCTGTAGAGTTTACCTTTACTAGGGTAGGGCTCTGAAGAGTTTACCTGTACTAGGGTAGAGCTTTGGAGAGTTTACCTGTACTAGGCTATGGCCCTGAAGAGTTTACCTGTACAAGGCTAGGGCCCTGAAGAGTTTACCTCTACTAGGCTAGGGCCCTGAAGAGTTACCTGTACTAGGGTAGGGCCCTGAAGAGTTTACCTGTACAAGGCTAGGGCTCTGAATAGTTTACTTGTACTAGGCTAGGGCCCTGAAGAGTTTACCTGTACAAGGCTATGGCCCTGAAGAGTTTACCTGTACAAGGCTAGGGCCCTGAAGAGTTTACCTGTACTAGGCTAGGGCCCTGAAGAGTTTACCTGTACTAGGGTAGGGCCCTGAAGAGTTTACCTGTACTAGGGAAGGGCTCTAAAGAGTTTGCCTGTACTAGGTTACGACTCTGAAGAGTTTACTTGTACTATGCTAGGGTTCTGTAGAGTTTTACCTGTACTATGCAAGGGCTCTGAAGAGTTTACCTGTACTAGGCTAGGGTTCTGTAGAGTTTACCAGTATTAGGCTAGGGCTCTGAAGAGTTTGCCTGTACTAGGCTAGGGCTCTGAAGTGTTTTCCTGTACTAGGCTAGGGCTCTGAAGAGTTTACCTGTACTAGGCTAGGGTTCTGTAGAGTTTACCAGTATTAGACTAGGGCTATGAAGTGTTTACCTGTACTAGGCTAGGGCTCTGAAGAGTTTGCCTGTACTAGGTTATGACTCTGAAGAGTTTACTTGTACTAGGCTAGGGTTCTGTATAGTTTACCTGTACTAGGCTAGGGCTCTGAAGAGTTTACCTGTACTAGGCTAGGGCTCTGAAGAGTTTACCTGTACTAGGCTAGGGTTCTGTAGAGTTTACCAGTATTAGACTAGGGCTATGAAGTGTTTACCTGTACTAGGCTAGGGCTCTGTAGAGTTTACCTGTACTAGGCTAGGGTTCTGTAGAGTTTACCAGTATTAGGCTAGGGCTATGAAGAGTTTACCTGTACTATGCTAGAGCTCTAAAGAGTTTACCTGTACTAGGCTAGGGCTCTGAAGAGTTTACCTGTACTAGGCTAGGGCTATGAAGAGTTTACCTGTACTATGCTAGGGCTCTAAAGAGTTTACCTGTACTAGGCTAGGGCTCTGAAGAGTTTACCTGTACTAGGCTAGGGCTATGAAGAGTTTACCTGTACTATGCTAGAGCTCTAAAGAGTTTACCTGTACTAGGGTAGGGCTCTGAAGAGATTACCTGTACTAGGCAAGGGATCTGAAGAGTTTACCTGTACTAGGCTAGGGCTCTGAAGAGTTTACCTGTACTAGGCTAGGGCTCTGAAGAGTTTACCTGTACTAGGCTAGGGATCTGAAGAGTTTACCTGTACTAGGCTAGGGCTTTGAAGAGTTTACCTGTACTAGGCTAGGGCTATGAAGAGTTTACCTGTACTAGGCTAGGGTTCTGTAGAGTTTACCTGTACTAGGGTAGGGTTCTGTAGAGTTTACCAGTACTAGGCTAGGGCTATGAAGAGTTTACCTGTACTATGCTAGAGCCCTGAAGAGTTTACCTGTACTAGGCTAGGGCTCTGAAGAGTTTTCCTGTACTAGGCTAGGGCTCTGAATAGTTTACCTGTACTAGGCTAGGGTTCTGAAGAGTTTACCTGTACTAGGCTAGGGTTCTGTAGAGTTTACCTTTACTAGGATAGGGCTCTGAAGAGTTTACCTGTACTAGGGTAGAGCTTTGGAGAGTTTACCTGTACAAGGTTAGGGTTCTGTAGAGTTTACCAATACAATATGTTTTATTCGTATTAAAGGCCTCTGGCCTAATATACATACAATTCACAATTTTAATTAACAAAGGAGTGATTTAACATTTGTGCTCTCTAAAAAACAAAAATATCTCGTTATGACGTCGTCATTCATAAACATGTGTAAAACAGTAACATTGTTTCAGAAGGAGAAATAACTCATTATGCAATCAAAGTAAGCGAATTTGCGGTCATGGGTTTAAGCATATCATGACAAACATTACAATGCAATGAAAATACGAACATGACCCACACATATTATCTTGACAGTCATGATAATGCACACTAGTACGTGGAAATAATTTTCTCATTTTGATGGATAGAACACATTGTTACAGAAGGAGAAATGGCTCTCTGTGAAAACCTCTCCTTCTGTCGCAATGGATTATGTAATGAAAGCAAGCAAATTTGGAGCCATGGATTAATGCATGACATCAATTAACTTTATTTCGAAATGGTTTTGCAAAAATAAGCGTACCAGAAAAAGGAATATAAGCATATCATAACACTATGCAATGAAAAGACGAATATGAGCCACAAATATCTTCTTGAAAGGCATAACAATGCACAATAGTACGTAAAAATAATTTCCTCATCTCGATGGATAGCAACCATTGCTACAGAAGGAGAAATAGTTCATTGTGAAAAACCTCTCATTCTGTCGCAGTCGATGACTATACAATCAAAGCAAGCACATTTGGAGCCATTTGTTAATGCATAGCATCAACAAACTTCATAACGATATGGCTTTGCGAAAAATATCATAACACAAAATATAATGCAATGAAAAGACGAATATGACCCACAAATATCATCTTGAGAATCATGATAATGCAAACTAATACATAAAATAATTGATTAAGCAAGTGTCGCTATCGTTAACTTATCTTTTCTTATTTGAAATGCAATGTGAATGAATTTTGATACCTTATGTATCAAGTTCGAGTCTTTACTAGACATTAACATAATAAAAGTATTCTTATCTCTACGATTTACAATGATGTTTCCTAAGATGTCTTTTCTCACTGTTTCGTAATTCATGCATTCCATTAGAAAATGAAATTCAGTTTCGACAATTGAAATATCGTTTTTAGAGCAAAAAGGGCATAATCTCTCATTTCTATCCAATCCTATATGTCGACCCTTTTCAATCATAAGCTTGTGAGTAGAAGTCCTAAATCTTGCAAGTGTTCTCTTGAGCGGATATGCCAAATCCATGGAGAGGTAATGTTCGGGAATTAGCAGTGATTTATAGTATCTATACGAGTCGGCTTTAGAAGTATTTTCAAGAGATTCATACCATTTTTGCAGATAATTGTCACTAAGCCTACGTTTGAAAATTGAAAGAAAAATAGTGTGGCTCCCAACATCTTGTGCAATCCAAACATATCCAAAGCCTAACGAAAAAAGAACATTTTTCACATGATATACCCAAGTTTTGCGACTTGCTTCATCTAGTCGTTTTAGCATATTGTAACATTGGTGAGGATATCGTTCAGTGTCCATGTGAAGAAGTTTAATCCAATATTTGATACATTGTGTCATATAAAATACACATAAGGGTTGACGGCCACATTCTCCATACACAAAAACATGAGCAGTCTGTGGTGGTAAACAACAAAAGCGCTTGCAAAAGTTCAATTGTACTGATTCAAGCTTTTCTATATATTCATACCCCCACAGCTCAGCTCCATAACACAAAATAGGTCTTACCATGCTATCAAATAACTTGAATATTTCAAATTGTCTAAATTGACCAAAGTTCATTTGATATCGAAAAATACAAGCGATGGCTTTTATTTGCTTGCTTTACTGCACTCTCGTGCGTTTTAGTCCATTTAAGTTTCGGAGTCATATACATTCCGAGATACTTATAGATTGATAAAGTCTCAATTGCCTTATCGTCATAAGTTACCAGTACTAGGCTAGGGCTATGAAGAGTTTACCTGTACTAGACTAGGGCCCTGAAGAGTTTACCTGTACTAGGCTAGGGATATAAAGAGTTTACCTGTACTCTGCTAGATCTCTGAAGAGTTTACCTGTACTAGGCTAGGGCTCTGAAGAGTTTGCCTGTACTAGGCTAGGGCTCTGAAGAGTTTACCTGTACTAGGCTAGGATTCTGTAGAGTTTACCTGTACTAGGGTAGGGCTCTGAAGAGTTTACCTGTACTAGGGTAGAGTTTTGGAGAGTTTACCTGTACAAGGCTAGGGTTCTGTAGAGTTTACCTGTACTAGGGTATAGCTCTGGAGAATTTACCTGTACTAGACTAGGGCCCTGAAGAGTTCACCTGTACTAGGCTAGGGCTCTGAATAGTTTTAACGCAGAACACCTGATGATACCAGCAGTACCAGTGCTACGACTAAGTCAACCCCTCTAGAGTAGGGTAAGTCATCCCCTACAACTCTGGACCACGTTTGGCCTTTGCCATTAATGCCAAGGAAATAACTATACTACTAAAGATGACTGCAAATTGTTTTGAGTATACATTCAATCTTCTTTCAAGCAAAAATCCTAAACAGTGTGTTAACAATTTAGGCTTAGGCTATACACATGGGGCCAACATAAAGCTGTTAGTTATCTTATACATGATGATACTCTTAGTTAAAATAGAATAGTTGCGCATGTTTATTGGGTTTGAGTTCATTTGCTGGCTGTTATGATTTATATCTTCTGTATTTATGCCAGGAGAGAAGCCCTACCAATGTGATGTTTGTGACAAAACATACAGCCAGTCTCATCATTTACTGCGACATAAACGGACACATACAGGTATGTTATCTTATATGGGGAAATACAGATGTACAAACATACAGCCAGTCTCATCATTTACTGTGACACAAACAGACACACACAGGTATGTTACCTTATAAGGGGAAACACAGATATACAAACATACAGCCAGTCTCATTATTTACTGTGTTACAAACAGACACATACAGGTATGTTACCTTATAGGGGGAAACACAGATAAACAAACATACAGCCAGTCTCATCATTTACTGTGACCCAAACAGACACACACAGGTATGTAACCTTATAGGGGGAAACACAAATATACAGACATACAGCCAGCCTCATCATTTACTGTGACACAAACAGACACATACAGGTATGTTACCTTATAGGGGAAAACACAGATATACAAACATACAGCCAGTCCCATCATTTACTGTGGCACAGACACAATTACAGGTATGTTAGATTTCAGGTGGAAACACAGATATGCAAACATACAGCCAGTCTCATCATTTACTGTGACACAAACAGACACATACATGTATGTTACCTTATAGGGGGAAACACAGATATACAAACATACAGCCTAGTCTTATCACTTATCACGATACAAACAGACACATACAGGTTTGTTAACTTATAGGGGGAAACACAGATATACAAACATACAGCCAGTCTTATCATTTACTGTGACACAAACAGAGACACAGGTATGTTACCTTATAGGGGGATACACAGATATACAAACATACAGCCAGTCTCATCCTTTACTGTGGCAAAGGCACATACAGGTATGTTAGATTTCAGGGGGAAACACAGATATACAAATATACAGCCAGTCTAATCACTTACTGTGACACAGACACACACAGGTATGTTACCTTATAGGGGGAAACACAGATATACAAACATACAGCTAGTCTCATCATTTACTGTGACACAAACAGACACATGCAGGTATGTTACCTTATAGGGGGAAACACAGATATGCAAACATACAGCCAGTCTCATCATTTACTGAGACACAAACAGACACAAGAAAATCCCATTTACAAATATTACAATCAATGATTTCCTTGATTAAGAGAAAAGTTTCGTGACGGATGAATGATTTGTTATATTACAGGAGAACGCCCCTACCGCTGTGACTTGTGTGAGCGGACGTTTAGTCGAGACCATCACCTCAAGAAACACCAGGAATCCCATAGCATGTTAGACATTATACCTCGTCAAATGGACTGTAAACCTCAATCAAGGTAAGTCATGTGTCGCTAGCACAAGAAACACCAGGAATCCCATAGCATGTTAGACATTATTCCTCGTCAAATCGACTGTAAACCTCAATCATGGTAAGTCTTGTGTCGCTAGCACAAGAAACACCAGGAATCCCATAGCATGTTAGACATTATTCCTCGTCAAATGGACTGTAAACCTCAATCAAGGTAAGTCATGTGTCGCTAGCACAAGAAACACCAGGAATCCCATAGCATGTTAGACATTATACCTCGTCAAATGGACTGTAAACCTCAATCAAGGTAAGTCATGTGTCGCTAGCACAAGAAACACCAGGAATCCCATAGCATGTTAGACATTATTCCTCGTCAAATGGACTGTAAACCTCAATCAAGGTAAGTCATGTGACGCTTACATGAGAAAGATCTTTTGTACTTGTGCGTTTAGTTATAAACCAGATTTCTCATGTTTGCTAAATACTAGTTTGTTAGTTGAAAACATTTATATCGATATGGTAATATCAACATGAATTCCTTTTTTAGACTTGGGAAATAAGTCTTAATTATGGACATATTAAGTATCAATAGGTTCAATTTCTTTCTTGCCTTTTATTGACCCCGCTTGTCATGCTTGAAAATGTTTTTTACTGAGCTTTTACCTATAATTCATTTGAACTCATTCCTAGGATTCCACACAGACTTGGTGATGTACCTTTTAACATAGCGACAAGATCGAGCAACCGGATTGGTCAGTTGATGATGGACATAAGAACAGAAAACTCCGCCTCCAAACTCATGGAGTCCATGATACAGCGCCATCTACTGGAGGAGGAGGAGCAGAGACAAGAATTAAAGCCAGTGAAAATCCATGAAACCGTCTCCAGGCAACAATCCAATTTGGAATCCAAACCCCAAAACGAGACATTTAAACTTGGAGACATTTTAAATAAGGACATTAAAAAGCGACAAAACCAAGGGGATGAAGATGGATTTCGGAGGAAGAAAATGAAAATTAATGCTAAAACATCCTCTCATGAAGAGAGAAAAATGACAAAGGCAATGAAAAATCATGAGAAATTCCACACCCAGAGTTCGAGTAAAGATTGTAACAATAAAAAAGATTCAATTAAGATTACAGACATTCTCAATGACCACATTGACAAGGAAGCAGCATCGCAGATTTCTGCAGATCTAATTCTAGATCATGTAATGAGACTGACGAGAAAACCCAAAACTGCATTCCATGTTTTGTCAGAAGGGACTCCATCAGAGTCCCTACCATTTTATCAACAATCTCGCATTGGTGATTTATCAGAGAGTAATTCTAGTCAATATAGTAAAACCCGGGACAACTCTGCCAATATGTCACACAAACATTCACACACAGACAGTAGTGTTACCCGGGACAACGCTGCCAATATGTCACACAAACATTCACACACAGACAGTAGAGTTACCCGGGACAATGCTGCCAATATGTCACACAAACATTCACATGCAGACAGTAGTGTTACCCGGGACAACGCTGCCAATATGTCACACAAACATTCACACACAGACAGTAGTGTTACCCGGGACAACGATGCCAATATCTCACACAAATATTCACACACAGACAGTAGCGTAACCCGGGACAACGCTGCCAATATGTCACACAAACATTCACATGCAGACAGTAGCGTTACCCGGGACAACACTGTCAATATGTCACACACACATTCTCATTCAGACAACAGTGTAACCAGGGACAACGCTGCCATTATGTCACACAAACATTTACACACAGACAGTAATATAATTGAGGAGGGGAGAGATCAAAGTAAAGCAACATCATTAAACCTTTCATGTTCACAGCGGGAACTGAGAACACTAGAAGATGTGGTGACGAAGAGTTTAATGGAGGAATATAATCTACAGTAAAGGTTCTATTTATTTATTTGTCTGGTGTTTAACACCGTAGTAACATTTTTTTTCATTATTTTAATGACTTTCCTGGATCCACCAGTACTAGGCTAGGGATCTAAAGTGACTTGCCAAAGGTCACTTCCACAAAACATAAGGTGTCGGTGGGAATCGAACCCGGCACTCCTGGATTTTAAGTCTGCGACCGTTACCACTTGGCCACTCAGGATCCAGAGGGTCTGTAAGTTGTATCCATGATCATTTCAAATGAACATGGAGATTATTTGACTCTATTAGACTAACAGATGCGTTTTTGCGGCATAAACATGATGGCATGTAGTAAACACCCTGGCAAAATGTAACTTTCTTTTTGGAGAATGCTTTCTTTGCTAATTTCAAACTCCGCTTCAGAAATATTTGTCTTTGTATTTACATTATGGTTTAATAGCAAGTCAACATTATTTCAGTTGTATTGCCTTGTCATTTAACGTTCACGAATGTCGATGAAGGTCTTGAATCTTTCGCAGGGGGACTATCTTAAGTTTCACAGCCTATAACACATCTGTAAGCCTCAAAGAGTAAGTTCTACTTATCCTCTGTGTAACAAACGTGTTATTTATTTCTCATTTACTTACATATATTTATTCTCTCTTTGAGACAACTTGCTTTATTTAGAGATTTTGCTTTAGCTCTTCACCAAGTGAAAATGGTATTATGTCTCATTCATGAGCTAAGAGTGCAACCAACAATCATAATAATAGAATTAGAATGTTTTTGATAAAAAGTATTGTAAGAAAAGTAGGGAAAGAAATTCCTACACAGGTATACCAATTATTCCTTTTTATCAACAATGATTCCACATTTACGTACTGGACCCATTAGGTCTTTGATTTATTGTTAATGGAGTATCATATTTGTATCATGTACGATAAACTGTTGAGATTTAGGAAAATAATCTTGATGAACAGATGTGAAATATTATCGGAATTAAGCCTTTTATATTTATTGAGATGGTTTTGTATGCTTGTTTCCCATAGGCTTGAGGCATGTTTATACTTGTCTGACTGTTTTGTCACAATCACAATTTCCATTACATTGATTTTCTCTCTATGAAGTTTGAAAATGTTAACTTTTTTACATTTTCCATTCTTCATGAACTCACATGTGTTAATATAAATATGAATGTTGTTTATTTTTACTTTTCTTTAAAAAGGAAGGGATCATGATCATAAATATGCCATGACAACTTGCAAGGGTTTTTCAATTGAAATTGGAAGAGAAAACAGCATCGATTTCCTAATGCTTTTGTTTAGACATGGTGGATATAGTTCCAGGACATAGTACCTTGCTATTTGCTTTGGAAGAACGTCTTTTCTTTCTCATTTAGACATTGTATTGTATTTTATTTTATTTGAATTAGTTTCTTTTTCTACCTCGATTGGTTCCTTTGTCATGAGCCTGTATGATATGAAAGGTTTTGTAACTCTAGAATGTTTCGTGGTTGATTGAACCTTTGTCTGAAAAGATTGGTGTTTTACATATGCAAAGTACCAAGTCATGTTTTAGTTCAAGGGTTAAAATGGACAACAGGACTTCATGTTTTACATATGCAAAGTACCAGGTCACGTTTTAGTTCAAGGGTTAAAATGGACAACAGGACTTCATGTTTTACATATGCAAAGTACCAGGTCATGTTTTAGTTCAAGGGTTAAAATGGACAACAGGACTTCATGTTTTACATATGCAAAGTACCAGGTCACGTTTTAGTTCAAGGGTTAAAATGGACAACAGGACTTCATGTTTTACATATGCAAAGTACCAGGTCATGTTTTAGTTCAAGGGTTAAAATGGACAACAGGACTTCATGTTTTACATATGCAAAGTACCAGGTCATGTTCCAGTTCTAGGCTAAAATGGACAACATGACTTCATGTTTTACATATACAAAGTACCAGGTCATGTTTTAGTTCAAGGGTTAAAATGGACAACAGGACTTCATGTTTTACATATGCCAAGTACCAGGTCATGTTTTAGTTCAAGGGTTGAAATGGACAACAGGACTTCATGTTTTACATATGCAAAGTACCAGGTCATGTTCCAGTTCTAGGGTAAAATGGACAACAGGACTTCGTATTTTACATATGCAAAGTACCAGGTCATGTTTTAGTTCAAGGGTTAAAATGGACAACAGGACTTCATGTTTTACATATGCAAAGTACCAGGTCATGTTTTAGTTCTAGGGTTAAAATGGACAACAGAACTTTACATATGCAAAGTACCAGGTCATGTTTTAGTTCAAGGGTTAAAATGGACAACAGGACTTCATGTTTTACATATGCAAAGTACCAGGTCATGTTTTAGTTCAAGGGTTAAAATGGACAACAGGACTTCATGTTTTACATATGCAAAGTACCAGGTCATGTTTTAGTTCTAGGGTTAAAATGGACAACAGGACTTCATGTTTTACATATGCAAAGTACCAGGTCATGTTCCAGTTCTAGGGTAAAATGGACAACAGGACTTCGTATTTTACCTATGCAAAGTACCAGGTCATGTTTTAGTTCAAGGGTTAAAATGGACAACAGGACTTCATGTTTTACATATGCAAAGTACCAGGTCATGTTTTAGTTCCAGGGTAAAATGGACAACAGTACTTCATGTTTAACATATGCAAAATACCAGGTCATGTTCTAGTTCAAGGGTAAAATGGACAACAGGACTTCATGTTTTACATATGCAAAGTACCAGGTCATGTTTTAGTTCAAGGGTTGAAATGGACAACAGGACCTCATGTTTTACATATGCAAAGTACCAGGTCATGTTCTAGTTCTAGGGTAAAATGGACAACAGGACTTCATGTTTTACTTTCTAGTCTGTATTCTCAAGATGTGTCAAAAGGTGGTTAGATGGTTTATACCAATCTTAGTTTTTAGATGATAAAAGATACATAGGTTTTTTAAAAGGTCTTACAGCTTTGTAGAAGCATCACATGTTTATAAACATTTTTTTTTTAAATTCAATAATCTTGAAGCGATGTAAAACTGTACTTTCAATTTTACACCTCTTAATTAGCTGGAATACTTACTGTGCTTTATGATGAAGTTCTTACAAGTTGATATATTAGATATATTATGTGCAATAGTCATAGCATTTTGTCCCACTTAATCATTGTGTAAGGCTCTCATATTTTTCAATGTTTTGTTTCTTGCCAATGATAGACTCCTACACAAAGAGAAGTGTATAGCTTTACGTACAGACAGTATTAAGACCCATGTTGAAGGTCAGCAAAAAACGGTTGATCTATGAATCAACGATTTTTTGAGACCCTTCACTGGAAACCATTTGTCATAACATACATTTTTCAAAAATGATGAGACTTTATGTAAATATTTGTATGATTCAATGATTATTCCATGGGGTGTGAGGATGCCACTTCACTGCCTTGTCTGTCAATCAACAAGTGTTGCTTCAAACTATCTTTCATAGCTATATAAGGTGTGAAAGTCAACCTGCAAGTTATCTCTTAACCCTTTAACCCTTTAACAAACGCCAAATTTGCGACTGTCCCAAATTAAAAGAGTTTGCAGACGACATTTCAAAATGTGATGAAAATGAAAAATAATCTTCTGATAGGGCAGAAAACATTGTGGGAAAAGGAGCATTTGATCGTTAAGAGCAATTACTACTTTTCACACAATGTTTTCCAGAGTCGTCTGCACCAAACTTGTCAAATGTCGTTATTGTTTGGAAATGGGTTAAGTGATAATTCATAGATAAAACTTAATATGTTCATTTACAACAATTATAGTATACCATTTTCATACTATCTATGTAAGCTTGGGATAAAAGTGTTAACCGGTTCATTGTCAGCATGGAATAGATACAAACCCATCCTGTGTAAGCATTGATTTATGTTTGTGCAGAGAATACTCTGTAAGCATGATATCGTTTTCTAATACTGTCTAAGCATAGACTTTCTGCTCATATTGTGTTAACGCAGAGTTATAACATATACCTTGTTGTCATGGAATGTCATTCCATACTGTATAAGCATGTACTATTAAACCATACTGTGTTAGCATGAAATGTTAAACAGAGTTTACAAGGAAATGGAAACATAATGAGTTAACATGGACTTTTAAACCACACTGTGTTAGCATGAAATATGAAACATACAGAGATAACATGGAAAATAGTAAACCATACTGTGTTAACATGGAATATTAAACCACACTGTGTTAACATGAAATGTTAAACCATACTGAGTAAAAATGGAATTTTAAACATACAGAGTTAACATAGAAAATGGTAAACCATACTGTGTAACATGGAATATTAAACCACACTGTGTTAACACGAAGTATTAAACTATACTGTGTAATCATGAAATGGTAAACATACTAAGTAAACATGGAATGTTAAACATAAAGAGTTAACATGGAAAATAGTAAACCATACTGTATTAACATGGACTTTTAAACCACACTGTGTTAGCATGAATGTTAAACATACTGAGTAAACATGAAATGTTAAACATACTGAGTAAATATAAAATGTTAAACATACTGAGTAAACATGAAATGTTAAACATACTGAGTAAATATGGACTGTTAAACATACGGAGTAAACACGGACTGTTAAACACACAGAGTTAACATGGAATATTTAACCATACTGTGTTAGCATGAACTATTTAACCACACTGTGTTAGCATGAAATGTTAAACATACTGAGTAAACATGAACTGTCAAACATACTGAGTAAACATGAACTGTTAAACATACTGAGTAAACATGGACTGTTAAACATACGGAGTAAACATGGAATGTTAAACATACTGAGTAAACATGAACTGTTAAACATACTGAGTAAACATGGACTGTTAAACATACTGAGTAAACATGGACTGTTAAACATACGGAGTAAACATGGAATGTTAAACATACGTAGTTAACAAGGAATACTAAACCATACTGTGTTAACATGAAATATTAACCACTATTTTGTTAGCATGAAAAGAATAATATACTAATACTAATAAACTATAAATTCATTCAAATTAAACATTGTTTACAACATTTACAAACAACATTTACAATGTTAGCATACAATGTAAAAGTGGTGAATTTTTGGAAGTGTGTTGGTTTGTTTTAGTAATGTATAATGTTAAACTCTTATTTCCTTGCTGTTGTTTTGCTTCAGAAGCTCAAATGTATTAAGTATTTATATATGTACCAGCTTTAATATTACACATTTGTTAGTCTACTTATTTATTATTATTATTAGTGCTTATGTTATGTGATATATTGTTGATTAAATCGAGTTGCTTAATTGACATTGGAAAAAAAAACACCACACACCAAAAAACTTTAGTTATTCCTGTTTATTCTATTATACTTTAAATGGGGATAACTACATGAAAATATTTATTGATGATTTAATATTTTTATAGTTTGGACTAGATGTTATTCTAACTTGTCTGTTTTGCTGTATAGTGTACATTTGTTATTTAATAATGATTAACCGGTGCAATGATTTTATGTATTCCAGAATCGCTTTGTAGGAAATATAAATGATGCCACTGAAGTGACATGTGCAAGATTCTATTTTCTGATTATTTTCGGAAAGAAGTTTTTTTTATTTGCACAAAAATAGCTTAGACACGTGGTTTTCTTGAAACATTGGTAAGTATTATCTTGGAAAAAATGGTGTTAATCCTGGTGATATGTCTATCATGTTCAGAAAATAATCACGTTTGTTGTATTGAGATGGTCCTTTAAGTCTTGTACTCATATCAATATCCCAATCAGAGTCCTCTGGTCAGGCGAATTGTTCTGGTTGGCTCATAAATTTGTGTGCACGACTTAGAAAATTATTCAACGAAAACTGACTTTTTTCGTATTCCCGAATAATTAGAATAGTTCATCCCTAGAAAACAACACGAGATGGTAAGCTTCAATATATTTTTAAAGGTGTTTGTTAAAAGATGTTAGGAAATTAGTGATATTATCTTTTAATCTGTGCAACAGGTGTACTGAAAAATATAAAAGTCATGAAAGGCAAAATGGATCAATTTTAACTCTTTAAGACTATAATGTTACTTATATAAAAATGACTATAGAGGACAATGCCTATAGAGGACTATGACTATAGAGGACTATAATTAAAGAGAACTAGGCCTATAGAGAACTATGACTATAAAGGACTATGACTGTAAAAACTATGACTTTAGAGGACTATGACTATAGAGAACTATGACTATAGAGGACGATGACTATAGAGGACTATGATTAAAGAGAACTAGGCCTATAGAGGACTATGATTATAGAAAACGATGACTATAAAGGACTATGACTATAAAAACTATGACTTTAGAGGACTATGACTATAGAGAACTATGACTATAGAGGACTATGACTATAGAGGACTATGACTATAGAGGACGATGACTATAGAGGACTCTGACTATAGAGAACTATGACTATAGAGGACTATGACTACAAAGGACTATGACTATAGAGGACTATGACTATAGAAGACTATGTCTATAGAGGACTATGACTATAGAGAACTATGACTATAGAGAACTATGACTATAGAGGACTTTGACTATAGAGGACTATGACTATAGAGGACTATGACTATAGAGGACTATGACTATAAAGGACTATGACTATAGAGGACTATGACTATAGAGGACTATGACTATAGAGGACTATGACTATAGAGAACTATGACTATAGAGGACTATGACTATAGAGGACTATGACTATAGAGGACGATGACTATAGAGGACTCTGACTATAGAGAACTATGACTATAGAGGACTATGACTACAAAGGACTATGACTATAGAGGACTATGACTATAGAAGACTATGTCTATAGAGGACTATGACTATAGAGAACTATGACTATAGAGAACTATGACTATAGAGGACTTTGACTATAGAGGACTATGACTATAGAGGACTATGACTATAGAGGACTATGACTATAAAGGACTATGACTTTAGAGGACTCTGACTATAGAGGACTATGACTATAGAGGACTATGACTTTAGAGGACTATGACTATAGAAGACTATGACTATAGAGGACTATCACTATAGAGGACTATGACTATAGAAGACTATGACTATAGAGGACTATGACTATAAAGAACTATGACTATAAAGGACTATGACTTTAGAGAACTATGACTATAGAGGAATATGACTTAGAGGACTATGACTATAGAGGACTATGGCTATAAATAATGGTTTTATAGCAAGCCTGGTCCATATTCCATATTTAATGCCGAACAGCTTTGAAAAGATCTCTTAAACCGTTTTTGTCTGTATTTTACATTATTCTTCAATTTTTTTTTGTTGGACAGTTTAGTAAGATTTCGATATTAATTTTGTTTATTAACTTCTATTCCTTGGGAAATAATTGTAGAATTAGATAAGTTTCTCGTTTATAGAACTGTGTTCATGTATTATAGTGACAGATTGAATCTCTTTTATTCCAGAATATATTTACATGTAAAAGCTTATTGTTAGTTGAATACTTTGTTGCTGTTTCATGTGAAATTAAAAATGATGAATGAAAATATTTCGTGCTCTCTTGTTTTACGCTTACCAATGCTCGGTGTCCCTTTGTACCTTTTGTCTCAAAGTTAATCTAGGTAGGACTTCATAATTTAACGAAAATAAAAGCAACAATGATGAGATAAGAAAGATATTATTTTATGATTTTGGTCTAACCAGAATGTTGATTATTACAAGGAATCTTTTACTGTTTTAGTGAAGCCTAGACTTCTTCTAATCATTTCTATATAATTTATATCTACATGTATCTACAAACACGTCAACAAGGACAGTGACGTATAAACGCGTTCGTTTTACAAGCAAGATTCAGTCAAGTTATTTCCTTAACCCTTTTCCAGACAACAATTTTTCGACTGTTCCAAATTGAACGAGTTTGCAGACGACATTTCAAAAAGTGACGAAAATGGCAAATAATCTTGCGATAGGGCAATAAAAAGTGTGGGAAAAGGAGAAATTGCTCGTAAAGAGCAATTTCTCCTTTTCCACCATGTTTTCTAAAGTCGCCTGCAACAAAGTGGTTAAATGTCGATATTGTTTGGGAAAGGGTTAAAGAGGCAACATAACTTTTTTTATATATTTTTCTACACCATAAGTTTGAATATAGATACAACTTTTCTCCAAAATACTTGAACATTCAGACAATCAACAAAATTACTCGTAATCTTCAAGCTTACCACATAGTAAACAGCTTAGGGAGTTTCTCAAATAAACTTTCGCTTTGGAATAGTGGGTGGTTATACTTCATGAAGCGCATTTACACTTAACTAGTTAAACGTCATAGTCACAAAAAGACTATTCGCCGATACCAAGTACTTTGTTTCTCAACATGGCATATCCGAATTCTTTCCTTCCAATGTCCTGCGTGGCTCAGTGGTTAAGGTGGTAGACTCAGAACACGGGGGGTCCCGGGTTCGAGCCCCATCGATCCCACTGGCTTAGTGGGAGTGGCAATTCGCTTTAGAGCTCTAGCCTAGTATTGGTGCATCCAGGAAAGCTGCTCCAGAAATGAAAAATGTAGGTACGGCGCTGACGAAGAAGACCCATATAGGACCTGTGTCAGTTAATGACTCTAATCTCTCTGATCTCTAATGTTATGTTCCTGTTTATATGTGTCTGTTCGTTTACTTCAGTAAAGGGTATGTGGCTTTGTGTGCTTCCTTTTTATAACCATTTCCCAAACAACAAATTTTCGACTGTCCCAATTTGAAAGAGAGTTTGCAGACGACATTTCAAAATGTGATTGAATTGAATAATTATCTTCAGAATGAGCAGAAAACCTTGTGGGAAAAGGAAAAATTGCTCGCTATGAGCAAGTTTTCCTTTTCCTACAATGTTTTCTAAAGTCATCTGCAACAAAGTCGTCAAATGTCGTTATTGTTTGGGAAAGGGTTAGGTTGCTCAATTGACCCTTAGCATTATCTGGAACTGCCAGAGATTGTCTGCAATTGGTCGCATATCCACAAAAAAAAATCGCATACACGTCTGCAACATAACGTAATCCATTCTTCACTATTCTGTTATTGTACTTAATGAATTGCTGGATGTATACGTCTTTGTGCGTCAACACTAACAACACTATTGTAAAGAGACATTTATAGCTTGAATAAACCCCGCATCCAGAGTTGCGGTTCGCTGTTGTAAAACACAATTTATGGGCAAAACACAATTTATTTAAAACATAATGAAGCATTCCGTTTGTGTGTTTAAACACCATCCCCCCTCTCGGAAAGAATTATCTATAATTTGTGAAAACATCAAAAGCTATAATTCACTTGTTTATGTTCACAGCAGATGAAATGTTTTTTTTTTTTTCATAATAAATGGATTAAATTTGAGGAGACAGTGGTACAGTGGTAGAGCGTCGACCTCTTGTACCGAGGGTTAAATCATTACCAGATAATAACGCCATTTAACCCCTTGATTGTAGACAATTCATGAAAAATTGTGGGAAAAAGAGAAATTGCTCGTGACGAACAATCAAACCCTTTTCCCACAATGTTCTCTGCCCTATCAGAGGGTTCATCACATTTTTAAATGTCGTCTGCAAACTCTTTCAATTTGGGACAGTTGAAAATTTGTTGGTTGTGAAAGGGTTAAGTCGCCTCAAGCGCTAAAAAAGTTAAGGTTTAAGAGAAAGCGTCAGTTACAACAAGATGATAAAGAACGTCGCAGGATAAGTCAAGTCCAGTGTGAAGGAATAACATTACTGACCAGTACACGTGTATGGAGGTTCGTGAGTTTCGTTCAACCCAGTCCCTCATACAGCACACCGTAATCCGTTCTAGTTGAAGGCAAACACCGGACAGTCATTTTAACGCATGCACAATAACGAAGATTTTGTAAACGCAGATAAAAACTAGTGTGATATAAAGAAAAAAATGCTCGTTGCGAGAATTCCCTCCTTTTGTCACAATGTTTATCCGTCAGCATATAAAGATATCGCGGGGGGGGGGGTGAGTATCTCGATTATAGAACTATTTGTTCGCGCGGATCAAGTCCGTGTGATTATCACGTGTTATATCGGAACATGGAGTACGATTGCCGTTCGATGACACCGTTTACTCAACCTTTGTCAAAGGTATGCCTGTGTTACCGCACGGGTACCGTTACAAGTCGTGCGTATAGCCCCTACATACCTGTACTATAATCAAATCGAGGTCCCTCGCTCGGCCATGACAGGTCACATACAGACACAGACCTAGCATGCTAAACATCACCGAGACATTTCTGTAAGTTTTCTCTTATTGTTCCTATCATTGCGATTGAAACACCCTTTATTGGATTTATGTTGTTCACATTCGTTAACGATTGTACGGTTCATCATTACATAAAGACCATCGAGTACTCACAGGTCAGCAGAATTATGAACCATAAGCGTAGGAGCCGCGGGGGCCTTTTATCTTTTTTTTTGTATTAAGATACACATTTTCATACGCTTTCTTGTAATTCATTTAATGATATTGAATTTGTAGATGCATGAATAGTCATGAGAAAGATAAGAACATTTATTCTTAGACCGGTCCTCATCTGAAGTTGGTCCCCATATGTTGAAAACGCTTTAAGGCCTATGTGACGAGTATAATCCAACTATAGTTATATACTTGACGTTAGAAAAATTGTGTTCAAAAGGTAACCGCTTCGTGTCATGCTTTTCCACATTTATATTGACATCGATTTTTATTGAACTGAGGGGCAGTTATGTTGTAATTACGACTGTTTGCCCGTCTCTAACATGTACATGAACTCTGTCGTCATGTTGTAATTACGACTGTTTGCCCGTCTCTAACATGTACATGAACTCTGTCGTCATGTTGTAATTACGACTGTTTGCCTGTCTCTAACATGTACATGAACTCTGTCGTCATGTTGTAATTACGACTGTTTGCCCGTCTCTAACATGTACATGAACTCTGTCGTCATGTTGTAATTACGACTGTTTGCCCGTCTCTAACATGTACATGAGCTCTGTCGTCATGTTGTAATTACGACTGTTTGCCCGTCTCTAACATGTACATGAACTCTGTCGTCATGTTGTAATTACGACTGTTTGCCCGTCTCTAACATGTACATGAACTCTGTCGTCATGTTGTAATTACGACTGTTTGCCCGTCTCTAACATGTACATGAACTCTGTCGTCATGTTGTAATTACGACTGTTTGCCTGTCTCTAACATGTACATGAACTCTGTCGTCATGTTGTAATTACGACTGTTTGCCCGTCTCTAACATGTACATGAACTCTGTCGTCATGTTGTAATTACGACTGTTTGCCCGTCTCTAACATGTACATGAGCTCTGTCGTCATGTTGTAATTACGACTGTTTGCCCGTCTCTAACATGTACATGAACTCTGTCGTCATGTTGTAATTACGACTGTTTGCCCGTCTCTAACATGTACATGAACTCTGTCGTAATTACGACTGTTTGCCCGTCTCTAACATGTACATGAACTCTGTCGTAATTACGACTGTTTGCCCGTCTCTAACATGTACATGAACTCTGTTGTAATTACGACTGTTTGCCCGTCTCTAACATGTACATGAACTCTGTCGTTATGTTGTAATTACGAATGTTTGCCCGTCTCTAACATGTACATGAACTCTGTCGTCATGTTGTTATTACGACTGTTTGCCCGTCTCTAACATGTACATGAACTCTGTCGTAATTACGACTGTTTGCCCGTCTCTAACATGTACATGAACTCTGTCGTAATTACGACAGTTTGCCCGTCTCTAACATGTACATGAACTCTGTCGTCTCCCGACTTCGAAAGGTTCTCGTTCCACATCTACCAAATTGTAACATTGATTTGAATGACTTCGCACTGTGTTGTTATGGGTCTCCATAAAGAGATTATTTTCTTAAACGGTTCGATAGCATGGTGACCCAAAAGCTGTAGAGCTCGGGTCCTTGAATAATGTAAATGTTTTGAGATTGTCTTCTCTTTTTCAAAAATTTCACATCGATGTTCACTAATTTTAAAAAAATGTTTTATGGTATATCTGTCTCGATGTTCATGTTAAGCAAGATCGGCAAACATTGTTTAAAAAGTCACTATTTTTGTAAGATGAGAAAATAGAAAGATTAGCATATAGGCAAAACACGTCTTTTGCTTATAAACAAAATTAAGTTACACTTTGCTATGGCACCGTTGGCAACAAAGGATGACCTAAACTGAATGACTTGTTATATAGTTTTGTAATTCATACTGTTCTGTGTTACATGTTATAAAGTTTAGGTCTTTAAACTGTTCTGTGTTACATGTCATAGTGTTTTGTTCTTTAAACTGTTCTCTGTTACATGTTATATAATTTAGTCCTTTAAACTGTTCTGTGTTACATGTTATATAGTTTAGTGTTCTAATCCGGTCTGTATAAGATGTTATATAGTTTAGGTCTTTAAACTGTTGTGTGTTACATGTTATATAGTTTTGTTCTTTAACCTGTTTACTGTGTTACTGTTACTGGTCTGGTCTGTTACATGTTACATACTTTAGGTCTAAAAACTGTTCTGTGTTACATGTTATATAGTTTTGTTCTTTAATACTTCTTTTACTGGTCTGTGTTACATGTTACATACTTTAGGTCTAAAAACTGTTCTGTGTTACATGTTATATAGTTTTGTTCTTTAAACTGTTCTGTGTTACATGTTATACAGTTTAATTCTTTTACTGGTCTGTGTTACATGTTACATACTTTAGGTCTAAAAACTGTTCTGTGTTACATGTTACATAGTTTTGTTCTTTAAACTGTTCTGTGTTACATGTTATATAGTTCTGTTCTAATACTGTTATGTGTTTCATGTTTTATAGTTTTGTCCATTAAACTGTTCTGTGTTACATGTTATATAGTTTTGCTTTTTAAACTGTTCTGTTTTACATGTTATATAGTTTTGTTCTTTAAACAGATCTGTGTTACATAATGTTTAGTTTTGTTCTTTAAACTGTTTTGTTTTTTCATGTCATATAGTTAAGTTCTTTAAACTGTTCTGTGTTACATGTTTTTCAGTTTTGTTCTTTAAATTGTTCTGTGTTACATGTTATATAGTTCTGTTCTTCTACTGTTCTGTGTTACATGTTATATAGTTTTGTTCTTATAACTGTTCTGTGTTACATATTATATAGTTCTGTTCTTATACTGTTCTGTTTTACATGTTATATAGTTTTGTTCTGAAAACTGTTCTTTGTTTCATGTTATATAGTTTTGTTTTCTAAACTGTTATATGTTACATGTTATTTAGTTTTGTTCTTTAAACTGTTTTGTGTTACATGTTATATAGTTTTTTTCCGTAAACTGTTTTGTGTTTCATGTTATATAGTTTTGTTCTTTAAACGGTTCTGTGTTACATGTTATATAGTTTTATTCTTTAAACTGTTCTGTGTTACATGTTATATAGTTTAGTTCTCATACTGTTCTGTGTTATATGTTGTATAGTTTAGTTCTTCTACTGTTTTGTATTACATTTTATATAGCTTTGCTTTTTAACCTGTTTTGTGTTACATGTTATTTAATTTTATTCTTGTAACTGTTCTGTGTTACAAGTTATATAATTTAGTTCTTCTACTGTTCTGTGTTACATGTTATTTAGTTTTGTTCTTTAAACTGTTCTGTGTTACATGTTATATAGTTTAGTTCTTATACTGTTCTGTATTACATGTTGTTTAGTTTTGTTATTTAACCTGTTTTTGTTACATGTTATTTATTTCTGTTTTTTAAATTTTTCTGTGTTACATGTTACATAGTTTTGTTCTTTAAACTGTTCTGTGTTACATGTTATATACTTTTGTTCTTTAAACTGTTCTGTGTTACATGTTGTTTAGTTTTGTTCTTTAAACTGATCTGTGTTACATTTCATTATTTTTGTTCTTTAAACTCAGGGCTCACCCTGGCCGGAAAAAAGTCTGCGCCAGCACATTCGCCAAATGACAAAAATAGGAGCCAAATTAAAGAAGTAGGAGCCAAATTCTGAGCAAATGGCACCAATTAAAATTTCTTTATTTTAAACACTTTTCATGTTACATGTACATATGTGTTAAATCCTCTTGGTAAATTATTTCTGTTTGTTATGTTTCACCATTTTAATAAAATTGTAATGTCATAAATATGTAATGTGTAATGCCAATAAAAATATTATGTTAAAAAAAAATAATAAAAAAAAAAGCCAAGACATTCCCCTTCCCCTTCCGAACAAATTTCAACCAAATATGGTATAACTAAAGGCTACTCTTTGAGTGCCAAAATCAAAATGAATCTTTTATCTCAGATAACATCAAATCATATTGAAGACTATACATTTCTGAATTCTCAGTTTCTCACTGGACGGAATGCGGTAAATAGTAATCGGTTTTCGTGGAACAACTGCATCGAGTCTACCAATCAAGTGTGCCGAGTTGTTCACACATAATGAAGACCCGATTAATGCCTCAGGCATTGTTTGACACGGGGATAACAATTAGCGGATTAATTTGAGGTTTTTGGAGATACTGTTAAGTGTGTCAAAAGATATAACTGTCTGTAATGTTCGGACAGGTGGAAATATGGTAAAGTCGAATGAAAAAAACATGCGCCAAGCAAATTCGCCAAATCGGGAAATCTTTCGCCAGAATGAAATAATATTCGCATTTGGCGAATTTGGCGACCGACAGCGTGAGCCCTGAAACTGTTCATTGTTACATATTATATAGTTAAGTTCTTTAAACTGTTCTGTGTTACATGTTTTTCAGTTTTGTTCTTTAAATTGTTCTGTGTTACATGTTATATAGTTCTGTTCTTCTACTGTTCTGTGTTACATGTTATATAGTTTTGTTCTTATAACTGTTCTGTGTTACATATTATATAGTTCTGTTCTTATACTGTTCTGTTTTACATGTTATATAGTTTTGTTCTTAAAAATGTTCTTTGTTACATGTTATATAGTTTTGTTTTCTAAACTGTTATATGTTACATGTTATTTAGTTTTGTTCTTTAAACTGTTTTGTGTTACATGTTATATAGTTTTTTTCCGTAAACTGTTTTGTGTTTCATGTTATATAGTTTTGTTCTTTAAACGGTTCTGTGTTACATGTTATATAGTTTTATTCTTTAAACTGTTCTGTGTTACATGTTATATAGTTTAGTTCTCATACTGTTCTGTGTTATATGCTGTATAGTTTAGTTCTTCTACTGTTTTGTATTACATTTTATATAGCTTTGCTTTTTAACCTGTTTTGTGTTACATGTTATTTAATTTTATTCTTGTAACTGTTCTGTGTTACAAGTTATATAGTTTAGTTCTTCTTCTGTTCTGTGTTACATGTTATAAAGTTTTGTTATTTAAACTGTTCTGTGTTACATGTTATATAGTTTAGTTCTTATACTGTTCTGTATTACATGTTGTTTAGTTTTGTTATTTAACCTGTTTTTGTTACATGTTATTTATTTCTGTTTTTTTAATTTTTCTGTGTTACATGTTACATAGTTTTGTTCTTTAAACTGTTCTGTGTTACATGTTATATACTTTTGTTCTTTAAACTGTTCTGTGTTACATGTTGTTTAGTTTTGTTCTTTAAACTGATCTGTGTTACATTTCATTATTTTTGTTCTTTAAACTGTTCATTGTTACATATTATATAGTTAAGTTCTTTAAACTGTTCTGTGTTACATGTTTTTCAGTTTTGTTCTTTAAATTGTTCTGTGTTACATGTTATAAAGTTCTGTTCTTCTACTGTTCTGTGTTACATGTTATATAGTTTTGTTCTTATAACTGTTCTGTGTTACATATTATATAGTTCTGTTCTTATACTGTTCTGTTTTACATGTTATATAGTTTTGTTCTTAAAACTGTTCTTTGTTACATGTTATATAGTTTTGTTTTCTAAACTGTTATATGTTACATGTTATTTAGTTTTGTTCTTTAAACTGTTTTGTGTTACATGTAATATAGTTTTTTCCGTAAACTGTTTTGTGTTTCATGTTATATAGTTTTGTTCTTTAAACGGTTCTGTGTTACATGTTATATAGTTTTATTCTTTAAACTGTACTGTGTTACATGTTATATAGTTTAGTTCTTTTACTGGTCTGTGTTACATGTTATATACTTTAATTCTAAAAACTGTTCTGTTCTAAAAACTGTTCTGTGTTATATGTTAAATAGTTTTGCTTTTTAAACTGTTTTGTGTTACATGTTATTTAATTTTGTTCTTTAAACTGTTTTGTGTTACAAGTTATATAATTTAGTTCTTCTTCTGTTTTGTGTTACATGTTATTTAGTTTTGTTCTTTAAACTGTTCTGTGTTACATGTTATATAGTTTAGCTCTTAACACCTTTCTGTGTTACATGTTAAATAGTTTAGTTGTTTTAATGTTCTGTGTTATATAGTTTAGGTCTTTAAACTGTTCTGTGTTACATTTCATTTAGTTTTGTTCTTTAAACTGTTCTGTGTTACATATTATATAGTTAAGTTCTTTAAACTGTTCTGAGTTACATGTTATATAGTTCTGTTCTTTAAACTGTTCTGTGTTGCATGTTATGGAGTTTAGTTCATTTACTATTCTGTATTACATGTTATATAGTTTTGTTATTTAACCTGTTTTGTGTTACATGTTATAATGTTTTGTTCTTGAAACATTTCTGTGTTACATGTTATATAGTTTTGTTCTTTAACCTGTTTTGTGTTACATGTTAAACAGTTTTGTTATTTAAACTGTTCTGAGTTACATATTATATAGTTTTATTCTTCTACTGTTCTGTGTTACATGTTATATAGTTTTGTTCTTGAAACTGTTCTGTGTTACATGTTATGTAGTTCTAATCTTATACTGTTCTGTGTTACATGTTATATAGTTTTGTTCTTTAACCTGTTTTGTGTTACATGTTATACAGTTTTGGTATTTAAACTGTTCTGTGTTACATATTATATAGTTTTGTTCTTCTACTGTTCTGTGTTACATGTTATACAGTTTTGTTATTTAACCTGTTTTGTGTTACAAGTTAAAAAGTTTTGTTCTTTAAACTGTTATGTGTTACATGTTATTTAGTTTTGTTCTGTAAACTGTTCTATGTTACATGTTATATTGTTTTTGTTCTTTAAACTGTTCTTTAAAACATGTTATATAGTTTTGTTCTTTAAACTGTTCTGTGTTACATGTTATTTATTTTAGTTATTTAAACTGTTCTGTCTTACATGTTTTTTAGTTTTGTTCTTTAAACTGTTCTGTGTTACATGTTATATAGTTTAATTCTTTTACTGGTCTGTGTTACATGTTACATACTTTAGGTCTAAAAACTGTTCTATGTTACATGTTATATAGTTTTGTTCCTTAAACTGTTATGTGTTACATGTTATTTAGTTTTGTTCTTTAAACTGTTCTGTGTTATATGTTAAATAGTTTAGTTCTTTTACTGTTCTGTGTTACATGTTTTTTAGTTTTGTTATTTAAACTGTTCAGTGTTACATGTCATTTAGTTCTGTTTTTCTATTGTTCTGTTTTACCTATTAAAATAGTTTCTCTCTTTAAACTGTTCTGTGTTACATGTTATATAGATTAGTTCTTCTACTGTTCTGTGTTACATGTTATATAGTTGTATTCTTTAAACTGTTCTGTGTTACATGTTATATAGTTTTGTTCTTAAAACTGTTCTGTGTTATATGTTATATAGTTCTGTTCTTCTACTGTTCTGTGTTACATGTTATATAGTTTTGTTCTTTAAACGGTTCTGTGTTATATGTTATAAAGTTCTGTTCTTATACTGTCCTGTGTGACATGTTATATAGTTTGGTTCTTTAAACTTTTCTGTGTTTCATGTTATATAGTTTTGTTTTTAAAACTGTTCTCTGTTACATGTTCTTTAGTTTTGTGCTTTATACTGTTCTGTGTTACATATTATTTTGTTTTGTTCTCTTAACTGTTATGTGTTACATGTTATATAAATTTGTTCTTTAAACTGTTCTGTGTTTCCGGTTATATACTTTTATTCTTTAAACTGTTTTGTGTTACATGTAATATAGTTTTTTTCTTTAAACTGTTCTGTGCTACATGTTATTTAGTTCTGTTTTAATACTGTTCCGTGTTAAATGTTATATATTTTTATTCTTTAAACTGTTCTGTGTTACATGTTATATAGTTTTGTTCTTTAAACTGTTCTGTGTTTCATGTTATGTAAATTTATTCTTTAAACTGTTCTGTGTTACATGTTATTTAGTTCTGTTTTAATACTGTTCTGTGTTTCATGTTATATAGGTTTATTTTTTAAACAGTTCTGTGTTTCATGTTATATAGTTTAGTTATTTGAACGGTTCTTTATTACATGTTATATGGATTTGTTCTTTAAACTGTTCTGTGTTACATGTTGTATAGTTCTTTCCTTTAAACTGTTCCGTGTTACATGTTTTATAGTTTTGTAATTTAAACTGTTCTGTGTTACATATTATATAGTTCTGTTCTTATACTGTTCTGTTTTACATATTAAAATAGTTTTTCTCTTTAAACTGTTCTGTGTTACATGTTATATAGATGAGTTCTTCTACTGTTCTGTGTTACATGTTATATAGTTGTATTCTTTAAACTGTTCTGTGTTACATGTTATATAGTTTTGTTATTTAACCTGTTTTGTGTTACATGTTATATTGATTTGTTCTTTAAACTGTTCTGTGTTACATGTTATATAGTTTTGTTCTTTAAACTGTTCTGTGTTTCATGTTATATAGTTTTGTTCTTTAAACGGTTCTGTGTAACATGTTATATAGATTAGTTCTTCTACTGTTCTGTGTAACATGTTATATAGATTAGTTTTTCTACTGTTCTGTGTTACATGTTATATAGTTGTATTCTTTAAACTGTTCTGTGTTACATGTTATATAGTTTTGTTCTTTAAACTGTTCTGTGTTTCATGTTTTATAGTTTTGTTCTTTAAACGGTTCTGTGTAACATGTTATATAGATTAGTTCTTCTACTGTTCTGTGTTACATGTTATATAGTTTTGTTATTTAGCCTGTTTTGTGCTACATGTTATATTGATTTGTTCTTTAACCTGTTCTGTGTTACATGTTATATAGTTTTGTTCTTTAAACTGTTCTGTGTTACATGTTATATAGATGTATTCTTTAAACTAGTCTGTGTTACATGTTATATAGTTTTGTTCTTTAAACTGTTCTGTGTTTCATGTTATATAGTTTTGTTCTTTAAACGGTTCCCGTGTAACATGTTATATAGATTAGTTCTTCTACTGTTCTGTGTTACATGTTATATAGTTTTGTTATTTAGCCTGTTTTTTACTACATGTTATATTGATTTGTTCTTTAAACTGTTCTGTGTTACATGTTATATAGTTTTGTTCTTAAAACTGTTCTGTGTTTCATGTTATATAGTTTTGTTCTTTAAACGGTTCTGTGTAACACGTTATATAGTTTTGTTCTTTAAACTGTTCTGTGTTACATGTTTTATAGTTTTGTTCTTTAAACTGTTCTATGTTACATGTCATATAGTTTTCTTTTTTAACCTGTTCTGTATTACATGTTATATAGTTTTATTCTTTAAACTGTTCTGTGTTACATGTTATAAAATTTAGTTATTTAAACTGATCTGTGTTACATGTTATTTAGTTTTGTTCTTTAAACTGTTCTGTGTTACATGTTATATAGTTTAGTTTTTATACTGTTCTCTGTTACATGTTATGTAGTTTAGTTCTTCTACTGTTCTGTATTACATGTTATATAGGTTTCTTTTTTAACCTGTTTTGTATTACATGTAATATAGTTTTGCTATTTAAACTGTTCTGTGTTTCATGTTATTTATTTCTGTTCTTTAAACTATTCTGTGTTACATGTTATTTAGTTTTGTTCTTTAAACTGTTCTGTGTTAAATATTACATAGTTTTGTTTTTTAAACTGTTCTGTGTTACATTTTATATAGTTCTGTTCTTATACTGTTCTGTTTTATATGTTATATAGTTCTGTTTTTTAAATTATTCTGTGTTACATGTTACATAGCTTTGTTCTTTAAACTGTTCTGTGTTACACGTTATTTAGTTTAGTTCTTTAAACTGTTCTGTGTTACATGTTACTTAGTTTTGTTATTTAAACTGTTCTCTGTTACATTTCATTAAGTTTTTATCTTTAAACTGTTTTGTGTTTCATGTTATAAACTTAAGTTCTTTTAACTGTTCTGTGTAACATGTTATATAGTTTTGTTCTTTAAACTGTTCTGTGTTTTACGTTATTTAGTTTAGTTCTTTAAACTGTTCTGTGTTACATGTTATTTAGTTTTGTTATTTAAACTGTTCTCTGATACATTTCATTAAGTTTTTATCTTTAAACTGTTTTGTGTTTCATGTTATAAACTTAAGTTCTTTTAACTGTTCTGTGTTACAAGTTACATATTTCTGTTCTTATACTGTTCTGTGTTACATGTTATATAGTTTAGTTCTTATACTGTTCTGTGTTATATGTTGTTTAGTTTAGTTCTTCTACTTTTTTGTATTAAATGTTATTTAGTTTTGTTCTTTAAACTGTTCTGTGTTTCATGTTATATAGTTTTGATCTTTAATCGGTTCTGTTTATTATGTAATATAGTTGTATTCTTTACGCTGTTCTGTGTTACATGTTATTTAGTTTTGTTCTTTAAACTGTTCTGTGTTACATGTTATATAGTTTAGTTTTTATACTGTTCTCTGTTACATGTTATATAGTTTAGTTCTTCTACTGTTCTGTATTACATGTTATATAGGTTTCTTTTTTAAGCTGTTTTGTGTTACAGGTTATATAGTTTTGTTATTTAAACTATTCTGTGTTACATGTTGTTTAGTTTTGTTCTTTAAACTGTTCTGTGTTACATATTACATAGTTTTGTTTTTTAAACTGTTCTGTGTTACATGTTATATAGTTCTGTTCTTATACTGTTCTGTTTTATATGTTATATAGTTTTGTTTTTTAAACTGTTCTGTGTTACATGTTATATAGTTCTGTTCTTATACTGTTCTATTTTACATGTTATATAGTTTTTTTCTTTAAACTGATCTGTGTTTGATGTTAGATAATTTAGTTATTTAACCTGTATTGTGTAACATGTTATATAGTTTTTTTCTTTAAACTGTTCTGTGTTACATGTTATGTAGTTTAGTTCTTTAAACTGTTCTGTGTTACCTGTTATTTATTTTTGTTCTTTAATCTATTCTGTGTTACATGTTGTTTAGTTTTGTTCTTTAAACTGTTCTGTGTTACATGTTATAAAGATTTGTTCCTCAAACTGTTTTGTGTTTCTTGTTATATAGTTTTGTTCTTTAAACGGTTCTGTGTTATATGTTATATAGTTTTATTCTTTAAACTGTTCTGTGTTACATGTTATATACTTTAGTTCTTATACTGTGCTGTGTTATATGCTGTATAGTTTAGTTATTCTACTGTTTTGTATTACATGTTATATAGTTTTGCTTTTTAACCTGTTTTGTGTTACATGTTATTTAATTTTGTTCTTTAAACTGTTCTGTGTTACAAGTTATATAGTTTAGTTCTTCTACTGTTCTGTGTTACATGTTATATAGTTTTGTTCTTATAACTGTTCTGTGTTACATATTATATAGTTTTGTTCTTATACTGTTCTGTTTTACATGTTATAAAGTTTTGTTCTTAAACTGTTCTTTGTTACATGTTATATAGTTTAGTTCTTATACTGTTCTGTATTACATGTTATATAGTTTTGTTATTTAACCTGTTTTGTGTTACATCTTATATAGTTTTGTTCTTGAAACATTTCTCTGTTACATGTTATATAGTATTGTTCTTAAAACTGTTCTGTGTTACATGTTATATAGTTCTAATCTTATACTGTTCTGTGTTACATGTTATATAGTTTTGTTCTTTAACCTGTTTTGTGTTACATGTTATATAGTTTTGTTCTTTAACCTGTTTTGTGTTACATGGTATACAGTTTTGGTATTTAAACTGTTCTGTGTAACATTTTATATAGTTTTGTTCTTCTACTGTTCTGTGTTACATGTTATACAGTTTTGTTATTAAAACTGTTCTGTGTTGCATGTTTTAAAGTTTTGTTCTTGAAACTGTTCTCTGTTACATGTTATATAGTTTAGTTCTTATGCTGTTCTGTATTACATGTTATATAGTTTTGTTATTTAATCTGTTTAATGTTACATGTTATATAGTTTTGTTCTTGAAACTATTCTGTGTTAATGTTATATAGTTTTATTCTTTAACCTGTTTTGTGTTACATGTTAAACAGTCTTGTTATTGAAACTGTTCTGTGTTAAATGTTATATAATTTAGTTATTCTAATGTTCTGTGTTACATGTTATATAGTTTTGTTATTTAACCTGTTTTGTGTTACATGTTATATTGTTTTGTTATTTAAACTGTTCTGTGTTACATGTTATTTAGTTTTGTTCTTTAAACTGTTCTTTGTTACATGTTATATAGTTTTATTCGTTAAACGGTTCTGTGTTACATGTTAAAGAGTTTAGTTATTTAAACAGTTCTGTCTTGAATGTTATGTAGTTTTGTTCTTTAAATTGTTCTGTGTTACATGTTATATAGTTTAGTTCTTATACTGTTCTGTGTTACATGTTATATAGTTTAGTTCTTCTACTGTTCTGTATTACATGGTATATAGTTTTGCTTTTTAACCTGTTTTGTGTTACATGTTATATAGTTTTGTTCTTTAAATTATTATTTGTTACATGTTATTTAGTTCTGTTCTTATACTGTTCTGTTTTACATGTTATATAGTTTTGTTCTTTATACAGATCTGTCTTACATATTAAATAATTTAGTTATTTAACCTGTTTTCTCTTACATGTTATATAGTTTTGTTCTTGAAACTGTTCTGTGTTACATGTGATTTAGTTTTGTTCTTTAAACTGTTCCGTGTAACATGTTATATAGTTTTGTTATTTAACCTGTTTTGTGTTACATGTTATATAGTTCTGTTCTTCTACTGTTCTGTGTTACATGTTATAAAGTTTTGTTCTTAAAACTGTTCTGTGTTACATGTAATATAGTACTGTTCTTTAAACTGTTCTGTGTTACATGTTATATAGTTTTGTTCTTTAAACTGTTCTGTGTTACATGTTATATAGTTTTGTTCTTTAAACTGTTCTGTGTTACATATTATATAGTTCTGTTCTTATACTGTTCTGTTTTACATGTTATAAAGTTTTGTTCTTAAACTGTTCTTTGTTACATGTTATATAGTTTAGTTCTTATACTGTTCTGTATTACATGTTATATAGTTTATTACATGTTATATAGTGTTGTTCTTTAAATTGTTCCGTGTTTCACGTTATATAGTTTTGTTCTTTAAAATGTTCTGTGCTACATGTTATATAGTTTAGGTCTTTTAACTGTTCTTTGTTACATAATATATAGTTTTGTTCCTTAAACGGTAATTTTTTACATGTTATATGGTTTTGTTCTTTAAAATGTTCTGTGTTACATGTTATATAGTATTTTCCTTTAAACTGTTCTGTGTTACATTTTTTATAGTTTTGTTATTTAAACTGTTTTGTGTTACATATTATATAGTTCTGTTTTTATACTGTTCTGTATTACATGTTATAAAGTTTTGATTTTAAACTGTTCTGTGTTACATGTTTTATTGATTTTTTATTTAAACTGTTCTGTGTTACATGTTATTTATTTCTGTTCTTTAAACTATTCTGTGTTACATGTTATTTAGTTTTGTTCTTTAAAATGTTCTGTGTTACATTTTTTATAGTTTTGTTATTTAAACTGTTTTATGTTACATATTGTATAGTTCTGTTTTTATACTGTTCTGTTTCACATGTTATTTAGTTTTGTTCTTTAACCTGTTCTGTTTCACATGTTATATAGTTTTGTTCTTTAAACTGTTTTGGGTTATATGTTATATAGTTTAGTTCTTCTATTGTTCTGTGTTACATGTTATATAGTTTTGTTATTTTACCTGTTTTGTGTTACATGTTATATTGATTTGTTATTTAAACGGTTCTGTGTTACATGTTATATACTTTTATTCTTTAAACTGTTCTGTGTTACATGTTATATAGTTTAGTTCTTATACTGTTCTGTGTTATATGTTGTATAGTTTAGTTCGTCTACTGTTTTGTATTACATGTTATATAGTTTTGCTTTTTAACCTGTTTTTTGTTACATGTTATTTAATTCTGTTCTTTAAACTGTTCTGTGTTACATGTTATTTATTTCTGTTATTTGAATTATTTTGTGTTACATGTTACATAGTTTTATTATTTAACCTGTTTTGTGTAACATGTTATATAGTTTTATTCTTTAAACTGTTCTGTGTTACATGTTATGTAGTTTAGTTCTTTAAACTGTTCTGTTTTACATTTCATTTAGTTTTGTTCTTTAAACTGTTCTGTGTTACATATTATATAGTTCTGTTGTTCCACTGTTCTGAGTTACATGTTATATAGTTTTGTTCTTAAAACTGTTCTGTGTTACATGTTATATAGTTCTAATCTTATACTGTTCTGTGTTACATGTTACATAGTTTTGTTCTTTAAATTGTTCTGTGTTACATGTTATATAGTTTTGTTCTTAAAACTGTTCTGTGTTACATGTTATACAGTTTTGTTCTTTAAACTTTTCTGTGTTACATGTTATATAGTTTTGTTCTTAAAACTGTTCTGTGTTACATGTTATATAGTTTTGTTCTTAAAACTGTTCTGTGTTACATGTTATATAGTTCTAATCTTATACTGTTCTGTGTTACATGTTACATAGTTTTGTTCTTTAAACTGTTCTGTGTTACATGTTATATAGTTTTGTTCTTTAAATTGTTTTGTGCTACATGTTATATAGTTTAGGTCTTTTAACTGTTCTTTGTTACATAATATCTAGTTTTGTTCCTTAAACGGTTCTTTTTTACATGTTATATGGTTTTGTTCTTTAAAATGTTCTGTGTTACATGTTATTTAGTTTTGTTCCTTTAAACTGTTCTGTGTTACATTTTTTATAGTTTTGTTATTTAAACTGTTTTGTGTTACATATTAAATAGTTCTGTTTTTATACTGTTCTGTTTAACATGTTATTTAGTTTTGTTCTTTAACCTGTTCTGTTTCACATGTTATATAGTTTTGTTCTTTAAACTGTTTTGGGTTACATGTTATATAGTTTAGTTCTTCTACTATTCTGTGTTACATGTTATATAGTTTTGTTATTTAACCTGTTTTGTTTTACATGTTATATTGATTTGTTATTTAAACGGTTCTGTGTTACATGTTATATACTTTTATTCTTTAAACTGTTCTGTGTCACATGTTATATAGTTTAGTTCTTATACCGTTCTGTGTTATATGTTGTATAGTTTAGTTTGTCTACTGTTTTGTATTACATGTTATATAGTTTTGCTTTTTAACCTGTTTTTTTGTGACATGTTATTCAATTTTGTTCTTTAAACTGTTCTGTGTTACATGTTATGTAGTTTAGTTCTTTAAACTGTTCTGTGTTACATTTCATTTAGTTTTGTTCTTTAAACTGTTCTGTGTTACATATTATATAGTTCTGTTCTTCCACTGTTCTGAGTTACATGTTATATAGTTTTGTTCTTAAAACTGTTCTGTGTTACATGTTTTATAGTTCTTATCTTATACTGTTCTGTGTTACATGTTACATAGTTTTGTTCTTTAAACTGTTCTGTGTTACATGTTATATAGTTTTGTTCATTAAACTGTTCTGTGCTATATGTTATATAGTTTAGTTCTTAAGACGTTTCTGTGTTACATGTTATATAGTTTAGTTGTTTTACTGTTCTGTTTGACATGTTATATAGATTAGGTCTTTAAACTGTTCTGAATTACATGTCATATAGTTTTGTTCTTAAAACTGTTCTTTTGATCAGGTTATATAGTTTTATTCTTTAAACTGTTTTGTGTTACATGTAATATAGTTTTGTTATTTAAACTGCTCTGTGTTACATGTTATTTAGTTCTGTTTTAATACTGTTCTGTGTTACATGGTATATAGTTTTGTTATTTAAGATGTTCTGTATTACATGTTATATAGTGTTGTTCTTTAAACTGTCCTGTGTTACATGTTATATAGTTTTGTTCTTCCACTGCTCTGTGTTACATGTTATATAGTTATGTTCTTTAAACAGATCTGTGTTACATGTTGTTTAGTTTTGTTCGTTAAACTGTTCTGTGTTATATTTCATTTAGTTTTGTTCTTTAAACTGTTCTGTGTTACATATTATATAGTTTTGTTCTTTAAACTGTTTTGTGTTTCATGTTATATAGTTAAGTTCTTTAAACTGTTCTGTGTTACATGTTATTCAGTTTTGTTCTTTAAATTGTTCTGTGTTACATGTTATTTAGTTCTGTTCTTCTACTGTTCTGTGTTACATATTATATAGTTCTGTTCTTATACTGTTCTGTTTTACATGTTATATAGTTTTGTTCTTAAAACTGTTCTTTGTTACATGTTATATAGTTTTGTTATCTATACTGTTATATGTTACATGTTAATTAATTTTGTTCTTTAAACAGTTTCGTGTTACATGTAATATAGATTTGTTCCTAAAACAGTTTTGTGTTTCATGTTATATAGTTTTGTTATTTGTACTATTCTGTGTTACATGTTATATACTTTTATTCTTTAAACTGTTCTGTGTAACATGTTTTATCCTGTCACTAGTGCCATTTCGGGACAGATAACTAGGTGCCGTATAACATTTGTGATATCCGGCACTAACCATATAATACATGCACGCGACTAATCATGACGTCATAAGAACGATATGACGTCATGTTTACATCATTCTCTACTTATTTTTCCGTTTTCTCGTGTTTTATTTACATTTTGTTTGTTTGAAAGAATAGATAAAGGTAACAGGATAAATAGAATAGATGATTGGTGTCTTTGAATAGGAAAAGTTATCGGGCTCGGCATCGGAATATTATCCGTTTCGCCTTCGGCTCACCGGATAATGTTCCTACGCCTTGCTGATAACATTTCAGATTCACGACACCAACCATCTATTCTCTATATATAGTTTTGTTATTTAACCTGTTTTGTGTTACATGTTATATAGTTTTGTTATGTAAACTGTTCTGTGTTACATGTTATATAGTTCTGTTCTTCTACTGTTCTGTGTTACATGTTATATAGTTTTGTTCTTAAAACTGTTCTGTGTTACATATTATATAGTTCTGATCTTGTACTGTTCTGTGTTACATGTTATATGGTTTTGTCCTTTAAACTGTTCTGTGTTACATGTTGTATAGTTTTGTTCTTTATACTGTTTTGTGTTACATGTTATATAGTGTAGGTCTTAAAACTGTTCTGTGTTACATGTAATATATTTTTTTTCTTTAAACTTTTCTGTGTTACATGTTATATAGTTTAGGTCTTTATACTGTTCTGTGTTACATGTTATATAGTTTTGTTCTTTCAACTGTTCTGTGTTACATGCTATATAGTTTTGTTCCTTAAACTGTTCTGTGTTACTTGTTATATAGTTAAGGTTTTTAAACTGTTCTGTGTTACATGTTTTAATGTTTTGTTATCTAAACTGTTCTGTGTTATATGTTATATATTTCTTTTCGTTTAAAACTATTCTGTGTTACATGTTATATGGTTTTGTTATTTATACTGTTTGGAATAACATGTAATATAGTTTTGTTATTTGTACTATTCTGTGTTACATGTTATAGTGTTTTGTTCGTATACTGTTCTGTGTTACATGTTATATAGTTTTGTTGTTATACTGTTCTGTGTTATATGTTATTTAGTTTTGTTCTTATACATGTCTTTGTTACATGTTATATAGTTTTGTTCCTATACATGTCTGTGTTCTATGTTATATAGTTTTGTTCTTTAAAATGTTCTGTGTTACATGTTATATAGTTTTGTTGTTATTCCGTTCTGTGTTACATGTTATATAGTTTATGTCTTTAAACTAATATGTGTTACATGTTTTATAGTTAAGGGTTTATACTGTTCTGTGTTACATATTATATATTTTAGTTCTTTTACTGTTCTGTGCTACATGTTATATAGTTTAGTTCTTTTACTGTTCTGTGTTACATATTATATAGTTTAGTCATTTTAACTGTTACATGTTACATATTATATGGTTATTTTATTTAACCTGTTCTGTGTAACATGTTATTTTGTTATGCTCTTATACTGTTCTGTGTTACATGTTATATAGTTTTGTTATTTATACTGTTCCGTGTTACATACTTTTGTTCTTTAAACTGTTCTGTGTTACATGTTGAATAGTTTAGTTTTCATACTGTTCTGTTTTACATGTTAAATAGCTTTGTTCTTGTACTTTTCTGTGGAACATGATATTTAGTTTAGTTCTTTTACTGTTCTGTGTAATATGTTATATAGTTTAGGTCTTTAAATTGTTCTGTGTTACATGTCATATAGTTTAGTTCTTTTACTGTTTTGTGTTACATGTTATAAAGTTTAGGTCTTTAAACTGTTCTGTGTAACATGTTATATAATTTAGTTTTTTTTACTGTTCTGTGTTACATGTTATAAAGTTTAGGTCTTTTAACTGTTCTGTGTTACGTGTTATTTGGTTTTGTTGTTTAAACTGTTTTGTGTTACAAGTTATATAGTTTAGGTCTTTAAACTGTTCTGTGTTACATGTCGTATATTTAAGTTCTTTAAACTGTTTTGTGTTACATGTTATATAGTTTTTTTCTTTAAACTGTTCTGTGTTACATGTTATATAGTTTTGGTCTTGGAACTCTTCTGTGTTACATATTATATAGTTTTGTTCTTTAAACTTTTCTGTGTTACATGTTATATAGTTTTGTTGTTGTGTTACCTGTTATATAGTTTAGGTCTTTAAACTGTTCTGTGTTTATGCATATTTTTTCTTAAGTAGATCAATCTACAATATAAAGTCGTCTGTAATACACAGCTTTTATCAGGTTACGTTGTGAATTTTCATCATGGGAGCTGGCACCATTTTGGTCCTAGTTAGACCGGCCGGACGGATTGTAATTGAGACAAACGTTTCATCGCATGACATTCACCCAAACAAGACATGCTCAGTGTTAGCACTTACAGTGTACTCAATACTATACTACCAGCAAAACGTAACTATGCCTGAAATCCATGTAGAAAAAAACTGTACAGAACAGGCTCGGTTTAAATACAAACAGTGGACGTAATAATCACTTTACTACCAAAATGAAGGAACTATGCCTGAAATCAATGTAGACAATATAAAGACAGAACAGGCTCTGTTCATACACAAACAATGGACGTAATACTCACTTTACTACCGGGACTAAGTAACTATGTCTGAAATCAATGTAGAAAATAACTGTACAGAACAGACTCGCTTTAAACACGAAGTGGACGTAATACTCATTTTACTACCGGGACTAAGTAACTATGCCTGAAATCAATGTAGAAAATAACTGTACAGAACAGACTCGCTTTAAACACAAACAGTAGACGTAATACTCAGTTTACTACCAGCAATACGTAACTATGCCTGAAATCAATGTAGAAAATAACTGTACAGAACAGACTCGCTTTAAACACGAAGTGGACGTAATACTCATTTTACTACCGGGACTAAGTAACTATGCCTGAAATCAATGTAGAAAATAACTGTAGAGAACAGGCTCGCTTTAAACACAAACAGTGGACGTAATAATCACTTTACTACCGGGACTAAGTAACTTTGCCTGAAATCAATGTAGAAAATAACTGTACAGAACAGACTCGGTTAAAACACGAACAGTGGACGTAATAATCACTTTACTACCGGGACTAAGTAACTTTGCCTGAAATCAATGTAGAAAATAACTGTAGAGAACAGGCTCGGTTAAAACACGAACAGTGGACGTAATAATCACTTTACTACCGGGACTAAGTAACTTTGCCTGAAATCAATGTAGAAAATAACTGTAGAGAACAGACTCGCTTTAAACACAAACAGTGGACGTAATAATCACTTTACTACCGGGACTAAGTAACTTTGCCTGAAATCAATGTAGAAAATAACTGTAGAGAACAGGCTCGGTTAAAACACAAACAGTGGACGTAATAATCACTTTACTACCGGGACTAAGTAACTATGCCTGAAATCAATGTAGAAAATAACTGTAGAGAACAGGCTCGGTTAAAACACAAACAGTGGACGTAATAATCACTTTACTACCGGGACTAAGTAACTATGCCTGAAATCAATGTAGAAAATAACTGTACAGAACAGACTCGCTTTAAACACGAAGTGGACGTAATAATCACTTTACTACCGGGACTAAGTAACTATGCCTGAAATCAATGTAGAAAATAACTGTAGAGAACAGGCTCGGTTAAAACACGAACAGTGGACGTAATAATCACTTTACTACCGGGACTAAGTAACTTTGCCTGAAATCAATGTAGAAAATAACTGTAGAGAACAGGCTCGGTTAAAACACGAACAGTGGACGTAATAATCACTTTACTACCGGGACTAAGTAACTATGCCTGAAATCAATGTAGAAAATAACTGTACAGAACAGACTCGCTTTAAACACGAAGTGGACGTAATAATCACTTTACTACCGGGACTAAGTAACTATGCCTGAAATCAATGTAGAAAATAACTGTAGAGAACAGGCTCGGTTAAAACACAAACAGTGGACGTAATAATCACTTTACTACCGGGACTAAGTAACTATGCCTGAAATCAATGTAGAAAATAACTGTAGAGAACAGGCTCGGTTAAAACACGAACAGTGGACGTAATAATCACTTTACTACCGGGACTAAGTAACTATGCCTGAAATCAATGTAGAAAATAACTGTACAGAACAGACTCGCTTTAAACACGAAGTGGACGTAATAATCACTTTACTACCGGGACTAAGTAACTATGCCTGAAATCAATGTAGAAAATAACTGTAGAGAACAGGCTCGGTTAAAACACGAACAGTGGACGTAATAATCACTTTACTACCGGGACTAAGTAACTATGCCTGAAATCAATGTAGAAAATAACTGTACAGAACAGACTCGCTTTAAACACGAAGTGGACGTAATAATCACTTTACTACCGGGACTAAGTAACTATGCCTGAAATCAATGTAGAAAATAACTGTAGAGAACAGGCTCGGTTAAAACACGAACAGTGGACGTAATAATCACTTTACTACCGGGACTAAGTAACTTTGCCTGAAATCAATGTAGAAAATAACTGTACAGAACAGACTCGCTTTAAACACAAACAGTGGACGTAATAATCACTTTACTACCAGGAATACGTAACTTTGCCTGAAATCAATGTAGAAAATAACTGTAGAGAACAGGCTCGGTTAAAACACGAACAATGGACGTAATAATCACTTTACTACCGGGACTAAGTAACTTTGCCTGAAATCAATGTAGAAAATAACTGTAGAGAACAGGCTCGGTTAAAACACAAACAGTGGACGTAATAATCACTTTACTACCGGGACTAAGTAACTTTGCCTGAAATCAATGTAGAAAATAACTGTACAGAACAGACTCGCTTTAAACACAAACAGTGGACGTAATAATCACTTTACTACCAGGAATACGTAACTTTGCCTGAAATCAATGTAGAAAATAACTGTAGAGAACAGGCTCGGTTAAAACACGAACAGTGGACGTAATAATCACTTTACTACCGGGACTAAGTAACTATGCCTGAAATCAATGTAGAAAATAACTGTAGAGAACAGGCTCGGTTAAAACACAAACAGTGGACGTAATAATCACTTTACTACCGGGACTAAGTAACTATGCCTGAAATCAATGTAGAAAATAACTGTAGAGAACAGGCTCGGTTAAAACACGAAGTGGACGTAATAATCACTTTACTACCGGGACTAAGTAACTATGCCTGAAATCAATGTAGAAAATAACTGTACAGAACAGACTCGCTTTAAACACAAACAGTGGACGTAATAATCACTTTACTACCGGGACTAAGTAACTATGCCTGAAATCAATGTAGAAAATAACTGTAGAGAACAGGCTCGGTTAAAACACAAACAGTGGACATAATAATCACTTTACTACCGGGACTAAGTAACTTTGCCTGAAATCAATGTAGAAAATAACTGTACAGAACAGACTCGCTTTAAACACAAACAGTGGACGTAATAATCACTTTACTACCGGGACTAAGTAACTTTGCCTGAAATCAATGTAGAAAATAACTGTACAGAACAGGCTCGGTTAAAACACGAACAGTGGACGTAATAATCACTTTACTACCGGGACTAAGTAACTATGCCTGAAATCAATGTAGAAAATAACTGTACAGAACAGGCTCGGTTAAAACACAAACAGTGGACGTAATAATCACTTTACTACCGGGACTAAGTAACTATGCCTGAAATCAATGTAGAAAATAACTGTAGAGAACAGACTCGCTTTAAACACAAACAGTGGACGTAATAATCACTTTACTACCAGGAATACGTAACTATGCCTGAAATCAATGTAGAAAATAACTGTACAGAACAGACTCGCTTTAAACACAAACAGTGGACGTAAAACTCACTTTACTACCAGGAATACGTAACTTTGCCTGAAATCAATGTAAAAAATAACAGTAGAGAACAGGCTCGGTTTAAATACAAACAGTGGACATAATACTCACTTTACTACCAGGATTACGTTACTATGCCTGAAATCAATGTAGAAAATAACTGTACAGAACAGGCTCGGTTTAAATACAAACAGTGGACGTAATACTCACTTTACTACTAGGACTAACTTACAATGTATATGTAACTACACAAACACAGAACGTCACCTTTACGTTACACACAGCTGTGCGTTAATACGCCTATAGACCGGTAAGAGACATGGTAGATATGAAAACGAACACTAAACTTTTTCCTTATGTTACAGACAATGGCCGTAAGATACGGCCTAGGTTTGAGTAAATGTTACGCTCATGCTACATACAACTATACGTTAAAACGCATGGAATTCATGAAGACAATGACTGTACGAATCTGCCTAGATTAAAACACTAACAGTAAATGTTACACTCATGTTACATACAGCTAAACATCAAAACGCATGGAATTCATGCAGATAATGACCGTACGAGACTGCCTAGATTAAAACACTAACAGTAAATGTTACGCTCATGTTACATACAGCTATACATCAAAACGCATGGAATTCATGCAGATAATGACTGTACAAGACTGCCTAGATTAAAACACTAACAGTAAATGTTACACTCATGTTACATACAGCTATACATCAAAACGCATGGAATTCATGCGGATAATGACTGTACGAGAGTGCCTAGGTTAGATGACGAACAGTAAACGTTACGCTCATGTTATATACATATATACGGTAAAAGACATGGAATTCATGCAGACAATGACTGTACGAGACGGCCTAGGTAAGAACACGAAAAAATAATTGTAGCGATCATGTTATATTCATCTATAAATTAAAACGCATGGAATTCATGCAGACAGTGACTGTAGTAGACAACTAAGTTAGAACAACAACAGTAAATGTTACACTCATGTTACATACAGCTAAACATTAAAACGCATGGAATTCATGCAGATAATGACTGTACGAGACGGCCTAGGTTAGAACACAAACATTAAATTTTACGCTCATGTTATATACATCTATACGTTAATACGCATTAAATTCATGCAGACAATAACTGTACGAGACTGCCTAGGTTAGAACACGAAAAGTAAATGTTACGCTCATGTTATATACAGATATACGGTAAAAGACATGGAATTCTAGCAGAAAATGACTGTACGAGACGGCCTAGGATAGAACACGAACAGTAAATATTACGCTCATGTTACATGTATATACATCTTTAAATTAAAACGCATGGAATTCATGCAGACAGTGACTGGAGTAGACAACTAAGTTAGAACAACAACAGAAAATGTTACGCTCATGTTACATACATATATACGTTTAAACGCATGGAATTCATGCAGACAATAACTGTACGAGACGGCCTATGTAAGAACACGAACAGTAAATGTTGCGATCATGTTATATACATCTTTACATTAAAGTGCATGGAACTCATGCACAAAATGGCTTTACGAGACGGCCTAGGTTAGAACACAAACATTAAATGTTACGATCATGTTATAGACATCTATACGTTAAAACGCATGGAATTCATGCAGACAATTGCTGTACGGGACTGCCTAGGTTAGAACACGAACAGTAAATGTTACGCTCATGTTACATACATCTATACGTTAAACTCATGGAATTCATGCAGACAATGGTTGTATGAGACGGCCTAGGTTAGAACACAAACAGTAAATGTTACAATCTTGTTATATACATATATTCGTTAAAGTGCATGGAATTCATGCTGACAATGACTGTACGAGACTGCATTGGTTAGAACACGAACAGTAAATGTTGCGATCGTGTTATATACATCTATACGTTTAAACGCACGGAATTCATGCAGACAATTGCTGTACGGGACTGCCTAGGTTAGAACATGAACAGTAAATATTGTGATCATGTTATATACATCTATACGTTAAAACGCATGGAATTCATGCACACAATGACTGTACGAGACGTCCTAGGTTAGAACACAATCAGTAAACGTTACGCTCATGTTACAAACATTTATAAGTTAAACCGCATGAAAGTTATGCAGACAATGGCTGTACGAGACTGCCTAGATTAAAACAACAACAGCAAATGTTGCTATCATGTTATATTCATCTATACGTTAAAACGCATGGAATTCATGCGGACAATGGCTGTAGTAGTCAGCATAGGTTAGAACACAAACAATAAATGTTGCGATCATGTTACATACATCTATACGTTAAACCGCATGAAAGTTATGCAGACAATGGCTGTACGAGACTGCCTAGATTAAAACAACAACAATAAATGTTGCTATCATGTTATATACATCTATACGTTAAAACGCATGGAATTCATGCAGACAATGACCGTATGAGACTGCCTACATTAAAACAACAACAGTAAATGTTGCTATCATGTTATATACATCTTTACGTTAAAACGCGTGTTATTCATGCAGACAATGGCTGTACGAGACTGCCTACATTAAAACAACAACAGCAAATGTTGCTATCATGTTATATACATCTTTACGTTAAAACGCATGGCATTCATGCGGACAATGGCTGTACGAGACTGCCTACATTAAAACAACAACAGTAAATGTTGCGATCATGTTATATACATCTTTACGTTAAAACGCATGGAATTCATGCGGACAATGGCTGTACGAGACTGCCTACATTAAAACAACAACAGCAAATGTTGCTATCATGTTATATACATCTTTACGTTAAAACGCATGGAATTCATGCGGACAATGGCTGTACGAGACTGCCTACATTAAAACAACAACAGTAAATGTTGCGATCATGTTATATACATCTATACGTTCAAACGCATGGAATTCATGCACAAAATGACTGTACGAGACAGCCTAGGTAGGAACACAAACAGTAAATATTACGCTCATGTTACATACATCTATACGTTAAAACGCCAATGACTGAACGACACGGCCTAGGTAAGAACACGAACAGTAAATGTTACTCTCATGGAATAAACATCTATACGTTAATACGCATTAAATTTATGCAGACAATAACTGTACGAGACTGCTTAGGTTCGAACACGAACAGTAAATGTTACACACATGTCATAGGCATCTATACGTTAAAACGCATGGAATTAATGCAGACAATGACTGTACGAGTTGGTCTAGGTTAAAACACTAACAGTAAATGTTACGCTCATGTTATATACATATATACGGTTAAACGCATAAAATTTATGTTGACAATGGCTCTACGAGACTGCCTAGATTAAAACACGAACAGTTAATGTTGCTGTCATGTTATATACATCTTTACGTTAAAACGCATGAAAGTAATGCAGACAATGGCTCTACGAAACTGTCTAGATTAAAACACGAACAGCAAATGTTGCTCTCATGTTATATACATCTATACATTAAATTGCATTGAATTCATGCAGACAATGGCTGTACGAGACTGCCTAGGTTAAAACACGAACAGTAGATGTTACGCTCATGTAACATACATCTATACGTTAAAACGCATGGAATTCATGCAGACAATGACCGTATGAGAGGGCCTTAGTTAAAACACGAACAGTAAATGTTACGTTATGTTATATACATCTATACGTTAAAACGCATGGATTTCATGCAGACAATGACCGTATGAGAGGGCCTTAGTTAAAACACGAACAGTAAATGTTACACTTATGTTACGTACATCTATACGTTAAAACGCATGGAATTCATGCAGACAATGACCGTATGAGAGGGCCTTAGTTCAAACACGAACAGTAAATGTTACACTCATGTTACATACATCTATACGTTAAAACGCATGGAATAATGACTGTACGAGACTGCCTAGATTAAATCACGAACAGTAAACGTTGCTATCATGTTATATACATCTTTACGTTAAAACGCATGAAATTCATGCAGACAATGGCTTTATATGACGGCCTAGGTTAGAACACAAACAGTAAATGTTGCGATCATGTTACATACATCTATAAGTTAAAACGCATGGAATTCATGCAGACAATGGCTCTACGAAACTGCCTAGATTAAAACACGAACAGCAAATGTTGCTCTCATGTAACATACATCTATACGTTAAACCGCATGAAAGTTATGCAGACAATGGCTGTACGAGACTGCCTAGATTAAAACACTAACAGTAAATGTTACTATCATGTTATATACATCTTTACGTTAAAACGCATGGAATTCATACAGACAATGACCGTATGAGAGGGCCTTAGTTAAAACACGAACAGTAAATGTTACACTCATGTTATATACATCTATACGTTAAAACGCATGGAATTCATGCGGATAATGACTGTACGAGACTGCCTAGATTAAATCACGAACAGTAAACGTTGCTATCATGTTATATACATCTATACGTTAAAACGCATGAAATTCATGCAGACAATGGCTTTATATGACGGCCTAGGTTAGAACACTAACAGTAAATGTTGCGATCATGTTATATACATCTATAAGTTAAAACGCATGGAATTCATACAGACAATGACCGTACGAGACTGCCTAGATTAAATCATGAACAGTAAATGTTACACTTATGTTATATACATCTATAAGTTAAAACGCATAGAATTCATACAGACAATGACCGTATGAGACGGCCTTAGTTAAAACACGAACAGTAAATGTTACACTCATGTTACATACATCTATACGTTAAAACGCATGGACTTCATACAGACAATGACCATATGAGAGGGCCTTAGTTAAAACACGAACAGTAAATGTTACACTTATGTTATATACATCTATACGTTAGAACGCATGGAATTCATACAGACAATGACCGTATGAGAGGGCCTTAGTTAAAACACGAACAGTAAATGTTACACTCATGTTATATACATCTATACGTTAAAACGCATGGAATTGATGCATACAATGACTGCTCGAGACGGTATTTGTGCCACATTAAAGCGTTTTGGACAATCCATTATGAAATAAGAAAGGAGCTGTTAAATGACCTTACAAGGCAGGACTCGGCCTGTTTTCCCGTATGAGTATTAGTAATCAGTGATGGGCGACGTATATACCATGGTCTACTGATTTCATTAACGGTCGACAATAATTCTGACGGAGCGTTGTCTCGAACTCGGTACCCGTGTATTACAAGTCAGAAACAATGTACACTCAGCTATTAAACTTGAATCAAAATGAAATAGTAAACAGTACTTTATTGTTCACAAAGGGAGCCGTTTGTTCGGGATGATACGATGTTTACAACACTGTTTCGGTTATGTACAGATTACTCGGTAATGTTCACTCCAAATAGGCCAATACTATAGCATGTTGTGCCATGCCCAAGGTCCCAATAGTTAACCCATTACTAAACAATCACTACATTAAACCACTCTGTTGCAGACGGCTCTGGTAAACATTGTTGGAAAAAGAGAAATTGCTCGTAACGAGTAAGATCAGTTTTATCAGAGGTCAGTTGACATACACCAATATCTTCATACAAATGATATTTTAACTAGTAACTTTTAACGAGAGTTATTCATAAACGTTTAAAAAAAATTTTTACAATAGATGTAAAATGAAAAATTAAACTTAACTTAAAATTAACGGTCGACAATAATTCTGACGGAGCGTTGTCTCGAACTCGGTACCCGTGTATTACAAGTCAGAAACAATGTACACTCAGCTATTAAACTTGAATCAAAATGAAATAGTAAACAGTACTTTATTGTTCACAAAGGGAGCCGTTTGTTCGGGATGATACGATGTTTACAACACTGTTTCGGTTATGTACAGATTACTCGGTAATGTTCACTCCAAATAGGCCAATACTATAGCATGTTGTGCCATGCCCAAGGTCCCAATAGTTAACCCATTACTAAACAATCACTACATTAAACCACTCTGTTGCAGACGGCTCTGGTAAACATTGTTGGAAAAAGAGAAATTGCTCGTAACGAGTAAGATCAGTTTTATCAGAGGTCAGTTGACATACACCAATATCTTCATACAAATGATATTTTAACTAGTAACTTTTAACGAGAGTTATTCATAAACGTTTAAAAAAATTTTTTACAATAGATGTAAAATGAAAAATTAAACTTAACTAACGTACCTTACCTTGTCGACTCAGGTATAAGCAGCGACAAGAACAAGAATGAATTTCACTAGCAGTTCCTACCACAATGGTCTCTCAAGAACTGTAATTTACCTAGCTTATACCATCATCTCCTGGTTACCCCTTTACAAAACGCCAATTTTTCGACTGTCCCAAATCTAAAGAGCTTGCAGACATTTCAAAATTTGATAAATTGGAAAATTGTATTCTTATAAGGCAGAAAGCAATTTCTCCTTTTCCTACAATGTTTTCAAGAGTCGTCTGCAACAAAGTGGTTAAATATCGTTATTGTTTGGTAATTGGTTAAAGACTATGTCATGGCCGAAATAGATTTTCAACACTTCCAAATACGAACATGCGAACAAGCATGAAGACAAGCCGTGACAAGTTAGAAATGTAATTATTAGTGAAGAAAGCATTTTCAAATGAACCACGTTGGGTGTTTTTGTCATGTAGTAAGAGCGGAGCAGACAAAAAACCTACTCAATTTTCGGAACAGCTTTTCTCGAATTACGGTAAACTTTAGATGACAAACTCAATGGAACGATAAACAGACAACCTCGATGTAGAGTAGCAGAGTTTAAATTTCAAAATAAATGAAATGAAAAGTCAATGTGTAAAGAAGTATGAACACATCATCCTCAAAATTTGCATCCTCCATCTTGCCTTGTACTTGACTTTAGAAAAATTGTGTTCAAAAGGTAACCGCTTCGTGTCATGCTTTTCCACATTTATATTGACAGCGATTTTTTTTATTGAACTTATTCACAACAATCGTCATCATCGGGAAGAACTGTATAAGACGCCTTTTTAACCCTTTCCCAAACGACAAATATTCGATTGTCCCAAATTTAAAGAGTTTGCAGACGACATTGCAAAATGCGATGAAATTGAAAAATAATCTTCTGATAGGGCACAAAACATTGTGGGAAAAGGATAAATTGCTCGTTACGAACAATTCATTCTTTTCCCACAATGTTTTCTAAAGTCGTCTGCAAAAAAAGTGGTCAAATGTCGTTATTGTTTGGGAAAGGGTTAACCAAACTAGGACTTTTTTTTACAGTAGATGTGTGTAAGCTTCAAAAGAGTTAAGGCGATAAGGTTTGTTTACAATAAGCGATAAAACGAGGCGGCCGAAAAATGCCGGGTTAATTTCGTAAAACGTCGGGGACCAATGAAATCGGATAAATCCTGCATGATGACTATTCGCGTTGTCGTTGCGGAATAAATGAAAGAACATTCATGCGTATCACGTAATTTTTCTAACCAGGTGCCCACCACTCGTTTATCCAAGCTTTCATCGCTATTTTTAGACATTATTCGAATATAAACACTGGAGTCAAATTGTGTGCCACACAAAAAATATCCGTGAAAATAGCACTTTGGAACATCAATGATTAATAGTAAAGGCGTTATATTGTCTTGATACTTTGGTGTTCTCTTATTATTAAACACATTGTTTCATAATTCATAACTAATTTTATCCAGTTTTGCAATTTTTGTTTTTGCGAAATTCTGGCTTTAAATAATCTGGTGCAACATCTTTGATTAAACCGCGCCTTCTCGCGTGACACAGTTTAGCACACTTTGTTATAAAATAGGGTCAGTTTTAAAATAGGACAATCGCTGTTCTTATCAATTTAGTATTGGTCTAAACATGGGAACACCAGTCTGTAAGTTATTAACTAGTTACTATTAACATCCATATTTAGGTAGATTTTAGCACAATGTTTCTCTGGTATTTTGTACACAATCTTTTAATTACTCGAGTCCCAGAATAACAGGATCCTTTCCCAAGTGTTAGAATTGATTGTGTCCGAGTCTTACTGAACGCGCGACACTGTTTACACGGTTTACTCATACCGGCTATTGGTAATGTGGTAAACGATATTCGCCGGTCAGAACGGAGTAAGCCTCACCTTTATTCAACATTTTGTAATGTCGGAACGTTTATGTCCATCAGGGGAACTTAAGTATTACTATAGAGAACATAAATGTATATAAATGGACACCACAACTGATTATTGGCCGACAGTGTTTTTCACTGATCGGATGTGACTGTGTCTTTGAGAGGTTAAATGTACATTACTATTGTGTATGTTAATGTAATATCATTGTATTACTCTACTCATATGTCTGACAAATTCAGACGTGAGCGAATAAAAGATATTTGAACTGAATTGAATTGAATTACTCGCTGCACTTGGTTCGAGTTATAAGAACGGTTTCAAAGCAATAAAACTGGTGACGATAGCTTACATGATAAATTCAGCGATACATGTACACAGTGTAAATGTGTCCCGGTGATAGTACTATGATACTATTAGCGTACCCAGGGTATCGTTTTACTAAACGTCTCACGGACAATCTTGACGCAAGTAAACACTGTTTAATATGGATTGCATCATACATCCATGTAGAATATTGTAATGTGACTCGGAGAGACGATTCTAATGATGTGTTACTTTGCAATATTGCTAAAATCAGGGGAAGGTTATTTTGATCTCACGCAAAATCTTAGCACCAACTGTTTAATAACACGCTACTCCGTGGTTTGCCATCACCAGTATTACCGAGTTTATTTCCAGATATATAGTGCTTACCTACATCAGCAATCAGATTCAGAATGTTATTTGACATTTACAAACACACTACATCGTCGTTTCAAACAACATGTTGTTCAATATAGACACCACAAACGAATCAAACAATTACGGAGAAGTGTATTGTAGCCTTTTGTGTACATTTGTATCGGTAAAAAGACCATTGTATTGCCCTTAGAGCTTTACCATTTAAACATTGACTGTTAGGAACAGTATAATTGAGAGCTATTCCTTAATAATTTAGAACCATGGTTATTTCTATTTCATCAACATTGTTATACCATTTCTCACCTTCAAAACTAACACTCCTTTTACAGAATACAATTATCTTATATATTTCTGCATTTACTTCCCAAGTGTGTGCTGCAGTATTGGTGTTTAGGCCTTGTTGTGAGTCGTGTAGTGATTGTCCAACAATAAGCGTATCACAATGTATCAGTATTTACACATATTTACCTACAATTTAATATTATTTCGCTTCCCTTGAATCTCCAGTCATTTCATCGGTCAAAACGCGTCACGTGGTGACCCCCTAAAAAACCATAGAGGGTTAGTAAGAAACATTTAGGGGTTCAATATGTGATATATTTAAGCTCCGCCCATACAAAAATGGTCAATTTCAAGATGAATCGACCGCCATTGTTGGATTATCCCTGCTTCGATTATTCTCAGTAGATTTATTTAGATAAAAGACGTTTATAAAGAGTGATAAATGCATAAATTTGGATTTGGGAATGGAAACTTGCATATGGAATTATTCTGTGAAAGATTTAGTAACTGAGAGAATGGTTACACATATTTTTTTGTTTCGGTGAAGAATTACCAAAGGAATAAGCTTTTTGTGCAGTGTTGTTGACAACTTGGTGTATGGACAGTTTAATCTTACATTTTGTAATATCTGCCCAGTGTACGATCAAACAGATTCTATCATGATAAAATGTGGTTGGCCAGCGACACAGACTGCTAGGTGTGGAAGGGAAAGGACATGTGGCTTAAACTGCAACAGATCGGCAGGATGGACAATTTGACCTTTAGATGTTCGGACGATATTTACTAAAGTGTTACAATTTAGAATATTGGCGTTGTTGGAAAGATATTTACTAATGATAATGTATAAAACTGTAAACTCAAGGTTTTGTTCATCAAATATGAAACGAATGGATTATTAATCCCAATATATGTGTTTTTTTTGGTTATTGTTATCGATTCATTTTTTACTCGTTGAAAGTCCTATTGCTAAATATAAAACGGCATGTCCTTGTTACCGACCCTTCGTTACGGCATGTGGATATTTGTCGTTTTAAAACGTCATTGCTGACATTTCTGTTGTTCACTTCCCCTTGGCATATCGTTCGTATCCCACCATGTAAATGTGGGAGGGTAGCGGAAACTCTACTCTGGTAGAGCTTGTTTGCTGTGCTCGACTCGCTCAGTTGTATTATCATTGTATGTGTAACGAATGAGCAAATGAACCTCTCAAAGACACAAACACAACCGATCAGTGAAAAACACTGTCGTACACTGAGCGGTTGTGTTGTCTATAGATATACCTGTATGTTTTACCAAACGATACATTAGGTTCCTAATTTACACTAACGTTCAATGAACGTTACATATGTTTGGACGTGGTTATGTTGGCAGGTGAGAGCAGCACATCCTTGATTTATTGGTCTGTCTTCCTTTTCTACTTTATCGACAAAAATATTTGGGTAACAAATAAGATAGTTAGGGGCGTGGAAAGAAAATTACGACATATCCACACAGAAATCCGCTAACCACTCTTACGTAGTACGGATTTTTTTTTTATCGTGTCTGATTAGATTAACATGAAACGGTAAAATTCCATGAAAAGGAGGTTGACAAAATAAATCAATATCGGGTGTGCAGCTGACCCTCTGAGGATTTTTAGGGGGTCAGTAAAATTCATATAGGGTCAAGGCGTAGCCGAGGGAGAGGGTCGGTAGAGTGTCAGCCGCACACCATATAGGGTCAAGGCGTAGCCGAGGGAGAGGGTCGGTAGAGTGTCAGCCGCACACCATATAGGGTCAAGGCGTAGCCGAGGGAGAGGGTCGGTAGAGTGTCAGCCGCACACCATATAATTAGAAAATGGAAGTCAATGTGCACGTGCGTGTGTCAATATATGTCCATACTGTGGAAGCAGGTAAAACATATGTAAGGGGGTGAATATCAAAAACCTTTAAAAAATCACATTTGATAGGAAAACAGATTAATTTCGAAAATCAAACGCATTTTAGTTTTATTTTATTCATTGCCTTGATGCAACATGCTTAGCGGTTATGAAGTTCTCTTTTGGTTGGTGTATTAAGGAGTATTAATTAAGGCTATATCAATTTCAACATAATTAGTCTTGTGGAATAAAAGGTTTGTATATAGAGAATAATAGGTTAGTGGGCTAGGTTTTGCGGGCAAGGCGTAGGAAGTTAATGGATGAGCCGAATGCGAATCCAATAAATGCCGAAGACGAGCCCGAAAAACTTAACCCATTAACGGCACTAACCTATTGTTCTGTTTATCCCGTTACATATATTTTAACAACTAATTTCAACGAAACAACAGAGAAAACAGTTTTTATATAACGCAAGTGATTAGGCGAGCATAAACATGAGATAGAAGTCACGAGACAAATCGTGATGTCATGTGTGACGTCATGTGATATGATGTCACAAGGCATTCTATAGTTCCGAGTAAAACCTACGATTTCTGCAAATTTAGTTATCATCCAATGATAATTTGTAACTGGAAACATTAGATGGACCAAACAGTAACGTTTTACTTCATACATTTTAACTTCAATGGGCCAGCTTATGCGTCGCTTGATCGTATGCAAATGAAGGAGGTCACGTGTCAGGTAACCGTTAATCACTTAGTTTTCACGGCACCCCTTTTTACGTCACCTTTTGCACCATGTTATGGGTTAAAAAGGTTTTTATTACGGGGGCTTTATAGTTAAATGATATCTGGTTTGTTGATTAAACGACGTAAACTTGTTTAATTTCAGTTTCTATTTTACTCGTTTTCGCCATCGTTGTGTCATGGAACAGAGAAGGTAAGAATGTTTGAACTTGGATAGGTAACTTCCTATAACCAGGGACGGTTTAACCCTTAAAATGCTGGTTAGTTTTCTAAAAGTAGGTTTTTGTTTCGTCTGTTTTCCAAAACCTTTAACATCTGCTTAATTTTTATGAGAAAGGTACCCAGAGTAGCAAACAGGTTAGATCACAGGCCAGCCGCCAATTTACTTGGCGGCTGGCCTGGATCTAATCTGTTTGCATAATCATGAAGTCGGTTCCAGCACTATAAGCGTTAATGTGTGAACTATTCTAAAGACATTGAGACACGGGAAAACGTTTTTGCCATGTGATCATATTCTTATCTCCCAATGTTTCAAAAGAGTGTTCAAATCCCGCATACATTTAAAGCTTTATTTGATATGCAAATACATATATCGGATTTTTGGTGTAAAACATTTCTTCTGGTCGTCAGGGAATGTTTGTAAGATAGGTGTATCTCTGATTGTGTTGGTACAGTTTCAAATAGTCATTAGGATTGCAATACGCAATCATTATTGATCATTTGTTCAGCATGACATTTGAGAAAGTGTACCAGTCATGACTTTTTAACACTATCTTATGCTGTTTTAATGTTGGTCCCATTGTTTAGTTGTTCCTCTAACCTATAACCAATTCGCCAGAACACTTGTTAAAAAGACACTAATTAACGCTATTTCAATGTTGGAATCCATTCTTTAGTTGATCCCTGAATTGTAATCAATGTGACGGAACACTTATAAACACTGTTTAATGCTGTTTCAATGTTGGTATTACTACTTTAGTTAATGCCCTGAACTGTTACCAATGCGAAAGAACACTTATAAACACTAATTAATGCTGTTTCAATGTTTGTATCAATAGTTAAGTTGATGCTCTGAACTGTTACCAATGCGACAGAACACATATAAACACTGATTAATGCTGTTTCAATGTTTGTATCAATAGTTTAGTTGATACCCTGAACTGTTACCAATGCGACAGAACACTTATAAACACTGATTAATGATGTTTCAAGGTTTGTATTAATATTTTAGTTGTTGCACTGAACTGTTTACATTGCGACAGAACACTTATAAACACTGATCAATGCTGTACCAATTTGGTATTAATATTTAAACTGATGCCCTTAACAGTAACCAATGCAACATAACAACTATAAACACTGAGCAATGCTGTTTCAATATTGGTATTAATGTTTAAGTTGATGCCCTGAACTGTTACAAATGCGACAGAACAGCTCTAAATGGACATTGTAACACCACAGTCACGTGTCGGCCCGATACGGTAAGTGTTTACGGAGATAATCAAGCTGCATGTAAGAAGGACAATGACGAGTCTCGTACACAAATGTATCGATATGACGAGTCTCGTACACAAATGTATCGATATGACGAGTCTCGTACACAAATGTATCGATATAACGATTTTCGTACACAAATGTATCGATATGACGAGTCTCGTACACAAATGTATCGATATGACGAGTCTCGTTCACAAATGTATCGATATGACGAGTCTCGTACACAAATGAATCGATATGACGAGTCTCGTACACAAATGTATCGATATGACGAGTCTCGTACACAAATGTATCGATATGACGAGTCTCGTACAAATGTATCGATATGACGAGTCTCGTACACAAATGTATCGATATGACGAGTCTCGTACATAAATGTATCGATATGACGAGTCTCGTAAAAATGTATCGATATGACGAGTCTCGTACAAATGAATCGATATGACGAGTCTCGTACACAAATGTATCGATATGACGGACTCGTACATTAATGTATCGATATGACGAGTCTCGTACACTAATGTATCGATATGACGAGTCTCGTACAAATGTATCGATATGACGAGTCTCGTACACAAATGTATCGATATGACGAGTCTCGTACAAATGTATCGATATGACGAGTCTCGTACACAAATGAATCGATGTGACGAGTCTCGTACATAAATGTATCGATATGAAGAGTCGATATGACGAGTCTCGTACACAAATGTATCGATATGACGAGTCTCGTACACAAATGTATCGGTATGACGAGTCTCGTACACAAATGTATCAATGTTTTATTGATTAGGGTTGTGTCAAACAATCGCCTTTTCATCTTGTAGGCCTATTTGTGCTTATGTTAAATCTGTTCCCGCTATTCAACCGACATTCGAAAACAGAGGGAACTTCCATGTTTTGGTTTAACGATGCAACAAGTTTGTGTTTTGTGTTTCTTTATTACTTTGAATCTTTTGCCGGAACTATCCATCCGAAGTATTCACGCATTGCATATGCAGTAAAGTTGAACTTAAATACATGTGTGTCTGTGTACGAAAAGCTACATCACTGTCATAATGATAAGTTTTAGAATTACTGACAACAAACATTTCAGATTTCTCGTGGTATAAAATAAAACTGAAATAGTTGAAATACATTCATTTTAATCTTATTATGAATAACCTTGTTTTCATTACAAAATCAATACAATCCACCTGTTTGTAATTCACGAGTGAAGCCCCACTTCAGTTCGCCAGATCCACGAGCGCTCGCGGAGATAATGTCGTACAATTTTACGTATTTACGCTAATTCGCAAAGAATTATAAACGTTTTCCTAATTGAATGCAAGGCTGATGGTCAGACACCTGTTACTTTTGAGATCTTGAGTTTCCGATGACTCCAATGTTAAATCAGGCATTTTCGAGACTCTGCTGAGGAAGGAATAGTCTGTTCTATGCTTAGCTATATACAGAAACATCAAGTTGGGACATTAAACTCTCAGAAACTGTAATAAAATGGACACCTCAATCGTCTCATTTTTCTACGGAGCAAAGTGTATTAGTACCGTCCGAAAATCAGTGAACAAGCTGTCAAATCTACCCGAAGTACCGGCATTTGTGTTCATACATCCCAAACAAATAGTCCTGCTAAAGTCAATCAAAACAACCTTTGGGAGAACTATAATCTATATAGGAAACACATCAGTGTTCTACCAGCTGATCTCTAACTAACAAAACTATGCACCAGAAGTCGACAATCAATATTTCTAAATGGGAATACTTTTGGGTACTACGACCCGGAGGTACTCCGTAAGAAGTGCGAGACCTGGTGTAGTTGCGTTATTGTACCTAAAGAAAACCTTGATATTGACCTAAAATGGTATTTATTGCAGGACGCCTGCTATGTAGGAATATACCAGGAGAAGGGAGCTGAATATCTCCGACACGACTGTATAGACAAAGTGGTAAGAATTAAAGTGACGAATCGTAATTTATAAATATCTCCAACATGACTGTATAGACAAAGTGGTAAGAATTAAAGTGACAAATCGGTATCTATAAATATCTCCGACATGACTGTATAGACAAAGTGGTAAGAATTAAAGTGACGAATCCTTATTTATATATATCTCCGACATGACTGTATAGACAAGGTGGTAAGAATTAAAGTGACAAATCGGTATTTATAAATATCTCCGATATGACTGTGGGGACAAAGTGGTAAGAAAAGGGACAAATCGTTATTTATAAATATCTCCGACATGACTGTACAGACAAAGTGGTAGGGATTAAAGTGCCGAATCGTTATTTATAAATATCTCAGACACGACTGTATAGACAAAGTGGTAAAAGTTAAAGTGACGAATCGGTTTTTATAAATATTTCCGATATGACTTTACAGACGACGTGCCAAGAATTAAAGAGTCAAATCGGTATTTATAAATATTTCCGATGTGACTTTATAGACAAAGTGTCAAGAATTAAAGCGACGAATCGTTATTAATTAATATCTCCGATCACGACTTTATAGACAAAATCAGTGAGAATTAAAGTGAAAAATCATTATTTATAAATATTTCCGATATGCAGTATAGACAAAGTAAGAGATAAAGTGACGAATAATTATTTATTAATATCTCCGATATGACTGTATGGACAAAGTGGTAAGAGATAAAGTGACGAATCGTTATTTATTAATATCTCCGACACGACTGTATAGACAAAGTGGTAAGAATTAAAGTGACGAATCGTTATTTATCAGTTTACCGAAACCCAAGTACCCGCAATATGCTACACAGTATTGATTCCAAGTGGATACCATTTGAAAAAAAAAAAAAACAAAAACAAAAAAAACGAGTTTTATTATCCCAGTAAAAAGAAATAATTAAACTGATATTATATCTTAATGCATTAGATTCTAAACAAACATTGAATCAGATGCACCGCGAATATGATATTAATTGAAGAAGTTTCATAAATGTTTACGTATAACGTTACGGTGTCTTTATTACTGTTATTCCGAAAATAACATAACGTAGATATGCATCAGCCTAACATTCACTTATTGCTTGCCGTTCTGTTTCATCTGTCTCCTGTTTTGAGTTTTTTCTCTTTTTTTATATTGTTTTTTCTAACCTCGGAACTGGAGTGTCGTGAATTGAAATCCAGTGAGAAGCGACGCTTCATTATTCAACATCCGGTCCGAGTACTGGTTATGTATTCAGGGAGCGGAAGTGAGAGCGATACATTTGTAAGAACTTGTTTCACAATCTATGTAAGTATAAGTCAAAACATAACTTCATAAGAGCAGAATGTATTGTTTGTTTGGACATTTTCCAGTATTGTCAAACCAGTCCGCTTGCGATCGTCGGTAGGCGGGCTCTTGCTGTTCCACAAGCCACATGTAAACGATGTTGTTATTCCGACCAGTGTAACAGAGAGGGCTGTTCGATAATCACAACAGAAACAACAACACTATCGGGAGTTACAACAACACCGACTGAAGGTATTTATCACAATTCTTTATGACTTTTGTGACAGTGAATGTTGTCCGCTTATCACAACAGAAACAACAACATTATCGGGAGTTACAACAACACCGACTGAAGGTATTTATCACAATTCTTTCCGACTTTGGTACCGCGAATGTTGTCCGCTTATCACAACCGAAACAACAACATTATCGGGAGTTACAACAACACCGACTGAAGGTATTTATCACAATTCTTTCCGACTTTTGTAACAGTGAATGTTGTCCGCTTATCACAACAGAAACAACAACATTAACGGGAGTTACAACAACACCGACTAAAGGTAATTCTCATAATTTATTCCGACTTTTGTAACAGTGTATGTTGTCTGCTTATCGCAACAGAAACAACAGAATTGAGTGCGGCCGCAACAACACGGACTGAAGGTAATACTCATAATTCATGCCGACCTTTGTAACAGAGAATGTTGTCCGGTTATCGCACCAGAAACATCACCAACAACACTATCGGGAGAAACAACAACACAAACTGAAGGTAATTATCATAACTCTTCCGAATTTTGTAACAGTGAAGGCTGCCCGGTAATCGTAAGAGGAACAACAACACAAACTGAAGGTAATTATCACGACTCTTCCGAATTTTGTAACAGTGAAGGCTGCCCGGTAATCGTAAGAGAAACAACAACACCGACTGAAGGCAATTATCATAACTCTTCCGAATTTTGTAACAGTGAAGGCTGCCCGGTAATCACAACAGAAACAACCACACCGACTGAAGGAAATTATCATAACTCTTCCGAATTTTGTAACAGTGAAGGCTGCCCGGTAATCGTAAGAGAAACAACAACACCGACTGAAGGTAATTATCATAACTCTTCCGAATTTTGTAACAGTGAAGGCTGTCCGGTAATCACAACAGAAACAACAACACAAACTGAAGGTAATTATCATAACTCTTCCGAATTTTGTAACAGTGAAGGCTGCCCGGTAATCGTAAGAGAAACAACAACACCGAGTGAAGGTAATTATCATAACTCTTCCGAATTTTGTAACAGTGAAGGCTGCCCGGTAATCGTAAGAGAAACAACAACACCGACTGAAGGTAATTATCACGACTCTTCCGAATTTTGTAACAGCGAAGGCTGCGCGGTAATCGTAACAGAAACAACAACACCGACTGAAGGAAATTATCATAACTCTTCCGAATTTTGTAACAGTGAAGGCTGCCCGGTAATCACAACAGAAACAACAACACAAACTGAAGGTAATTATCATAACTCTTCCGAATTTTGTAACAGTGAAGGCTGCCCGGTAATCGTAAGAGAAACAACAACACCGACTGAAGGTAATTATCACGACTCTTCCGAATTTTGTAACAGCGAAGGCTGCGCGGTAATCGTAACAGAAACAACAACACAACCTGAAGGTTATTATCATAACTCTTTCGAATTTTGTAACAGTGAAGGCTGCCCGGTAATCACAACAGAAACAACAACACCGACTGAAGGAAATTATCATAACTCTTCCGAATTTTGCAACAATGAATGCTGCTCGGTAATCACAACAGAAACAACAACACCGACTGAAGGTAATTATTATAACTCTTCCGAATTTTGTAACAGTGAACGCTACCCGGTAATCGTAAGAGAAACAACAACACCGACTGAAGGAAATTATCATAACACTTCCGAATTTTGTAACAGTGAAGGCTGCCCGGTAATCACAACAGAAACAACAACACCGACTGAACGTAATTATCATGACTCTTCCGAATTTTGTAACAGTGAAGGCTGCCCGGTAATCACAACAGAAACAACAACACCGACTGAAGGTAATTATCATAACTCTTCCGAATTTTGTAACAGTGAAGGCTGCCCGGTAATCACAACAGAAACAACAACACCGACTGAACGTAATTATCATGACTCTTCCGAATTTTGTAACAGTGAAGGCTGCCCGGTAATCACAACAGAAACAACAACACCAACTGAAGGTTATTATCATAACTCTTCCGAATTTTGTAACAGTGGAGGCTGCCCGGTAATCACAACAGAAACAACAACACCGAGTGAAGGTAATTATCATTACTCTTTCGAATTTTGTAACAGTGAAGGCTGTCCGGTAATCACAACAGAAACAACAACACCGACTGAAGGAAATTATCATAACTCTTCCGAGTTTTGCAACAGTGAAGGCTGTCCGGTAATCGTAAGAGAAACAACAACACAACCTGAAGGTTATTATCATAACTCTTTCGAATTTTGTAACAGTGAAGGCTGCCCGGTAATTACAACAGAAACAACAACACCGACTGAAGGAAATTATCATAACTCTTCCGAATTTTGCAACAATGAATGCTGCTCGGTAATCACAACAGAAACAACAACACCGACTGAAGGTAATTATTATAACTCTTCCGAATTTTGTAACAGTGAACGCTACCCGGTAATCGTAAGAGAAACAACAACACCGACTGAAGGAAATTATCATAACACTTCCGAATTTTGTAACAGTGAAGGCTGCCCGGTAATCACAACAGAAACAACAACACCGACTGAACGTAATTATCATGACTCTTCCGAATTTTGTAACAGTGAAGGCTGCCCGGTAATCACAACAGAAACAACAACACCGACTGAAGGTAATTATCATAACTCTTCCGAATTTTGTAACAGTGAAGGCTGCCCGGTAATCACAACAGAAACAACAACACCGACTGAAGGAAATTATCATAACTCTTCCGAATTTTGTAACAGTGAAGGCTGCCCGGTAATCGTAAGAGAAACAACAACACCGACTGAAGGTAATGATCATAAATCTTCCGAATTTTGTAACAGCGAAGGCTGCCCGGTAATCACAACAGAAACAACAACACCGACTGAAGGTAATTATCATAACTCTTCCGAATTTTGTAACAGTGAATGCTGCCCCGTAATCACAACAGAAACAACAACACCGACTGAAGGTAATTATCATAACTCTTCTGAATTTTGTAACAGTGAAGGCTGCCCGGTAATCACAACAGAAACAACAACACCTACTGAAGGAAATTATCATAACCCTTCCGAATTTTGTAACAGTGAAGGCTGTCCGGTAATCACAACAGAAACAACAACACCGACTGAAGGTAATTATCATAATTCATTCTGACCTTTGTTACAGTGAAACGACAACATTGACTGGGGCCACAACAACACGGACGGGGGATAATTATTATGTTTCATTCCGACCTTTGTGACAGTGTCAGCTTATTGCGAGTGTAATGGTCATAATTCAATTCATTGCATATTATTCGTCATCAGCATCTCCTTCGCCACGCTTTAACCGGAAAATGGAGTCAAACAACACTCTTATATTCTCCCCCCCCCCCTCATTATTCTCCTTGTTTTTGTTTACCTTAACCCTTTACCAAACGCCAAAACTTTGACTATCCCAAATTGCAGAAGGTATTTCAAAATGTGATCAAATTGAACAAATACTCTTCAAATAGGGTAAAACATTATGGGAAAAAGAGACATTGCTCGTTAAGAGCAATTTCTCCTTTACCCATAATGTTTTCCAAAGTCGTCTGCATCACACCGGTCAAATGTCATTATTGTTTGGTAATGGGTTAACTATAATCCTTTGCGTATTACTACTATCTGTCCTTGTACATTATCTCAAGTTCTATCCCTTTCATGCAGTAATTCCAGGGGCCTCTGTGTGTGAAGACAAGGCGAGTGAATGTGCCTTTCCAGCGTTTTTGAGCGCGGTGTGTACGACCAAGTCAATGGCCGACGAATACTGTCCGAAATCATGCAACATCTGCAGTTAGTATCAAAACACCATTACATTCACTTAACTGAAAGTTTTCTATCGCCAATTGAACATATATAATGCATAGAACACACCAATGGTAAACATTCATATTATAAAATTTTGAAAAAAATGGCGGGGTAAAAATTCTCACAACTAAGAAACGGTCAATCCCATTTGTAATTGCGTTCCCATTTGTGTAACGCACTTCGATGTATATACATATTTAATGTCCAATACGTTAGGTGGTTAATGTTTTTGTGTCGTATAGAAGTAACTTAGTCATACTGCACAGTCTTCAGCGTAAACTTGGAACCGGTCTCTCGTCTACCGAATGTAGAGACCCGTAAAGTACAAATCTACCAGGCAGATTTCTGGCTGGTCACGGAAGTAACGAAAACAGCACACTGTCTTTAGAGATGAACGTTGTCGGATTCGAAGTAAACAAGGGTTGGTAATTGTACAAAGCATCCTTTACGAACATGGTGAATAAAATGATTTCAAATTGAAGTTCTGAGGTCTGATAAAAGGCTGTCTGCTTTGAATATCGCAAAGCAATAATTCAATGGAAACAGCCTCGTATGCTGTGGATTGTTGTTGTCGTCGTCTTCGTTTTTCAGAACGGTGCATTTTAAAAAATCAAATCCCTCAGAAATTGTATGCTGCCCGTTGTCTATCTTGTTGAGATCAGTTACGGGCCGGTATTGTTAGACTGAGTCACGGCGAGTAAACGCATTCTGCATCGTTAGAGCAGTTGCCGGTCCGTATGGTTAGAATACAGCTGTGCTTCTTGGTAATGTCGGGGTATATGTGGCGTTATGGTTAGAATACAGCTGTGCTTCTTGGTAATGTCGGGGTATATGTGGCGTTATGGTTAGCGAACGCAATTTAAACTCTTATGACCCACCCTGTGTGAGTTCAAAACCCAGTAGTGACGGTCGAAGTTTTTTTTAGAGATAGTGTGCCAACAGACTTTACGGAACGCCGATGGTTCTACCCTATTTGACCGTTCCTTGCTTGCAGCTTAACCTGTGGTCCTCCGCTATCAATATCTAGCCAAGTATCACAATATGACTGAAGTATCGTTGATGCGATGTAAAACCCTTACAGCTAAACATGATCAAGTGTTCCCTGCAATGACCCGAGAGTTAAAAGAATGTTTAGCGACCCACGCTCACTTATCGACTTGGTTGTGCTAATCCTAACATCACAAACTTTTCTTCCAGCAACGGAATACCCCTCAGAGCGATACTTTACGCTACGTTAGTACGGAATACCCCTCAGAGCGATACTTTGAGCTACGTTAGTACGGAATACCCCTCAGAGCGATACTTTACGCTACGTTAGTACGGAATACCCCTCAGAGCGATACTTTACGCTACGTTAGTACGGAATACCCCTCAGAGCGATACTTTACGCTACGTTAGTACGGAATACCCCTCGGAGCGATACTTTACGCTACGTTAGTAAGGAATACCCCTCAGAGCGATACTTTACGCTACGTCAGTACGGAATACCCCTCAGAGCGATACTTTACGCTACGTTAGTACGGAATACCCCTCAGAGCGATACTTTACGCTACGTTAGTACGGAATACCACTCAGAGCGATACTTTACGCTACGTTAGTACGGAATACCCCTCAGAGCGATACTTTACGCTACGTTAGTACATAATACCACTCAGAGCGATACTTTACGCTACGTTAGTACGGAATACCCCTCAGAGCGATACTTTACGCTACGTTAGTACGGAATTCCATAAGCGATAGCCTACTGTCAACCGCATACTTCCAAACCAAAGATTGATTAGCGGCGAAACACTCTGAGGCATTTCGACTGCAACTGCAGTAGACAGTTGGCATCATATAGTAATCATTTAACAGTGGGCAGTGTCGGGAGTAGTCAATTGTAGTCTGTGCCATTAACTTCAACCACAAACAAGTTACACTTGCGTACGAGACGCATAGTAATATAGTATGCTTACTGCCAAATGCTTACTGCTAACTGATTGATGTCAACTGTCTACTGCCAACTGTTTCATTTGGAATGCAGAGTTATTCGCTGCTAATCAGCTGTTGTTTGGCAGTAGGCAGTTGGCAGTAGACTGTCGTTTATGAAATTCCGTACGTTACAGTAGTAGATCGTAACCTTGACGAAAAGAGTTATATGCAATGTTATCAAGGGTGTTTGAATCAAAACCTTTTTTGGAATTTGACCCGCTATCAACAAAATTTCAATCAATTTATTCAAAACTTGTATGGGTCCATGAACATTTGGCTAGTGCTCTGAAGTGTATTAGCCAAGGACACACCCATGATACCTGCGGTATTGTTGGGATCGAAACCGGGACTTCCCGAGCTACGTTTCCATTTCCTCCACCAGTAAGCCAGGCATGACCCTTCGTGTGATCACAAACAAACAGCGAACTACAGAAGTCTTTTCCCTGATTGTTTATGAGAGTTACCTGTGCTCGCTTTGTTTGGTGTTACATGTAGGGATGGGAACGAATATTCGAATATTCGAATAGCGGGTCGAATATTCGAATAGCAAAATAGTATTCGAATATTCGATTTTAATGAACCCATTTTACTGTATGATTACCATAAATTTAATCAAAAATAATGTTTTATTTTCATTTTCTTCCTCTAAACCGATCCCAAATATCGAAGAACGTGCCTAGCTCCCAGGTGCAGTTATGATGTTTTTACAACGTATGTCACACAGTAAAACACCTGTGACAAATTACCACATCTTTTGACAGTTTGCAAAACGATTAATTCCCAAGTGTGAAAATAGTCGATTTTAAGCCGCTAAATCTAACACCTTAATGATCTGCACTTGCTCCTTATTATCCAAAACAAGTCAATCACGCTAATTGACAATTGTCAGTGTCAACCAATCACGTAACTTGTTTGTCGTGAAATTAAACAATTACTCTTTCAATAACCAATCGTAATCATGATTGCATATGCACGAAGACCAATCAAATAATGTGTTAGAAAGTATATTTTTCTTCAGAATAATTTGTCAAACTTATCTTCATTCTAATTTCTACATCTATTCGATAAACATCACAATGTCTCCATCACGTGTCTTGAATTACTTTACTCGTTCTGCCGACAAGTCGAAGGCGACACCTGTAACCTGTGTAACCAGGACTTTGTATTCAAGAATACAACATCAAACCTACTGAATCACTTGAATGGCAAGATATTGCATGCACGTACATGTATACAGATATCGGCTATACACAAAAGGTTTGAACAGAGGACTAGTGTACTACTATTCGGACATGCAGACATTCGGACATCAAAACGAATTCTAAAATCGAATATTCGAATATATTCGAATAGTTCTAGTCGAATATTCGAATAGTGATTTCACTATTCGTTCCCATCCCTACTTACATGAGTAAAATGAAAACAAAATCGATCATTTTTTGAGGTTCAAAAGGTTCAAACCAGTCTCGAAGTTTACCAATGTACAAAGTGTTCACGTTATAATAAGCATAATTTTACCCTACACAATGCTCGCTAGATGTCCATAGCTGTCGATACACCTTAAAACATCATTTATCCAGCCATTTACCAAAGTGTTCCCATATTTACAGAAGTAGCAGTGGATGGTAATTGGGCAGACTGGCAGGACTGGGGTGTGTGTTCTGTATCGTGTGGACAGGGTGTTCGCACACGGCGCCGTGATTGCTCGAACCCGGCACCACTGAATGGTGGTCGTAACTGCCCCGGAATTGGTCGAGAAACGGCGTCATGTAGCCTAGCAGAATGTCCAGGTAAAACGAATCCGTAAACTTTGGATATTTCCGTAACGACGTCATATAGCCCTGCAAAATGTCAAGGTAAAACGAATCGGTAAACTTCGGATATTTCCGTAACGACGTCATATAGCCCTGCAAAATGTCCAGGTAAAACGAATCGGTAAACTTTGGATGTTTCCGTAACGACGTCCTATAGCCCTGCAGACCGTCCAGATTATACAAAGTGGTAAACTTTGGATATTTCCGTAACGACGTCATGCAGCCCTGCAGTCCGTCCAGATTGTACAAATCGGTAAACTTTGGGTATTTCCGTAACGACGTCATATAGCCCTGCAGAATATCCAGGTTTTACAAATCGGTAAACTCCGGGTATATCTGTAACGACGTCATGCAGCCCTGCAGAATGTCCAGGTAAATACGAATCGGCAAACTTAAGGTATTTCTGTAACGACGTCGTGTAGCCCTACAGAATGTCCAGGTAAATACGAATCGGTAAACTTAAGGTATTTCCGTACCGATGTCATGAGCCCTGCAGAATGTCCAGGTAAATACGACCCGGTAAACCTCGGGTATTTCCGTAACGACGTCATGTAGCCCTGCAGAATATCCAGGTTTTACAAATCGGTAAACTTCGGGTATTTCTTTAGCGACGTCATGCAGCCCTGCAGAATGTCCAGGTAAATACGAATCGGCAAACTTAAGGTATTTCCGTACCGACGTCATGTAGCTCTGCAGAATGTCCAGGTAAATACGACCCGGTAAAATTCGGGTACTTTAACTTTTTGAAATAAATCGTCTTCTATCGTAAAAGGAACAACATATTTCTGAAATAACATAGAACTAGATAATTGACAGCTTCCCAACCCTGCTCGTAACCATACAAAGACTATCTAGAACAATTAAATTGCAGAAATCTAATCGCGTTTAAACGGGTTTATCTTGTAAACAACGACTTAACATAGAGTAAGAGGTGGTAATTTTAGATACCATCGTCACGTGGGTCTTCGGAAAAACCATTTTCCGCATACTTGCATGGACGCGTACATCATTTTAGTCAAGCGTAAGTGCTTCCGATGAGGAGGAAAACAAACATTGTTAATATCAATAAGTTAATTCTTGATTATTTAGATATCATCGCAGTTTTTCAGTTTTCAATCATCTCCTAGGCGTTTGCCATTTGGCGAGCAAGACAAATGCGGGAAAAAATAAGTACAATTCATACATAAGATGGTTAATACCAATTTGTTGACGTTTAACTCCAAATACACATACTAATCTTTGAGGGAGTATCTTTAAGATAAACTGTTGTTTAGCGATGATATTCGTTCCTCCGATAAGTTTCAGGATGAATGATCGTTACCGTTTGCTACATGTTTCAGTTGACGGTGATTGGTCAGTGTGGTCCACGTGGGATACGTGTGATGTCACATGTGGAGGCGGATCCCAGACCCGAATACGCACATGCTCCCAGCCGTCTCCCCAACATGGCGGCCAACCGTGCGCCAATCCACTCAGCTTCATCGATCAACAGTCGTGTAACGTGAACAACTGCCCAGGTACGTACAGTAACATTATCCATGGATATATATAGGGAATAGACGGTTGGTGTCGTGAATCGGAAATGTTATCGGGCAATGCGTACGAATATAATCCGGTGAGCCGAAGGCTATAACCTTTCCCATTCAAAGACATCAATCATCTATTTTATTTATACTGTTACCTTTATGTATTCTTTCAAACAAACAAGATGTAAATAAAACACCAGAAAAAAGGAAGAAAATAGTAGAGAATGATGTAAACATGAAGTCATGTCGTTTATATGACGTGCATGTGCTATATGGTTAGTGTCAGATATCACAAATGACCAGAAAAAAGGAAGAAAATAGTAGAGAATGATGCAAACATGAAGTCATGTCGTTTATATGACGTGCATGTGCTATATGGTTAGTGTCAGATATCACAAATGTTATACGGCACCTAGTTATCGGTCCCTAAATAAGGCTAGTGACAGGATAAAACACCTTAGGCACCATCCCAATGAACGGACCGATAACAGGGTGCTGTATAGCATTTGTGATATCCGGCACTAACCATATATCACACATTCACGTGCGGAAATAATGACGTCATATATACGTCATGGCATATGACGTCATGTGTGCATCATTCTCTACTTGTTTTCTGTCTTTTGTTTCCTTTTTTTGTATTTTGTTTTCAGTTTGTTTGCTAATAATAATCCATGGAGGTAACATGATAAATAGAATAGATGATTGGTGTCTTTGAATAGGAAAGGTTGTCGGGCTCGGCATCAAAATATTATCCGTTTCGCCTTCGGCTCACCGGATAATATTCCTGCGCCTTGCCCGATAACATTTCCGATTCACGACACCAACCATCTATTCTCTATGATCACATGTAAAAGAGATTATCATTAGGAATTCATTCAATTCAAGTCTAATCAATCATAGAGATTTAGCAAACTTTTTGCTCTGCCGGTTAGATGCAGACTTGTACCTCTATATTACCATTCTCGCATTACTATATGTATATTTTTATGGTCAGTATTACTAACATCAAACCGAATTGGAAGTTGAATTATATCTATGAATAGTGTCTATTGATATATTTTGTTGTTCACTTGAATGTGTATGTGCGTTTGTACGAGTCTATGAATGCAAGCGTGTGTTTGTGGGCACACCATGTGGGTGAGTGTTGAGTATGGACATTTATTTGTTTGTGAGATATGAAGCGGCACAAACGTTTTAACAAATATCTTCGGTGTACAGAAGGGGTATGATTCGCTTAAAAAACCCAAGTCGAAAGTGTCGACAAATTTCCGCCCAAATGTTGGTCGTGTGTGTTTTCACATTGTCAATAGAACGTGTTCCAGGGTAGAGCTTGGACCTCGAGACACAGGGGTCGATGGTTCGAATACCGTTGGAAGTGAGGGTCACTTTTCGATCCTTCATTAATCCAAATTCAGCTCACCAAATGATTTGTTTACATTCGATGGAACAAAAACGGAGGGCTCGACATAACTTAAGTTTGAGAGAAGAAGGTGTCTACAAATGAGTCTATCAGAATTGTGTCTCTATTTATTGCAAATGAAGTTACTCGATTTCTTGATGTTGCAAACTCAAGTTCGAGTGGAAGTCTTGGGTAAGATAATCACATTGCCGTATCGTGAGTGACATCTGCTTTTCGTTTAATAAAGAAAAGCGTTTAGGGCGAAACATTTGTCCCACGGAAATCACTATTGAATGAAGTTATCTTCGCAAACGTTCGCTCTTCCAAAGGGGACAAATAAAGTATCGCTTCCTTAAAGTCAAAACTTACAACACCGTTGAAATAAGGTACGGATAGGTGTGTGAAAAATGGGTGCGAAGTCAAATCGATCAATCATAGTATTACTGACAACACATGCCTCAGGTTTCTTGTGATGTAAATTAAAACTAAAACAATTGAAAAACATTCATTTCATTTTAATCATGAATAACCTTGTATTCACCACAAAATCAATGCAAACATTTCAACAAGCAGTGAAAGACTTCTTATTCCACCATTTAAGTTCGCCTGTTCGTCACTTGTGAGTCAAACTCCACTTCCGTTCGTCAAAACACACGGCCGTTCGCAGAGATATTGTCGTAAAATTGTACGACTTACGGTAACTCGCGAACCATTCGCGAACGTTTTCCTTATTGAACGCAAGGTTCTGGTTCGAATCATTATCCATGGAAAGGTCCTAAACCAATCGTAACTACTCGATTATTTCCGTGATCTGAGATATACGTCTTGTGCATAAGCGTAGGGTAACACATTTCAGCTAAATCTTCCCCGGCTCATGGCACATTTTCTATAAGTGTTCACATCGAGTAGTTCAATGTCGAATAGTTAAATGTCGAGTAGTTAAATGTCGAGTATTTCAATGTCGAGTAGTTCAATGTCGCGAAGTTCAATGTCGAGTAGTTCAATGTCGAGTATTTCAATGTCGAGTAGTTCAATGTCGCGAAGTTCAATGTCGAGTAGTTCAATGTCGAGTAGTTCAATGTCGAGTAGTTCAATGTCGAGTATTTCAATGTCGAGTAGTTCAATGTCGAGTAGTTCAATGTCGCGAAGTTCAATGTCGAGTAGTTCAATGTCGAGTAGTTCAATGTCGAGTAGTTCAATGTCGCGAAGTTCAATGTCGAGTATTTCAATGTCGAGTAGTTCAATGTCGAGTATTTCAATGTCGAGTAGTTCAATGTCGCGAAGTTCAATGTCGAGTAGTTCAATGTCGAGTAGTTCAATGTCGAATAGTTCAATGTCGAGTATTTCAATGTCGCGAAGTTCAATGTCGAGTAGTTCAATGTCGAGTAGTTCAATGTCGAGTAGTTCAATGTCGAGTAGTTCAATGTCGAGTAGTTCAATGTCGAGTAGTTCAATGTCGAGTAGTTCAATGTCGCGAAGTTCAATGTCGAGTTGTTCAATGTCGAGTAGTTCAATGTCGAGTAGTTCAATGTCGAGTAGTTCAATGTCGAGTAGTTCAATGTCGAGAAGTTCAATGTCGAGTAGTTCAATGTCGAGTAGTTCAATGTCGAGTAGTTCAATGTCGAGTAGTTCAATGTCGAGTAGTTCAATGTCGAGTAGTTCAATGTCGAGTTGTTCAATGTCGAGTAGTTCAATGTCGAGTTGTTCAATGTCGAGTAGTTCAATGTCGAGTTGTTCAATGTCGAGTAGTTCAATGTCGAGTTGTTCAATGTCGAGTTGTTCAATGTCGAGTAGTTCAATGTCGAGTAGTTCAATGTCGAGTTGTTCAATGTCGAGTAGTTCAATGTCGAGTAGTTCAATGTCGAGTAGTTCAATGTCGAGTAGTTCAATGTCGAGTAGTTCAATGTCGAGTAGTTCAATGTCGAGTTGTTCAATGTCGAGTAGTTCAATGTCGAGTAGTTCAATGTCGAGTAGTTCAATGTCGAGTAGTTCAATGTCGAGTAGTTAAATGTCGAGTAGTTCAATGTCGAGTAGTTCAATGTCGAGTAGTTCAATGTCGAGTAGTTCAATGTCGAGTAGTTCAATGTCGCGTAGTTCAATGTCGAGTTGTTCAATGTCGAGTAGTTCAATGTCGAGTAGTTCAATGTCGAGTAGTTCAATGTCGAGTAGTTCAATGTCGAGTAGTTCAATGTCGAGTAGTTCAATGTCGAGTAGTTCAATGTCAAATGTCGAGTAGTTCAATGTATATGAAAGTAACGAAAATCATTAAAAACTATTATTTTAGTCGGTTACTCATACGTGTTTGTGAAATTATAAGTTGTGATATTGTTTCTTTATTCAAATTAGTTAACTCTTTGGATATTGCATTTGACACTTTCATTTAAAAACGACAGTACAACGAAAGTAATAGTTCTATACTAGTATCATGTCAGACGTGTTTCTATTGAATAAACCCAGGGTACCGTTTTACTTAACAACTTAAGGAAAATATTTGCGTAAGTCATAATAGATAAACATAGATAGTATCTTCAATGAAAGTAAAGCATTGCAATGTGACACGCCATTGGAAGCATCTCGGAGGGACGATTCCAATAATGCGTTACTTTGCAATATTGCTTCGCCATATTTAAAAAAAAGAGAAATTGTTGTTTTATATTTACGCAAATCATAAGCGTAAACTGTTAAGTAAAACGGTACCCTGATGTGTCCAGATTAACGTTTATCCTGTCACCAGTGCCTCTTTAGGACCGATAACTTGGTGTCGTATAACATTTGTGATATCCGGCACTAACCATATAACACATCCACGCGACAAATCATGACGTAATGACAAAGACATGACGTCATGTTTACATCATTCTCTACTTATTTTTGCATTTTTTCTCTTGTTTTATTTACATCTTGTTTGTTTGAAAGAATACGTAGAGGTAACAGGATAAATAGAATAGAAAGGTGGTGCCTTTGAATGGGAAAGGTTATCGGGCTCGACTTCGGATCATTATCCGTTTCGCCTTCGGCTCACCGGATAATATTCCTAAGCCTTGCCCGATAACATTTCCTATTTACGACACCAACCATCTCAATCGGAACTACTCGGGTATTTCCGTGAGCTGTGAAATATACCTCGGATATAAGTGTAAGGTTACAATTTTTCGGGTAAATCGGCCACGGCGATTAACACATTTTCTAAGCATGCAAGTTAAGTAGTTCAATGCACAAGGAAGTGTTGGAAATCCTTTTTTATCGGTAACTCGTACAAAATGGCGAAATTATGAGTTGTGACTGTAGACACATAATAGTTGTTTCTTTAATCAAATTAAACGACATTTTAGGTTTCACATTTAAGATCTATTTTTGAAAACGAAAGTGAAGTGACGTCATTCCGCAGAAAACAGAATGGCGTCATCAGAGGTTTCTTTATTGGATGAACCAGATGTGTTCAGATTGCAACCATCTATTCCCTATCTATTTGTAGTTGATGGACACTGGTCTGATTGGTCCGACTGGACCCAGTGTAATGTTACATGCGGGGGAGGAACACACAGTCGTGTACGCACATGTACCCACCCCAGACCTGAACATGGAGGCAAGCCATGCTTCAATCTAGCGAGTTTCATTGACCACGAGCCGTGCAATCCCCAGCCTTGTGCTGGTAGGTAACGTAATCTCATACTTAATTATCTTGTTTGTTTGAAAACCTGTCATCACAAATTAACGATTTAACTAGCGGTGAAAAAAAAACAAGTGTTAGGTACTGTGTGGCCCATTGGTTAGGATATAGGACTTTTAACAGAGATCACAGTTTAATTACACACCCGTTGTACGGCGGTTGTTCGTGGGCAAGACATGACAGAGCCCTTGCTTAGCACAGGTCAAATCCATGAATGTTGTAAAATAATTCAAATACTAATGACACGGTCATGTCAACAAACAAGACCAAATGTTGATTTTTCATACCGTTGCGTCACGCGTTACGTCACGAGGTCGATATATTTTTGTGGTCTTTCTTTCTTTCTTTTTTTTATTTTTTTTATTTCTTCCTATTAATGTGCAAAACTAACTTAAAATTATTCAGGGGCGTAGCTTGACTGAAATGAACGTCATCCTAGAGTGTCCGGGGGCATGCTCCCCCGGGAAGAAAAGTGCAGTCTGAAATCGCTCAGATGCGTTCTGGCATGTATTTCATGGCACAAAAATATACCTTGTTAAAGTAGGTAAAAGAGGTAATTTCTGTTGCGCTTTTGATTATTTACGCTTCCTGAAATAAAAGTGTAGGCACTTGCCTCAAGTGACTAAAAGAAGCTACGCCAATGGTATTATAGTACATGTTCCCTAGATGACCCATCAATACTAGGCTAGGAAATGTGTCTTGCCCAAGGACACTTCACGATGAAATCGCCTTCGGGGATCGAACCTGGGTTGGCCGGTCTCTAGTTCCCGATGTTTTAATGCAAAGGACACGACAGCAATACACCGAACAACAAGGGTTCGTTTTCCGAAAGTGACCCAGACTACCTTGGTAAGATTTCACTGCCTGACCTAGTACCGGTTTATCGCCCAGGAGACGAACGTTGGCCGCCTGTACCGAGAAACACGGATTCGTTCCCCAATAGGCGAGGTGAAAACTGCAAACAAATCGACATGAGTACTGGTTGAGTTTCCAGGAAGCAGTCACCGAGAGTGAATTTAATAAGCTTCAAGCTTCAGCCACAATAGATATAAAATAATTCGTTTAAAGTCAGGACGCGAAAGTAAATTTGTGACGATTATTAAATTAGAGTAGAGAATACATCACAAAACTTCACTAACAGTTGATGGCAAATGATTAAGCTAGAGTACATCACAATATTTCACTTACAGTTGATGGTAAATGGAGCGACTGGTCCGCGTTTTCGGCTTGTAACGTCACGTGTGGCGGAGGGAAAAGGTTCCGGGTACGGACATGTTCGAACCCGAGTCCTGTTGGGGCTGGAAAGGAGTGCGAGAGCCCGACAAATAATATCGAAGCGTCGGAATGTAATACCCAGTGGTGTCCAGGTAAGTGGTGTAACCTAAATGTTAATATAGGAATGTAATACCCAGTGGTGTCTAGGTAGGTGTGTAACCTTAATGTTAACATAGGAATGTAATACCCAGTGGTGTCTAGGTAAGTGGTTTAACCTAAATGTTAATATAGGAATGTGATACCCAGTGGTGTCAAGGTAAGTGGTGTAACCTAAATGTTAATATAGGAATGTAATACCCAGTGCTGTCAAGGTAAGTGGTGTAACCTAAATGTTAATATAGGAATGTAATACCCAGTGGTGTCAAGGTAAGTGGTGTAACCTAAATGTTAATATAGGAATGTGATACCCAGTGGTGTCAAGGTAAGTGGTGTAACCTAAATGTTAATATAGGAATGTAATACCCAGTGGTGTCAAGGTAGGTGTGTAACCTTAATGTTAATATAGGAATGTAATACCCAGTGGTGTCTAGGTAGGTGTGTAACCTTAATGTTAACATAGGAATGTAATACCCAGCGGTGTCAAGGTAAGTGGTTTAACCTAAATGTTAATATAGGAATGTAATACCCAGTGGTGTCAAGGTAAGTGGTGTAACCTAAATGTTAATATAGGAATGCGTTACCCAGTGGTGTCAAGGTAAGTGGTTTAACCTAAATGTTAATATAGGAATGTAATACCCAGTGGTGTCAAGGTAAGTGGTGTAACCTAAATGTTAATATAGGAATGTGATACCCAGTGGTGTCAAGGTAAGTGGTGTAACCTAAATGTTAATATAGGAATGTGATACCCAGTGGTGTCAAGGTAAGTGGTGTAACCTAAATGTTAATATAGGAATGTAATACCCAGTGGTGTCAAGGTAAGTGGTGTAACCTAAATGTTAATATAGGAATGTGATACCCAGTGGTGTCTAGGTAAGTGGTGTAACCTAAATGTTGATATAGGAATATAATACCCTGTGGTGTCTATGTAGGTGGTGTAACCGTAATGTTAATATAGGAATGTAATACCCAGTGGTGTCAAGGTAAGTGGTGTAACCTAAATGTTGATATAGGAATACAATACCCTGTGGTGTCTATGTAGGTGGTGTAACCGTAATGTTAATATAGGAATGTAATACCCAGTGGTGTCAAGGTAAGTGGTGTAACCTAAATGTTAATATAGGAATGTGATACCCAGTGGTGTCAAGGTAAGTGGTGTAACCTAAATGTTAATATAGGAATGTAATACCCTGTGGTGTCTTTGTAGGTGGTGTAACCGTAATGTTAATATAGGAAAATAATACCCAGTGGTGTCTAGGTAAGTGGTGTAACCTAAATGTTAATATAGGAATGTGATACCCAGTGGTGTCAAGGTAAGTGGTGTTACCTAAATGTTAATATAGGAATGTGATACCCAGTGGTGTCAAGGTAAGTGGTGTAACCTAAATGTTAATATAGGAATAGTACAGTAATTGTCTAGTAAGTAATTATACCTAAATGTTATATAAGAATGTGATACATGGTAATAAAAGGTAAGTAGTGTAACCTAAATATTTAATATAGAATATGATACCCAGTAATTGTCTAGGTAAAGTAGTGCTTAACCTAAATATTTGATATAGGAATGTGATACCCAGTAATTGTCAAGAGTAGAAATAGTGTAACACAAATATTGTTAATATAGAATGTATTGCAGTGGTGTCTAGGTAAGTGGTGTAACACAAATATTGTATAGGAATGTATTGATACCCATTAATTGTCAAGAGTAGAAGTAGTGTAACCTAAATATTATATAGGAATACTTGTACCCTGTGGTGTCCAAGGTAAGTGAATTGTAACCTAAATATTATATAGAATGTGATACCCAGTGGTGTCTAGGTAAGTAGTGCCAACCTAAATGTTAATATAGAATGTGATACCCAGTGGTGTCAAGGTAAGTAATTGTAACCTAAATATTAATATAGGAATATATGTACCTGTAGTGTGTCTATGTAGGTAGTGTAACATAATATTATATAGAATATATACCCAGTAATTGTCTAGTAGAAAGTGGTATAGCTTCAAATGTGTTAATATAGGAATATGATACCCAGTAATTGTCAAAGGTAGAAATTAATTGTAACATGTGTTATATAGGAATATGATACCCAGTAGTGTCAAAAGTAAATTGTAACCTAATGTTAATATAGGAATGTGATACCCAGTGGTGTCTAGGTAAGTGGTGTAACCTAAATGTTAATATAGGAATGTGATACCCAGTGGTGTCAAGGTAAGTGGTGTAACCTAAATGTTAATATAGGAATGTAATACCCTGTGGTGTCTATGTAGGTGGTGTAACCGTAATGTTAACATAGGAATGTAATACCCAGTAGTGTCTAGGTAGTTGATGTAACCGTTATGTTAACATGGTACTATAATACACGTTAGTGTCTAGGTAGTTAGTGTAAACTTTATCTTTAAATAGGACTGTGATACACAGTGGTGTCTAAGTAGTTAGTGTGACCTTAATGTTAACATTGGATTATAATACACAATGGTGTCTAGTTTAATAGTGTAACCTTCATGTTATAATAGGACTATAATACACAGTGGTGTCTAGGTAAGTAGTGTAACCTTAATGTTATAATAGGACTATAATACACAGTGGTGTCTAGTTAAATAGTGTAACCTTAATGTTATAATAGGACTATCATGCACAGTGGTGTATAGGTAAATAGTGTAACCTTAATGTTTAAATAGGACTATCATGCATAGTAGTGTCTAGGTAAACAGTGTTACCTTAATGTTAACATTGGACTATCCTACACAGTGGTGTCTAGTTTAATAGTGTAACCTTCATGTTTAAATAGGACTATAATACACAGTGGTGTATAGGTAAATAGTGTAACCTTAATGTTTAAATAGGACTATAATACACAGTGGTGTATAGGTAAATAGTGTAACCTTAATGTTTAAATAGGACTATCCTACACAGTGGTGTCTAGTTTAATAGTGTAACCTTCATGTTTAAATAGGACTATAATACACAGTGGTGTATAGGTAAATAGTGTAACCTTAATGTTTAAATAGGACTATAATACACAGTGGTGTATAGTTAAATAGTGTAACCTTAATGTTTAAATAGGACTATCATGCATATTAGTGTCTAGGTAAACAGTGTTACCTTAATGTTAACATTGGACTATCCTACACAGTGGTGTCTAGTTTAATAGTGTAACCTTCATGTTATAATAGGACTATAATGCACAGGGTTGTCTAGTTAAATAGTGTAACCTTAATGTTTAAATAGGACTATCATGCATAGTAGTGTCTAGGTAAACAATGTTACCTAATGTTAACATTGGACTATCCTACACAGTGGGGTCTAGTTAAATAGTGTAACCTTAATGTTAACATTAAACTATCCTACACAGCAGTGTCTAGTTTAATAGTGTAACCTTCATGTTTAAATAGGACTATCATGCATAGTAGTGTCTAGGTAAACAATGTTACCTAATGTTAACATTGGACTATCCTACACAGTGGTGTCTAGTTTAATAGTGTAACCTTAATGTTAACATTAAACTATCCTACACAGTGGTGTCTAGTTAAATAGTGTAACCTTCATGTTATAATAGGACTATCCTACACAGTGATGTCTAGTTTAATAGTGTAACCTTCATGTTATAATAGGACTATAATACACAGTGGTGTCTAGTTAAATAGTGTAACCTTAATGTTTAAATAGGACTATCATGCATAGTAGTGTCTAGGTAAACAGTGTTACCTTAATGTTAACATTGGACTATCCTACACAGTGATGTCTAGTTTAATAGTGTAACCTTCATGTTATAAAAGGACTATAATACACAGTGGTGTCTAGTTAAATAGTGTAACCTTAATGTTTAAATAGGACTATCATGCATAGTAGTGTCTAGTTAAATAGTGTAACCTTAATGTTAACATTAAACTATCCTACACAGTGGTGTCTAGGTAAACAGTGTAACCTTCATGTTATAACAGGACTATAATACACAGTGGTGTCTAGTTTAATAGTGTAACCTTCATGTTATAATAGGACCATAATACACAGTGGTGTATAGGTAAATAGTGTAACCTTCATGTTTAAATAGGACTATCATGCATAGTAGTGTCTAGGTAAACAATGTTACCTAATGTTAACATTGGACTATCCTACACAGTGGTGTCTAGTTTAATAGTGTTACCTTAATGTTTAAATAGGACTATCATGCATAGTAGTGTCTAGGTAAACAATGTTACCTAATGTTAACATTGGACTATCCTACACAGTGGTGTCTAGTTTAATAGTGTAACCTTAATGTTAACATTAAACTATCCTACACAGCGGTGACTAGTTTAATAGTCTAACCTTAATGTTAACATTAAACTATCCTACACAGCGGTGACTAGTTTAATAGTGTAACCTTAATGTTTAAATAGGACTATCATGCATAGTAGTGTCTAGGTAAACAGTGTTACCTTAATGTTAACATTGGACTATCCTACACAGTGGTGTCTAGTTTAATAGTCTAACCTTAATGTTAACATTAAACTATCCTACACAGCGGTGACTAGTTTAATAGTGTAACCTTAATGTTTAAATAGGACTATCATGCATAGTAGTGTCTAGGTAAACAGTGTTACCTTAATGTTAACACTGGACTATCCTACACAGTGGTGTCTAGTTTAATAGTGTAACCTTCATGTTATAATAGGACTATAATACACAGTGGTGTCTAGTTTAATAGTGTAACCTTCATGTTATAACAGGACTATAATACACAGTGGTGTCTAGTTTAATAGTGTTACCTTAATGTTTAAATAGGACTATCATGCATAGCAGTGTCTAGGTAAACAATGTTACCTAATGTTAACATTGGACTATCCTACACAGTGGTGTCTAGTTTAATAGTCTAACCTTAATGTTAACATTAAACTATCCTACACAGCGGTGACTAGTTTAATAGTGTAACCTTAATGTTTAAATAGGACTATCATGCATAGTAGTGTCTAGGTAAACAGTGTTACCTTAATGTTAACACTGGACTATCCTACACAGTGGTGTCTAGTTTAATAGTGTAACCTTCATGTTATAATAGGACTATATTACACAGTGGTGTATAGGTAAATAGTGTAACCTTAATGTTTAAATAGGACTATCATGCATAGTAGTGTCTAGGTAAACAGTGTTACCTTAATGTTAACACTGGACTATCCTACACAGTGGTGTCTAGTTTAATAGTGTAACCTTCATGTTATAATAGGACTATCCTACACAGTGGTATCTATTGTTAAATAGTGTAACCTTCATGTTTAAATAGGACTATCATGCATAGTAGTGTCTAGGTAAACAGTGTAACCTAATGTTAACATTGGACTATCCTACACAGTGGTGTCTTGTTTAATAGTGTAACCTTCATGTTATAATGGGACTATAATACACAGTGGTGTCTAGTTTAATAGTGTAACCTTAATGTTTAAATAGGACTATCATGCATAGTAGTCTCTAGGTAAACAGTGTTACCTTAATGTTAACATTGGACTATCCTACACAGTGGGGTCTAGTTAAATAGTGTAACCTTCATGTTATAATAGGACTATCCTACACAGTGGTGTCTAGTTAAATAGTGTAACCTTAATGTTTAAATAGGACTATCATGCATAGTAGTGTCTAGGTAAACAGTGTTACCTTAATGTTAACATTGGATTATCCTACACAGTGGTGTCTAGTTTAATAGTGTAACCTTCATGTTATAATAGGACTATAATACACAGTGGTGTATAGGTAAATAGTGTAACCTTCATGTTTAAATAGGACTATCATGCATAGTAGTGTCTAGGTAAACAGTGTTACCTTAATGTTAACATTGGACTATCCTACACAGTGGTGTCTAGTTTAATAGTGTAACCTTCATGTTATAATAGGACTATAATACACAGTGGTGTATAGGTAAATAGTGTAACCTTCATGTTTAAATAGGACTATCATGCATAGTAGTGTCTAGGTAAACAGTGTTACCTTAATGTTAACATTGGACTATCCTAAACAGTGGTGTCTAGTTTAATAGTGTAACCTTCATGTTATAATAGGACTATAATACACAGTGGTGTATAGGTAAATAGTGTAACCTTCATGTTTAAATAGGACTATCATGCATAGTAGTGTCTAGGTAAACAGTGTTACCTTAATGTTAACATTGGACTATCCTAAACAGTGGTGTCTAGTTTAATAGTGTAACCTTCATGTTATAATAGGACTATAATACACAGTGGTGTATAGGTAAATAGTTTAACCTTCATGTTTAAATAGGACTATCATGCATAGTAGTGTCTAGGTAAACAGTGTTACCTTAATGTTAACATTGGACTATCCTAGTGGTGTCTAGTTTAATAGTGTAACCTTCATGTTAAAACAGGACTATAATACACAGTGGTGTCTAGGTAAATAGTGTAACCTAAATGTTTAAATAGGACTATCCTACACAGTGGTGTCTAGTTTAATAGTGTAACCTTCATGTTATAATAGGACTATCCTACACAGTGGTGTATAGGTAAATAGTGTAACCTTCATGTTTAAATAGGACTATCATGCATAGTAGTGTCTAGGTAAACAGTGTAACCTAATGTTAACATTGGACTATCCTACACAGTGGTGTCTTGTTTAATAGTGTAACCTTCATGTTATAATAGGACTATCCTACACAGTGGTGTCTAGTTTAATAGTGTAACCTTAATGTTTAAATAGGACTATCATGCATAGTAGTGTCTAGGTAAACAGTGTTACCTTAATGTTAACATTGGACTATCCTACACAGTGGTGTCTAGTTTAATAGTGTAACCTTCATGTTATAATAGGACTATCCTACACAGTTGTGTCTAGTTAAATAGTGTAACCTTAATGTTTAAATAGGACTATCATGCATAGTAGTGTCTAGGTAAACAGTGTTACCTTAATGTTAACATTGGACTATCCTACACAGTGGTGTCTAGTTTAATAGTGTAACCTTCATGTTATAATAGGACTATAATACACAGTGGTGTATAGGTAAATAGTGTAACCTTCATGTTTAAATAGGACTATCATGCATAGTAGTGTCTAGGTAAACAGTGTTACCTTAATGTTAACATTGGACTATCCTACACAGTGGTGTCTAGTTTAATAGTGTAACCTTCATGTTATAATAGGACCATAATACACAGTGGTGTCTAGGTAAGTAGTGTAACCTTAATGTTATAATAGGACTATAATACACAGTGGTGTCTAGTTAAATAGTGTAACCTTAATGTTATAATAGGACTATCATGCACAGTGGTGTATAGGTAAATAGTGTAACCTTAATGTTTAAATAGGACTATCATGCATAGTAGTGTCTAGGTAAACAGTGTTACCTTAATGTTAACATTGGACTATCCTAAACAGTGGTGTCTAGTTTAATAGTGTAACCTTCATGTTATAATAGGACTATAATACACAGTGGTGTATAGGTAAATAGTTTAACCTTCATGTTTAAATAGGACTATCATGCATAGTAGTGTCTAGGTAAACAGTGTTACCTTAATGTTAACATTGGACTATCCTACACAGTGGTGTCTAGTTTAATAGTGTAACCTTCATGTTATAACAGGACTATAATACACAGTGGTGTCTAGTTAAATTGTGTAACCTTCATGTTATAATAGGACTATAATACACAGTGGTGTCTAGTTAAATAGTGTAACCTTAATGTTTAAATAGGACTATCCTACACAGTGGTGTCTAGTTTAATAGTGTAACCTTCATGTTATAATAGGACTATCCTACACAGTGGTGTATAGGTAAATAGTGTAACCTTAATGTTTAAATAGGACTATCATGCATAGTAGTGTCTAGGTAAACAGTGTAAACTAATGTTAACATTGGACTATCCTACACAGTGGTGTCTTGTTTAATAGTGTAACCTTCATGTTATAATAGGACTATCCTACACAGTGGTATCTTGTTTAATAGTGTAACCTTATTGTTATAATAGGATTATAATACACAGTGGTGTCTAGTTTAATAGTGTAACCTTCATGTTATAATAGGACTATAATACACAGTGGTGTCTAGTTAAATAGTGTAACCTTAATGTTTAAATAGGACTATCCTACACAGTGGTGTCTAGTTTAATAGTGTAACCTTCATGTTATAATAGGACTATCCTACACAGTGGTGTATAGGTAAATAGTGTAACCTTAATGTTTAAATAGGACTATCATGCATAGTAGTGTCTAGGTAAACAGTGTAAACTAATGTTAACATTGGACTATCCTACACAGTGGTGTCTTGTTTAATAGTGTAACCTTCATGTTATAATAGGACTATCCTACACAGTGGTATCTTGTTTAATAGTGTAACCTTATTGTTATAATACGACTATAATACACAGTGGTGTCTAGTTTAATAGTGTAACCTTCATGTTATAATAGGACTATCCTACACAGTTGTGTCTAGTTAAATAGTGTAACCTTAATGTTTAAATAGGACTATCATGCATAGTAGTGTCTAGGTAAACAGTGTTACCTTAATGTTTAAATAGGACTATCCTACACAGTGGTGTCTAGTTTAATAGTGTAACCTTCATGTTAACATTGGATTATAATACACAATGGTGTATAGGTTAATTGTGTAACCTTCATGATATAATAGGACTCTAATACACAGTAGTGTCTAGGTAGTTAGTGTAACCTAAATATTAAGGACGTTCCCCGTAGTTTTCTTCGCAGTTCATCTGTGCATCCAAGGGAGATAATAATCTGTTACCCAAGAGGTATTGTATAGTAGTCGGATAAACGTTTTCATTTGGATGAAATTTACTGTATGCATTTTTTTTTCAATGGATGATCTTATTATCCATTAAACTATAAAAGGTTATTAACATCATTTTTTATTTCTCAAGCATTGAGCCCCAGCTCATATTTATCAAGTTTAAAGTTATTGTAGTCGTTTTTATAAATGTTTTTCAAATACAGTTACCATAAAAACTGTCGATTTACAGAAAAACTAACTCGTCAACAAATACTATTTTTTTTTTCATTTCGTTTTTCAAAATTATATTTTACTTTATAAACGGAAAAATAAGAAAATTCTACGAAAGGAATTTTTCAATATCTTCATTTAATTGTAATATACGTATCAATGTCCAGTGTTTTTTGTCGAATACAAGAATTTGAAAAAAAAACTGATTTAGATTACAAAAAAGGTTCAAATTGTAATAATTTAACCCTTTACGGTATATAGCGCCGTTCGCCGCCTTATCGATTACCGTATAAAACCCTTTTCGCCGTTATACCTATTACCGTATAAAACCTATTTTGACGTTCTATCGATTACCGCATAGAACGCTTTTTGACAGCTGAAAAATTGATTCAACTTTAGCTCTTAATAACACATCTTTGCACACACGTCATTTTCTCCAAAGTTTATTTTCCTCTTAAATAAATATGTCTTCTTTCATTTCCGATGATAAAATTATAGGGTGAAAGTTTAAACTTTTGCTCTAGAGAGAATCTTTTGATAATGGTCTCACGACACGCTTATGGAAATAACGCTATCAAATTGAGATAAAGGGAATCCAAATTACCAATCCAATTAATGAGAAGTCTTCCGGTCATAAAAGATCAAAACACTGCCGATTTGTAAAGACTCAATAAGGATTTCATGCAATTCTTTAGAACTTAACACATTTCTAAAAATACTATCCAATTAAAACGAGAGCATACGGCACGCGACCTGTAAAGGATGTTTATGACACGGAGCTATTGTTCAAAGTTTAAAGGCGATTGAAAATCGAGCCGTCAATTACGTTATAAAGACGGCCTTTTTAAAATATTTAGCCAATTTGGTGTTTCCGATCGCAAGTCAGACATCAATGTAGATTCAGATCAGTAATTTGATCAGGTTTTTTAAAGCCTGAAGATGATGAAATGTTGATAAATATTACCAATTCACGGACAAGCAAATTAGATCATTCCTCCGACTTTGACTGCAACTACGAGCTTTTGGTAAATTCATCACCCATGGACACGTATCTTACGGAAATATTAGCATGTTTCGTTGCCAAAATGAGTTGATTTTTACTGTTTTACATTTATTAGAAGGACCAGGTTTAACTTCTTTACAAAGCAATAATGCGTTGAAAAACATTCTTTTCTTCATTTTGGAAACGGTTTGAATGGGAATTGAAGTCAAACGTTTCAGCTTTGTTGAGAAATATGCAAAGAAAAAGTATGTATTTCGAGTCATGAATGGTATTTTTCGGCAACAAAATTCCCTGCAATTGATGACAAAACAGAAAAACAAATTAGGGATCTCTCAGGGAGAACACATAAGTCATATTATTACTTTTGATTTTGTATAATTCACACCGTAATATACATTTTCATTGTTTGTTTAATTTTCTACAACTTAATCCTGATATGAATGTATCACTCAATAAAGAAAAAAACATCAACTTAAAGGAAATTTTGTTCTCGTCGTCTTTTATTCTTTGAGAAAATCTATTAGATGAATGTAAAATGCATTAATTTGGGTTTGATTAACAGTACCCCAATCAATAACAATTATCGAAAATAATCCTGTGCAAATAGGTACCCAGGGTGACTAATTATGTATGCGTTAATGGTCTTCGATAATCGGATGGTTTATACCTATAGTGTCACTGATAAGCCTTATCTCTAAAGGGTTAAAGTAACAATGAATAATAAAATATTGCATGTATAATTTCACGTTTTTCGTGTTAATGAACATTTCAGAAATAATTTCATTACGTTTGGAATTGGTTTGGTAATTTTTACTTTTTTGCCCCAAATGGTTACCATAGAAACTGTCATTTTACAAAATCAAAAAAACTCGTCGACCTGCATTTTCTTTTCATTTTTAATTTCAGAACTATTATTTCAATAACATATCAGAGACATAGATGTTATCTATGTCTCTCAACGTATCAAATATTTAGAAAATACTATAAAAGGATTACTTTCTTATAAAACTGTAGAAAATGTCCTTAACATTGGACTGTATAACAGTATGGTGTCTTTGGGTCCGATTGGTTGAGATGGTCACCATGTAGTGATATTTACATTATAGTTGACGGACACTGAGCTGATTGGTCGATATGGTCACCATGTAGTGATATCTACATTAAAGTTAACAGCGCTGATCTGATTGGTCGAGATGGTCACCATGTAGTGATATTTACATTATAGGATACGGACGCTGGTCTGATTGGTCGAGATGGTCACCATGTAGTGATATTTACATTATAGAATACGGACACTGATTTGATTGGTCGAAATGGTCACCATGTAGTGATATTTACATTATAATTGACGGACACTGGTCTGGTTGGTCGAGATGGTCACCATGTAGTGATATTTACATTATAGTTGACGGACATTGGTCTGATTGGTCGAGATGGTAACCATGTAGTGATATTTACATTATAGTTGACGGACACTGTCTGATTGGTCGAGATGGTCACCATGTAGTGATATTTACATTATAGTTGACGGACATTGGTCTGATTGGTCGAGATGGTTACCATGTAGTGATATTTACATTATAATTGACGGACACTGGTCTGATTTGTCGAGATGGTTACCATGTAGTGATATTTACATTATAGTTGACGGACACTGGTCTGGTTGGTCGAGATGGTCACCATGTAGTGATATTTACATTATAGTTGACGGACACTAGTCTGATTGGTCGAGATGGTTACCATGTAGTGATATTTACATTGTAGTTGACGAACACTGGTCTGATTGGTCGAGATGGTCACCATATAGTGATATCTATATCATAGTTGACGGACACTGGTCTGATTGGTCGAGATGGTCACCATGTAGTGATACTTATATCCTAGTTGACGGACACTGGTCTGATTGGTGGAGATGGTTACCATGTAGTGATATTTACATTATAGTTGACGGACACTGTCTGATTGGTCGAGATAGTCACAGTGTAGTGATGTTTATATCATAGTTGACGGACACTGGTCTGATTGGTCGGGATGGTTACCATGTAGTGATATTTATATCATAGTTGACGAACACTGGTCTGATTGGTCAAACTGGTTACCATGTAGTGATATTTACATTATAGTTGACGGACACTGGTCTGATTGGTCGAGATGGTTACCATGTAGTGATATTTATATCATAGTTGACGGACACTGGTCTGATTGGTCAAGTGGTTACCATGTAATGATGTTTACATTATAGTTGACGGACACTGGTCTGGTTGGTCGAGATGGTCACCATGTAGTGATATTTATATTATAGTTGACGGACACTGGTCTGATTGGTCGAGATCGTTACCATGTAGTGATATTTACATTATAGTTGACGGGCACTGGTCTGGTTGGTCGAGATGGTCACCATGTAGTGATATTTACATTATAGTTGACGGACATTGGTCTGATTGGTCGAGATGGTTACCATGTAGTGATATTTACATTATAGTTGACGGACACTGTCTGATTGGTCGAGATGGTTACCATGTAGTGATATTTACATTATAGTTGACGGACATTGGTCTGATTGGTCGAGATGGTTACCATGTAGTGATATTTACATTGTAGTTGACGAACACTGGTCTGATTGGTCGAGATGGTCACCATATAGTGATATCTATATCATAGTTGACGGACACTGGTCTGATTGGTCGAGATGGTTACCATGTAGTGATATTTACATTATAGTTGACGGACACTGTCTGATTGGTCGAGATAGTCACAGTGTAGTGATGTTTATATCATAGTTGACGGACACTGATCTGATTGGTCGAGATGGTTACCATGTAGTGATATTTATATCATAGTTGACGAACACTGGTCTGATTGGTCGAGCTGGTTACCATGTAATGATATTTACATTATAGTTGACGGGCACTGGTCTGATTGGTCGAGATGGTTACCATGTAGTGATATTTACATTGTAGTTGACGGACACTGGTCTGATTGGTCGATATGGTCACAGTGTAGCTTGACCTGTGGTGGTGGGACCAGAGGTAGAACACGATCGTGTACTAACCCGATGGCCCAACATGGCGGACTCGCTTGTGAACATCCACATCTTAAAATAGAACACATTCGGTGTAATAATCAACCATGTGGTAAGTACTTGAACTTGAACTACTGAACTCTGTGATTTTACTACAAATACAAGATATACGACGGTTGGCAGGGAATTCCGTGGACTTTTCTCGTATATGTACCATAAAAAGACAACTTGTTATGTTATCAATTCCTCAGTTATTCTGCGATGCAAGGTTGTTCATGGATTGATGAAGCCACCTAGCTTTACTCCGCATTAACCCTTTCCAAAACAACAAATTCTCGATTGTCTCAAATTGAAAGAGTTTGCAGACTACATTGCAAACTGTGTTGACATTGGAAAATAATCTTCGGATAGGGCAGAAAACATTGTAATAAAAGGAGAAATTGCTCGTTACGAGCAATTTCACCTTTTCCAACAATGTTTTCTAAAGTCGTCTGCAACAAACTGGTCAAATGGCGATATTGTTTGGTAAAGGGTTAAGGTTGGTCAAGCGGAGTAGAACCATCTATACTCCCATAATCAGTCTGGAGATCATCTCAAATGAAAATTTGATATTTTTTGCTCGTGTCTTGAACACTCTCAAAAAGGGGTTTTGCGTTTCCAAGTTAAGTGCTCTAACAAAGAAGTCCCGTAGGCCTCTTTAATGAAATTAACTCAGAGATTTTACCACTTGGAGTAAAAATGAATTCGACAGTAACAATCAATGTCACGAAACAAATGATCAAATTTTGAATTGTTTTACTTCCAAGTCGCGGAAATCCCGTGAAATCGTTAAATAATGTGAAGTGAGTCTTGTGCCTGTCAGCGCTTTCAATGAGAAAGCCAGTTTATAAATAAACGCAGGAATTCCTTTACGTTCACCTTGCTAACCTCACCTGACAACAGGGGTTAAACGTTTTAAAAGTCCCAGGTAATGATTATTTCTAAAATTAGCACATCTTATTATAAATTTAGTTCGTTTTTATTGAAGTAATCCCGTTTGAACGGTTTGCAATATTAAGTACAGTTCATGTATTAAAGTGGTTTGGAAGCCATCAGTAATCTACTCTTATGTTACTTTACAAATCTATGTTGCCGTTAAATCAGTAGAAGTCAATTTATTTTCCAATCTGTGAGACTTTTAAGGCCAATGTTTAAATTAATTTGAGATTGCTTTTAAGGTAACGTTGTCCCAGTGGTAGAAAATATCGATCCCAAAACTATTTACATGCCATACAAAAAGTAGTATGATAGCTGAGTCTTTATTTGGCTATTAACAACTCGATCATTTATGTAATAAATCAAAAGTTAAATTAATTAATAAATAAACAAGTCAATGAATGAATGAATGAATGAATGAATGAATGAATGAATGAATGAATGAATGAATGAATGAATGAATGAATGAATGAATGAATGAATGAATGAATGAATGAATGAATGAATGAATGAATGAATGAATGAATGAATGAATGAATGAATGAATGAATGAATGAATGAATGAATGAATTAATGAATGAATGAATGAATGAATGAATGAATGAATGAATGAATGAATGAATGAATGAATGAATGAATGAATGAATGAATGAATGAATGAATGAATGAATGGACGAACTAACGAACTAACGAACGAACCAAAAAAATCAATCAATCAATCAATCAACCACCCAACCAACCACATAACTTATCAACCAATGAAGCAGTCATCAAACATTCAATCAACTAAAAGATACAAATAAATTGATGTATCAACAAACAGTTCAATCAATCGAGAAAATAAAATAACAATCAATTATTTTATCAAACGATACTCCGAACATTGAAGTGATACGTGTTATTTCAACAAAAAAGGTACGATAAAATATTCAGACGATCAATCAATCAAAAAATCAATTAACCAATAACAAGCAATCCACCAATCAATTACAGACCCAGACGCTGTTACAGTCGACGGTAATTGGTCTGCATGGTCTGAATGGCACTCATGTAACGTGACGTGTGGTGGGGGGAAAAGGTTCCGGGTTCGCACCTGCTCCAACCCTGTACCGACGAATGGAGGAGCCCCATGTGCCCGGCCGGGATCCTATCATGAGTACAGTCCGTGTAATCTACATGCATGTCCGGGTAAGGATCCTTGATTTATCTCGTGCACACTACAAGTATGTCCGGGTAGGAATCCTTGATTTATCATGTGTACACTACAAGTATGTACAGGTAAGGATCCTTGATTTATCTCGTGTACACTGCAAGTATATCCGGGTAAGGATCATTGATTTATCTCGTGTACACTACAAGTATGTCCGGTTAAGGATCCTTGATCTATCACGTGTACATTACAAATATGTCCGGTTAAGGATACTTTATATATCTCGTGTACATTACAAATATGTCCGTTTAAGGATACTTTATATATCTCGTGTATACTACAAATATGTCCGGATAGGTATCCTAGATTTATCACGTCCACATTACAAATATGTCCGGTTAAGGATCCTTTATATATCTCGTGTATACTACGATCAATTTAGTAAGCAGTATAGAAGTAGGAGAAGGAAGTAATACTTAATCATGATAATCTTTATTCTTCTCCCCTATTGGATCATTAATTGACGATAAAGATTTTTCTTTTGAAGAAGCATTTTAAACGAGAGATCATTTAATTGTTATATATATTCAGAGTTTTAATTAACGTCTTTCGTTATAATTGATCCAATTGCTTTTCCAATCACGGGAATTCAACTTTATAGTAAAGAATTTGAAAATGGTCGTTGTTTTCCCGACAATACTTGTTAAGTTCAAATTTTAAACGTGTATTACTTCAAGAACAAATTTCCCTAACTTAGTCCCTTTAATGGAGATTGTTAATTGACTGATAGTGATATATTTGCTTAACCCTTTCCCAAACGTTACGAGCAATTTCTCCTTTTCCCACAATGTTTTCTAAAGTCGTCTGCAACAAAGTGGTCAAATGTCGTTATTGTTTGGGAAATTGTTAATTAATAAGGTTTCTTAACAATAGTCGGTATTTAGACGAAAGAGCCGACCTTCTCTACAGGTTCACATTGTATAACCCTGTATTTGGCTATTAAATGGAGTCACCCTTACGTCTCCTGTAAGGAGGGTTGTCACAGTCCAGTTTCACATTCCAGTAGCCCCCCTCTCCACGTTACGGCCATCTCTCCAGCCTGTAAGCGGATGTAACGATTCGGTGTTCTGTAGCGACTCACACATCCGACCGTTGGCCTGTCAGGACGCTTACATAGCGAGCACCTACTGCCCTAAACTCTGCAGGATTTGTGGTAAGCAAGCTTGGTAGTCTGACAGCGAATTGATAATGATAGGGATTCTTAAATATATCGGACAAATGCACAACTAATGGCACCACAAGTGTAATTTACTGTGTGTAATGAACACTGTGTGTGTTTTACTGTGTATAATGAACACTGTGTGTTTTACTGTGTATAATGAACACTGTGTGTGTTTTACTGTGTATAATGAACACTGTGTGTGTTTTACTGTTTATAATGAACACTGTGTATGTTTTACTGTGTATAAAGAACACTGTGTGTGTTTAACTGTGTATGATGAACACTGCGTGTGTTTTACTGTGTATGATGAACACTGCGTGTGTTTTACTATGTATAATGAACACTATCTTTGTTTTACTGTGTATAATGAACACTGCTTGTGTTTTACTGTGTGTCATGATCACTATCTGTGTTTTTCTGAGTATAATGAACAATGTGCGTGTTTAACTGTGTGTAATGAACAATGTGTGTTTAACTGTTTATAATGAGCACTATCTGTGTTTTATAATGAACACTACCTGTGTTTTACTGTGTGTAATGAACACTGTGTGTTTAACTGTTTATAATGAGCACTATCTGTGTTTTACTGTGTATAATGAACTCTACCTGTGTTTTACTGTGTGTAATGAACTCTATTTGTGTTTTACTTTGCATAATGAACACTTTGTGTGTTTACTGTGTATATTGGACACTAGGTATGTTTTTCTATATATAATGAACACCATCTTTGTCTTACTGTGTATAATGGACACTTTGTGTGTTTTACTGTGTATCATGAACACTGAGTATGTTTTACTGTGTAAAATGAACACTTTGTGTGTTTTAATGTGCATAATGAACACTTTGTATGTTTTACTGTGTATAATGAACACGATCTGTGTTTTACTGTGGGTAATGAACACTATCTGTGTTTTACTTTGTGTAATGAACACTATGTGTGTTGTACTGTGTGAAATGAACACTGTGTGTGTTTTACTGTGTATAATAACACTTTGTGTATTTACATTGTTTAATGAACACAATATATATGTGTCCGTTTAAATGTGTGTAATGAACACAAGTGTAATTTACTGTGTATAATTAACACTATGTGTATTTACCGTGTATGATGAACACAAGTGAAGTTGACTGTGTATATTGAACACTATGTATGTTTTACTTTGTGTAATGAACACTATGTGTGTTGAACTGTGTGAAATGAACACTGTGTGTGTGTTTTACTGTGTATAATAACACTTTGTGTATTTACATTGTTTAATGAACACAATATATATGTGTCTGTTGAAATGTGTGTAATTAACACAAGTGTAATTTACTGTGTATAATGAACACTATGTGTATTTACCGTGTATGGTGAACACAAGTGAAGTTGACTGTGTATATTGAACACTATGTATGTTTAACTTTGTATAATGGAAACTAGTGTAATTTACTGTGTATAATGAACAATATGTGTATTTACTGTATATGATGGAAACTAGTGTAGTTTACTGTGTATATTGAACACTATGTATTTTTTAGATTGTATACTGGAACCTAATGTAGTTGACTGCGTGTAGTTTACTGTGTCTAATGAACACACGTGTAGTTGACTGCGTCTAATGAATTCACGTGTAGTTGACTGTGTCTAATGAACTCACGTGTAGTTGACTGTGTCTAATGACCACACGTGTAGTTGACTGTGTCTAATGAACACACTTGTAGTTTACTGTGTCTAATGAACACACGTGTAGTTGACTGCGTCTAATGAACTCACGTGTAGTTGACTGTGTCTAATGAACTCACGTGCAGTTGACTGTGTCTAATGACCACACGTGTAGTTGACTGCGTCTAATGAACTCACGTGTAGTTGACTGTGTCTAATGAACTCACGTGTAGTTGACTGTGTCTAATGAACACATGTGTAGTTTACTGTGTCTAATGACCACATGTGTAGTTTACTGTGTCTAATGAACACGCGTGTAGTTTACTGTGTCTAATGACCACATGTGTAGTTTACTGTGTCTAATGAACACGCGTGTAGTTTACTGTGTCTAATGACCACATGTGTAGTTTACTGTGTCTAATGAACTGTGTAGTTTACTGTGTCTAATGAACACGCGTGTAGTTTACTGTGTCTAATGAACACACGTGTAGTTTACTGTGTCTAATGACCACATGTGTAGTTTACTGTGTCTAATGAACACGCGTGTAGTTTACTGTGTCTAATGAACACGCATGTAGTTTACTGTGTCTAATGACTACATGTGTAGTTTACTGTGTCTAATGAACACACGTGTAGTTTACTGTGTCTAATGAACACATGTGTAGTTGAATGTGTATATTGAACGGTATGTATGTTTTACTGTGTATAATGGAAACTAGTGTAGTTTACTGTGTCTAATGAACACAAGTGTAGTTGACTGTGTATAATGAACTATATATATGTTTTACATTGTATAATGAAACTAGTGTAGTTTACTGTGTATAATGAACACTATATATGTTTTACATTGTAAAATGGAAACTCGTATAGTTTACAGTGTATAATGAACACACGTGTAGTTGACTGTGTATATTAAACACTATGTATGTTTTACTGTGTATAATGGAAACTAGTGTAGTTTACTGTGTCTAATGAACACAAGTGTAGTTGACTGTGTATAATGAACACTATATACGTTTTACATTGTATAATGGAAACTAGTGTAGTTCACGGTGTATAATGAACACTATGTGTGTTTAAATTTGTATAATGGAAACTAGTGTAGTTTACTGTGTATAATGAACACTATATGTATTTACTGTGTATAATGAACACAAGTGAAGTTTACTGTGTATAATGAACACTATGTGTATTTATTGTGTCTAATGAACACACATGTAGTTGACTGTGTATAATGAACTCGATATATGTTTTTCATTGTATAATGGAAACTAGTGTGGTTTACTGTGCATAATGAAAAATATGTGTGTTTTCCTTTGTATAATGAAAAACGAGTGTAGTGTACAGTGTATAATGAAAAAAATGTGTGTTTTACTGTGTGTAACGAGCACAAGTATAATAATGTGTATAATGAATACCTTGTGTATTCACTGCGTATAATGAAAAATATGTGTGTTTTACTGTGTGCAATGAACACATGTCTAACTGATTGTGTATAATGAACATTATGTGTATTTACTCTGTATAATGAACACTATGTGTGTCTACTTTGTATAATAGTTATTTTGTATATTTACTATGTATAATGAACACTTTGTATGTTTTACTTTGTACAATGGAAACTAGTGTAATTTACTGTGTATAATGAACACTATGTATGTTCTACTTTGAACAATGGAAACAAGTTTAGTTTACTGTGTATAATGAATTCTATTTATGTTCTACTTTGTACAATGGAAATAAGTGTAGTTTACTGTTTATAATGAACACTGTTTATGTTTTACTTTGTATAATGGAAACTAGTGTAGTTTACTGTGTATAATGAACACTATATATGTTTTACATTGTAAAATGGAAGCTTGTGTAGTTTACTGTGTATAATGAACACTATGTATGTTTTACTTTGTATAATGGAGACCAGTGTAGTTTACTGCGTATAATGAACACTATGTATGTTTTACTTTGTATAATGGAAACTAGTGTAATTTACTGTGTATAATGACCACTATATGTGTTTTACTTTGTATAATTGAAACTAGTGTAGTTTACTGTGTATAATGAACACTTTGTATGTTTTACTTTGTACAATGGAAACTAGTTTAGTTTACTGTGTATAATGAACACTATATATGTTTTACATTGTATAATGGAAACTAGTTTAGCTTACTGTGTATAGTGAACAATATGTGTTTTTTACATTGTATAATGGAAACTAGTTTAGCTTACTGTGTATAATGAACACTATGTATGTTTTACTTTGTATAATGGAAACTAGTGTAATTTACTGTGTATAGTGAACAATATGTGTTTTTTACATTGTATAATGGAAACTAGTTTAGCTTACTGTGTATAATGAACTCTATGTATGTTTTACTTTGTATAATGGAAACTAGTGTAATTTACTGTGTATAATGAACGCTATGTATTTTTAACTTTGAATAATGGAAACTAGTGTAGTTTACTGTGTATAATGAACACACGTGTAGTTGACTGTGTATAATGAACACTATATATGTTTTACATTTTATAATGGAAACTAGTGTGGTTTACTGTTTATAATGAAAAATATGTGTGTTTTCCTTCGTATAATGGAAAACGAGTGTAGTTTACAGTGTATAATGAAAAATATGTGTGTTTTACTTTGTATAATGGAAACTAGTGTAGTATACAGTGTATAATGAAAAATATGTGTGTTTTAATTTGTATAATTGCAACTAGTGTAACGAGCACAAGTATAATGATGTGTATAATGAATACCTTGTGTATTCACTGCGTATAATGAAACATATGTGTGTTTTACTGTGTGCGATGAACACAAGTGTAACTGATTGTGTATAATGAACAGTATGTGTATTTACTCTGTATAATGGACACTTTGTGTGTCTACTTTGTATAATAGTTACTTTGTTTATTTACTGTGAATAATGAACACTATGTATGTTTTACTTTGTATAATGGAAACCAGTGTATGTTACTGTGTATAATGAACAATATGTATGTTTTACTTTGTATTATGGAAACCAGTGTATGTTACTGTGTATAATGAACACTATGTATGTTTCACTTTGTATAATGGAAACTAGTGTAGTTTACTGTGTATAATAAACACTATGTATGTTTTACTTTGTATAATGAAAACTAGTGTAATTTACTGTGTATAATGAACACTATATATGTTTTACTTTGTATAATGGAAATAAGTGTAGTTTACTGTGTATAATGAACACTATGTATGTTTTACTTTGTATAATGGAAACTAGTGTAATTTACTGTGTATAATGAACACTATGTATGTTTTACTTTGTACAATGGAAACTAGTTTAGTTTACTGTGTATAATGAATTCTATGTATGTTCTAATTTATACAATGGAAACAAGTGTAGTTTACTGTGTATAATGAACACCATGTATGTTTTACTTTGTACAATGGAAACTAGTGTAGTTAACTATGTAAAATGAACACTATATATGTTTTACATTGTATAATGGAAGCTAGTGTAGTTTACTGTGTATAATGAACACTTTGTATGTTTTACTTTGTATAATGGAAACTAGTGTAATTAACTGTGTATAATGAACAATATGTGTTCTTACATTGTATAATGGAAACTAGTTTAGCTTACTGTGTATAATGAACTCTATGCATGTTTTACTTTGTATAATGGAAACTAGTGTAATTTACTGTGAATAATGAACGCTATGTATGTTCAACTTTGTATAATGGAAACTAGTGTAGTTTATTGTGTCTAATGAACACACGTGTAATTTACTGCGTATAATGAACGCTATGTGTTTTTAACTTTGTATTATGGAAACTAGTGTAATTTACTGTGTTTAATGAACGCTATCTATTTTTAACTTTGTATAATGGAAACTAGTGTAGTTTACTGTGTATAATGAACACACGTGTAGTTGACTGTGTATAATGAACACTATATATGTTTTCCATTGTATAATGGAAACGAGTGTAGTTTACAGTGTATAATGAAAAATATGTGTGTTTTACTTTGTATAATGGAAACTAGTGTAGTATACAGTGTATAATGAAAAATATGTGTGTTTTAATTTGTATAATTGCAACTAGTGTAACGAGCACAAGTATAATGATGTGTATAATGAATACCTTTTGTATTCACTGCGTATAATGAAAAATATGTGTATTTTACTGTGTGCGATGAACACAAGTGTAATTGATTGTGTATAATGAACATTATGTGTATTTACTCTGTATTATGGACACTAATTGTGTCTACTTTGTATAATGGTTACTTTGTATATTTACTGTGTATAATGAACACTATGCGTGTTTTACCTTGTATAATGGAAACTAGTTCAATTTATTGGGTATAATGAACGCTATGTGTGTTTTTTCAATGTTTATAATGCACATGTACACCTTTACTATGTTAGTTTAGCACAATAGCTCTTATCTTATCATTTCCTAGAAGTGCATATAACTTTTTATGAGTTCTGTTCCTTAACCGAAACTTATCCGAATATTTTGAAAAGTTCTTCGTATGATTTGAACTGAAATAAAAATAGAATTCATCTTCGATGACAACAAATGTTTTCAGCTTTACATATCTGGCAGAATATGATTACTCCATCTTTTGACATATGTCTTTCTTATAAAGAATTGATACCTTGAGAAGTAATGTAAATTAATATGTAAACTGAGCGCCTGTGTTTTTATTTCTGTAAACAATCATCACTGTTCGTTTTTGTATACATTTGAAGTCGGCATGGATAACACTTTCCCCTTTTTGGTGTAATGTTTCCTTTAGTTGGATAGGTTAAAATGGATATTGATTGTATTACACTCATAAACACTAAAAACAATCACGCTTTCAAAATAAATAAACAAAATCAGACTGCACACTGCCGTAAAATTGGTTATTTAGATGTTCTGAAAGGTTGCAAAAAACCGATTACACAAATCGACAAAACGTCACAACTGCTATATCACTGTCTTCATAAAAAGCCTTTAATTTGTGACATAATGTGTGATGACAAAGCTTCAATTGTATTTCTTCCATATTTAAACACTTATTGAAAATAATTGAAAAACTACCGTTTACGACAGTTTCCCTGTACCGTATAATTTCCTTTCTTTCTGGTGTAGTTTCGATACTTTATTTAGTTCTTACCTACAACACTCTAGGTGCTCTAACATTCCTTTGTTAATGTAACATACATATGTATTTTTCAGGTGATGCTGTAAGCCCCGTCCCGTGTGCCGATAATGTGGGCTCAAACTGCCACGATCCAACTTTCCTCAAATTTGCGTGTGCCGATACCGACCTAGCCCCTCTGTGTGCCAAGTCGTGCCATATATGTCACTGATTCATACCGACCTAGCCCCTTTGTGTGCCAAGTCGTGCCATATATGTCACTGATTCATACCGACCTAGCCCCTCTGTGTGCCCAGTCGTTAACGTTACAATTAGCTCCTTTCTGTACGTCATATAGGTCCCACTCATCCCGAGTATGCGCCATGTCACTTATGATACCTTTGTAGTCCAGTACACATGTGTTCTATGATTTCACATGCATTTGTATATGGCTTTGTGCCAGATATTTCTAACCTATCTCTCATATTTACCATGTTGTGTCATATATGTCAGACCTATCTCAATTTTGTCCCAATGTGCCGTTTATGTGAGACATGTAGCTCTTGTATGTCAATATATACGTCAAACCTATGTGGTCTGTATGCATTTATGGGCCACATGTGTCACATATAGCTCCTTTTTGGGGTAAAGATGTGACATATTTGTTACATATTGATCATTTTCGTGCAAAGATGTGAACGATGTGTCACACCTATCTCCTTTTTGGGTAAAGATTTGACATATTTGTTACATATTGATCATTTTCGTGCAAAGATGTGAACGATGTGTCACACCTATCTCCTTTGTAAATAACCAATACTTGCTGATTACATGACAGATTGAACTCCTTACCTCAAGTACTGAACACAAAGCACACTTTACAATAAAATGTGAACTTAAACGAGGACGGTTTTCCATTTGTTTCTTCCATTCAGTTCTTAAGCCACCAAACTTTGTAACTGACTTGTGCGCTGTGTTTGCTGCAGATCTGTCACGGGTATTTAGGAGGGCGAGTCGTGACATATCGTGAAGACATAGTTGAGAGTCCGGGGTTTGCTGTAGATCTGTCACGGGTATTCCGGGGGCGAGATGTGACATATCGTGCAGGGATAGTTCAGAGCTCTGAGTTTGCTGCGTATCTGTCACGGGTATTCCGGGGGGCGAGATGTGACATATCGTACAGGGATAGTTCAGAGCTCTGAGTTTGCTGCATATCTGTCACGGGTATTCCGGGGGCGAGATGTGACATATCGTACAGGGATAGTTCAGAGCTCTGAGTTTGCTGCATATCTGTCACGGGTATTCCGGGGGCGAGATGTGACATATCGTACAGGGATAGTTCAGAGCTCTGAGTTTGCTGCATATCTGTCACGGGTATTCCGGGGGCGAGATGTGACATATCGTACAGGGATAGTTCAGAGCTCTGGGCTTGCTGCAGATCTGTCACGGGAATTTCCGGGGGCGGGGGCGAGATATGATATATCGTGTAGGGATAGTTGAAAGCTCTGGATTTGCTGCAGATCTGTCACGGGTATTTCGGAGGGCGAGATGTGACATATCGTGTAGGGATAGTTGAAAGCTCTGGGTTTGCTGCAGATCTGTAATGGGTATTTCGGGGCGAGATATGACATATCGTGTAGGGATAGTTGGAGCTCTGGGCTTGCTGCAGATCTGTCACGGGTATTTCAGGGGGGGGGGGCGAGATATGACATATCGTGTAGGGATAGTTGAAAGCTGTGGGTTTGCTGCAGATCTGTAATGGGTATTTCGGAGGGCGAGATGTGACATATCGTTCATGGATAGTTGAGAGCTCTGGGTTTGCTGCAGATCTGTCACGGGTATTCCGGGGGGCGAAATATGACATATCATGCAGGGATAGATGAGAGCTCTGGGTTTGCTGCATATCTGTCACGGGTATTTCGGTCAGGGCGAGATGTGACATATCGTGTAAGGATAGTTGAGAGCTCTGGGTTAACTGCAGATCTGGCACGGGTATTTCGGAGGGCGAGATGTGACATATCATGTAGAGATAGTTGAAAGCTTTAGGTTTGATGCAGCTCTGTCACGGGTATTTCGGGGGTGGGGGCAGATGCGGGGTTTTAATCGACTTCAGACGATGTGGAAAGCAGCATAGTAATAGAAAGCGGGATATGCATCCTGCTTCCTTTAATTATAGCAGTCTGAGGCGATAGTCTTAATCTACCACAATAAAGATGAAATCAATGGGACGCGCTAAAACTTTCTATTTGTAATATACTTTCGGAAATGCACAGTATGAGTAAATCTCAGTTGTTTATTTTGTGTTTGTATTTTCGAAATATTGTACCATCGCATCAATCATTTCCCAGTTATATTACAATGCTAGGTTCGACGTAATTGAATGAATCCCCCAACAGTAAATAAACACTAGGGTCGGTAAATTGACAGACAGTAAGTAAGGATAGGTTATCTCCCCTTGATTTTAAATTCTAATTGAAGCGGAAGTTCAGGTAAAAGGTGATTTTTCACAGATGTTAGGACATTTGGAAGTTGAAAATTAATTTCTTCAATACTGCACAAAAGTAGTGCTGTGTTATATGATACGTACGGAAAGTACCTAATGGAAATAAAATTGGATCGTTTTCGATTCTTTAAAAAATAAATGCATATACTCGTACAGTGAACGAATATGTGTTTTAATTCAAGAGCATAACATCGACCTTATGATCTACCGCATATAAATTGTAGATACCTAGAAAAACTGACACTTCCTGAATAAATACTGCTTTCAATAGCTACTTTTAATTGTTTAACTGTATTGTCCGACATGTTGACTTTCGTGTTTTTTTTCTTTTCTATGAACACGTACATTAGATTGCATTTTCTTCATCCTATTATAACAGAAAAACGTAATCGTCTTATTAATGGACAGAAAAGAGGAAAGCATTGTGCCAAACCAAGACGTTTATCCTTATATATAGGTATCGATTTCTGTTTATAGGCATTCCTCTCTTACAAGTTGCATGTTATTTTTGTTCATGCAAATGTATGTTTCAAACACGAAAGGCCATGATAAGTATATAGACGAATAAATATGGCACATTAACTTCGGGAGGAATACTGGCAGACGCGGGTTTCGAACTTCAAACGGCTGCATACCAAGTTGGACTAGACTCATGAAGCGTGCCGAATTGACTGTACTGGTTTTCGATCCGCGGTGGCGGAATAATTACAGCAGTGGACTCGATGACCAGGGTTTGATTCCTTATACTGACCATATTTCTTACGGCGTTTAATTCGATTTAATACAAAAGAAACGCTAGCGTATTTGATCGCAGATCGGCACGAATGAGTAAATAAAATTGAATTGAAGTTAGGTCAATGTGAATAGGATATGTTTTACAGTGCCATTGTTGACTTCAACATTTTGCAAATTAAACATTTTCCTGAAAAGTAGCATATCTATAAGTCTTCATTAAAACACCTTATTGTGAAGTGTTGTTATGATCATAATGAATGCTCTCAGTCTTCACTGTTTAAATAAATATGTTCAGTACAAAGGATTTGTTACGAATCAGGCATGTTAAGCAAAATGGATTTATAACTTGGATTAAGATCTACACTTAAGCTTTTTACCTCAATGGGATATTCTATATTGACTGATACACATTACCTTCGCCTCGTAGGACAAAGGGTGGATCGACCGCGTTGAAGACACTGAATAGAACAGTTTGTAACAACCAACACAGACCGATTCTGTCTCCAAACGATAAGAGCTTCTTACACTATTGAATATTACCCCTCCCCTGGGTGAATAAGCATACTGGAAATGTCACTTTGGAAATGTTGTGGACTTCATTTAAATAGAAAATACATGTAATTGTATCGTCAACATTGAAACAAGCCAGGTGTATTTTAAATGGGTTTGAGAGTTCCGTATGGATAGTTTTAGCGTGTAGGGTCTATTCGTCTTTTGTGAATTTCTGTATAAAGCAGCCATTCCGTTTAACCCTTTACCAAACAATAACGACAGTTGACCGCTTTCTTGCAGACGACTCTGGAAAACATTGAGGGAAAAGGAGAAATTGCTCGTAACGAGCAATTTTTCCTTTTCCCACAATGTTTTTGGTCCCTTCAGAAGATTGCTTTTCAATTTCATCGCATTTTGAAATGTCGTCTGCAAACTCTCTCAGTTTGGGACAGTTGAAAATTTTGCGTTTGGGAAAGGGTTTAGACATGAAAAGCATTTCCTGGAGTTTACGTCATAAAATGATACATAAAACACAATAACGACACCCATTTCGTCATCAAGGATTGATTATATGATGTGTGGTTGTGGTGATGGTTGGTCCCCTCGATATCTACCTCGACATAAAACAACGGTAGGCTAAAATCCGCCTTTGTAAGGTAACGTTTGGACGACAGTGGTGCGGTGGTAGAGCTTCGGCCTCTTGTACCGAGAGTCCCGGGTTCGAATCCCCGTTAGGCGAGGTGAGAATTGCCAGGGCTAACCCACAAATCGCCACGAGTACTAGTGCAGTATCCAGAAAGCAGTCATCGAGAGTGAATTTAATAAGCTTCAAGCTTCCGTCACAATCGATGTAATATAAATAAGTTTAAACTACGGTAACGTAAGATTGACTCGTTTGTAATCAGCATTAACACTTTTCATCCTTTACAAAAAACATAGGGGTATTGTGGTGAAGGAAGTACTGGTTTTATGTATCCAGAAAGCAGAATGTAGAGTGATAAAATCAAGATTTAAGAACTTGTTTCACTATCGATGAGGAATAAAAAAGTATTTACTAATGGATTTGGTATGGGGAGAACTGGGTACATATACTAGGAATGCTTTCTAGTTCGACGGGAATAAATTCCGTCTTTCTGGGTATTGAACACAAAGCGCTTGATAAATATACAGGAAATGTTTTCATCTTCAGTGATTATAAGTTATGCTTTCTATATTTCATGGGATAAACGAGTACCGACATAATAAATAATTGATGACGGGAAAAAATGCAAGCTTGAATAGAACTGCAGTTAACAGAGACTGGTCCAAATCCACACTTTTTCAACACTCGATTTCATTAAAATGTAATAGTATGCTGTTTTGGGTTTGTCCACTTGTTTCTATACCAATAATAACAGATGGTGTTTGGGATTGTTGGGAATAAGGATGCATGAAAGAGAAAAAGTATTGTTAAATGGTGTATATTTAATTTTTCACCATCAACATTAAACATATAATGAAAACTCCCACAAAAAACCTGACCACACTCAAACACGATTAACACGAGCACACTTTAACACATACATATAAACACCCGTCTCTCTGACCTATACAACAAACTCTGAGTTCTTATTATAAAGGCATAAAGTTTTAAAAATTTCTAAGCATTAAAGTATTATAATCGAATTATAAATTGATAGGTAGTCTGCAATTCCTATAAAATGACAGCACGCAATAACAGTTTATGGAGAGCAATAAACAGTAACGATGCTTTAACAGTGTTAACCGGATAGATAATATTTGTCATCGACATGGCCTGCCGGCATGATATCGATCTGCAGTCACGTATCAAATATCGATTATAGAATAGAAAAGTATGCCTTAAGAAGTATTTGAGTAATGGTAAGCAATGTTGGTCCATGAAACGAACAAAAATCAAATGGAGATAGATTATGACAACATATTGATTTAATGTGTGCTTTATGATTAAAGTATTTCTAAACTAATCACAAATCCTTGTTTATAGACCTACTTGTGCAAAATAAAAAAAATAAATAAAAAAAACAACATTGTAACTTATTTCCTATAGACTACACACAAATTGGATACCAATACATTCAAGTTCTGTAAATAAACGGTAACCATGGTAACAATAGAACATACTATGACTGTCGACAGAATGTGTGACCATTGATGTAAGGTTATATGATGTTACTATACTAGAGGGGGAGATGGAAGGGTGAGGCTACAGAAGTCGGACCACAGTAACATGAGACCGTGACTCTAGCCAATGGCCGACGTACAGTTTATCACTGTAGAAACACATCGCCCAGGGAATCTCCATATAACGTGTTGGCTGATCTAAGACTGGTTTATATCGACTCACATCAGACTCCAGTTCGTACACCTTGTCGTGCCCGAATGAACTAACATAAACTTTATCTTCACTCCGGTCAACACAAATACATTGTACCGAGAGGCCCTGACCCGTCAATTCTATTTTCGTGTAAAACTCGCCCCTCATCATTGTAACAAACGACTCTGTCGTTAAGGGGATCTGAATAGCGAGAAATGCGAGGATGTTCCGCACAGACAGCACTGACGCTTTCCATCTCATGGGGATTTAATACGTGATCGGCCTACAGATAGCTCTCATGTGTCATTAGTCAATGGAATAAGCGTATAGAGAGACCAGTTAGGAATGTCGTATATAGAGTAAAGCATCCTTTTCATCACCAACACTGACGCTTTTCGCCTCATTGGGATTTAATACGTGATCGGCCTACAGATAGCTCTGTAACAACCCGTTATGTAATAAAGAAGCACTATGTAATAATTATTACAAAACGGGTTGAAGTTTATTACATTTTGCGTTTTTCGATACGAACCCACTATGTAATAAAGTTGCATAATGTAATAATTATTACAAAACGGGTTTGAGGCGTATTACACTTTGCGTTTTTCGATGCCAACCCGTTATGTAATAAAGTTGCAATATGTAATACCGCTCTCTCAGAGCGCGAAGCGCTCGGAGAGCGGATAACGGTAACATACGCACGAGTAACAAGTTATGTTAACACCGGTTATACCATTAGCAAAAAAACAGGTGGCTTCCGGTTTACCTAGCCTGGGGTCCTGGCCCATGCTAACCCGCATTAGGGCCAGGTGTCAGAGAATGAATTGTCGCTTCTGATTGGCTAACGGGTTGCCACTCGCCTATTATGAAAAGATGGCGTTTGAATTGTGCATTTACCCTCTTTTACCCTTAATATTTTTTACCCTTTTCCATCCCTTAATCAGGGTAGCCTTTACCTTTTACAATTTTCATACAATACTCCATTTTTATAAATTAATTGCACTTAAATGGATTTTGTTCATTTCATTTCATTTTTCTATTAATTTATTGTTGGATTTATATATTGGGATTCAAAATATCAGATTAAATTAGTATCTTTTGTAAAAGAATCAAACCTTTTTACTTTAGTAGTTCTCTCTGAATGAATTCTATCAAAATATTGTTTATATATTCAAATGAGTTTTAAATCACACACAAAACATATTGAATGGAACAAATTGGAAACATATATCTCCACCAATCAATATTACATACCATCTTAAATCCTTCGATGCTTAAACTTGAGGCTTGTGAAGTGTTAATAGGAGATTTTGAAGAAAGAAAGACCACATAAAAATGTGAAAAAATTGGGATTTTCTTCTATCTTTCCCATAACACCTTCTTTTTAATCAAATTCAACGACACATAAAAGGAAAGGGTAAAGGGTTTCACTTATCTCTGGTTAAACAATCACGAATTCAATTAACAGGCAATAAAGATAAGAATCCCACCGACAAGAGTTTTGGTATATCAACGAAACGCCATCTGTATTTATTCCCTTTATACAGTCATAAGTTAAATAACAAACAAGGAAAAAAGAACGTGATTTTTCTTTTCCAAATTATAATCAAAAGCCAAGCTTCTCGACAAATTAAACACCTTTATTTTTCGTTTTGACAAAATCATATGGTGCCTACAAAATCAATTATAATTAGTATTAAACATTATCGCAATATGCTTATTTAGTGTTGTTTGTACGTCTGATTTAACATAAGAACCTGTAGTTGACTAAGTCATCAAAAAGAGGGGGAGCGCATGAACTAAGAATAAACTGATTTGGACACATTTAGATCTCAAGAATTTGATATCAGAATTAATACTTTTCTAACATATATTGCTGATCAAACGATTTTCCAGATATATTCTTGTCTCGTCATATCTCGTCTTTTAAAACCACGTTTAACTCTAACTTTGGAAGATTTACACGCCTTCCTTAATTCTGTAACTATCTTGTCAATATTAAGTACCTTTCTATAACAAATTTAAGCACTCGACACCATCTATTACAGAAATTCCACCATAAAGTTTACTTTGATCTACTCCTGATTTGTTATATGGTAAAACACGGCGCAAAAAGCTTGACTTTTCAATACTTGTGTCACAAACACCTGTTTGGGTGAGTTACGCGGTGTAATGCATTTGTATTCAATTACAAAACACAAAGCTATAAAATACATTGAAAACCGGAGTCACGACTTCATCTCAAAAGGATCCAACGCTAAGTAGGGTGTCTAAATAGGTATTTTCTCATGAATAAGCTTGCAGGCTCTTAATCGACGCGCATGCGCAGTCGATGTTGTTTCATTCGGAATACCTCGGCATAACCGAACACTATTGTGTTCGGTAAACTTTCTGTGACACCTGGCCCTAGTTCGCGGTATACGAACGGGCCAGGACCCCAGGCTACCGGTTTACCTAAAGGAGAAAACTCGGGTTTGCTTCGGATGTTTCCGGCTTTACGGAATGGACTGGTTCTATCTAAATTTATTTTCAAGCATTACCTTTATCTACCAATATATCTACCAATAGTGAACCATTCCTTGTAAAGAGAAAACTCGGGTTTGCTTCGGGTGTTTCCGGCTTTATGGAATGGACTGGTTTTACATAAATTCATTGCCGCTCATTGAGTTTATTTCCGCCAATCATGAATGAACCATAAACCATTCTATAGAAAAACAAAACACGAACAACGGGATCGGCGCCACCGCTTCAAACTTTAAATTGGACACAGTGTTCAACTCCTTGAAAGGAAAACGAATCGCCGGTTGTAGGTAAGAGAACTTTTTGTACTCTTTCATTTCGTTATAAAACAGTATATCTAAATAGACCATTTTCACCAAAATTCGTCGTAGAAAAATCGAGAAGGCGAGCCCTCGTCACGCCTCGCTGAAGATGCTTCCTCTAAACAAACATCCATCTGAAAAAACTTCTTCCTTTTAAGTAGAACTACAGCATTCATTTTTTTAGTATTACAGTACATGCTCCCTGCAGTACTTGGCTAGAAAATGTGTGTTGCCCGGTGAAATAAGTGTTCACCTATCGATTCGGTGATTACACCCTGCAGTTAGGCATAATCTAATGTTTATGTAGACGGTCTATGTCATTTTTGCGGTGTGTATGGAAAGCATTAGGTACACATCGTGTTGTAGATGGAATACACTATTATGCTGACCAATAAAGCAACGATATCAACTCGTCAGTTGCTGATATGGATTATTTGTTATTGTTGGAGCTTTTAAATTGAGTACAAGGTACCTTCTAACAATTCAATAGCAATTCAATAATTCAATTATGGGGCGATATTTTAAGTAACAATAACAGCATGAATTTCCTTTTCCAAAAGTGAAATACCCTTTTACATAGGCGTAGGAGCTGGGGGGGGGGCAGAGTATACTTTGCCCCCCCCCCCCAATATTCACAATGGCAAATGAAGATATTTGAAAAGAAAAGTGTGTAAAGAATAAATGTGTTTTTTGTGCTTTATCTTACACCAATTCGCCTTTTGTTACGCATTATAACAAAAATCTTTTTGACGTCATCATTGCAAATGGCAATCTAAACACGTCTGGTTTATCCAATGAAAACTCAGCACACTGAAATACCCGGGAAGTCTAGATTGACGAAAACAGCGGTGTAAAACGTGTTCTAAGGAGTCAGACTCAATATTGTCTTCAATTGTTACCTAAAGGGGTCAGACTCAATATTGTCTTCAATTGTTACCTAATGCTTGAAAATTAATCTAAAACGAGTTGAATGCGTGGCTGTGACAGTCTGGCCGCTGCACCTTTTGTTTAGATCAATGCATTTGATTTCCGCGTGAGATCGAGACCTGTCATATCCTTTTATTATTTTTTTTTTTTTATTTAAGATACACATTTTCATACGCTTTCTTGTTATTCTTATAATGTTATTGAATTTGTAAATGCATGAATACTTTTAGCCATGAAAAAGTTTAGGAACATTTATTCTTAGACGGGCCCTCATCTGAAGTTGGCCCCCCAATATTGAAAACGCTCCTACGCCTATGTTTTAAGTATTTGGTTATGTATGTCACCTTATATGGCAGTATTTTATTTTATTCGTTTCGTCCAGTGATGATATAATTCCAAAACATTGAATTGTTCTTGCAAGTGAGAATTTTGTCCTAAAGGTTTATGGTAATAGATCCCTTAGTTGTTTTTTCTTTATATTACAGAATGTATGATGGTTGGAAATATGTCAATTTTAAAGAAAAGATGATGCAGACCTGCATAATCATTGATTCTGTTTTATAATACAAGTAAGTATGTCTAAACATGTATATTCTTTATCTCCTATTTGAATAAAAAAAACATAAGTGTCATAAAGATTGAAGGTATCTTATTAATGTTATATATATCAAAGAAGCAATTCTCTTCAATGTGGAAGTTTGTTTTTCTCTTTAATTTGAACATTTCTGATTAGATTATAGCATAATTACATATGCAGAAAATTTTTTATAGGAAACAAGCAAGTGTGACAAAGGTTGGACTTCTTAACATGTTCTCCTTTTATTACTTTGTTTTCAAATGATCATTATGGTCCAGAAATGTTGATGAATTTGGCGTGACTCACAATTTGTAATTGACTCCTTTTCTTTTTCAAAAACATGGGTTAGAATGAGAATGAAACCAAAATAAGTCAAGACAGGTTGGACTAAAGATTTTTTTATCACCAATCAGTTCTTTTTAATTCTGTCAGTTAACTACTTCAATGATTACCATCAGGAATGAATTATTTCCATTGTTACCAATTTAAAATTATAAGTCAGTTTAATGTGGCCAGTATTGCCAAATGATTTATATTTTTTATTTTTCTCTTTTAACAGCCAAATCTGATGACTAACTGGCAGAGTAAGGAAGGGGTAACAGCAACAAATCATTCAGTGATGTGGATATAATAAAAAACAGATGAAGATTTACAAGGAGATACCTTAAATCTTCATGTTTGATCAGTGAATAGTCTTAAAGTTTAGTTTTCTCGTCAAAAGACTAATTTCATGAAGAAAAAATAACATTAACAATGATCTATCATATGTTATGAACATCAAAGGACAATAATATAGAAACAATTGAGAAGGACTATGAAATATTCTACAATGACAACACTGTCACATGTGTCTCATCTTTTCTTTCGTTCAAGAAGCCTTAAAAAACCAACTCAATCAAATTATTGAGACGAAAAGCATAATCATACTATGTTAAAACTGCTTAGTAAGTCTGCAGCAGACCAGAGGAAGACAGTAACTTGAGTCATTACTTGAAGTTCTTTTCTAATTATTGCATGAGTATGAAGGGGAAAAAGATGAGAGTTGAATTTGCATTCAGAATTATTATTTCTCCTTTGATTTACCACAAGACTTTGAAGCCAATTATGACAAGGTGAAACAGGCTCAGAGAGAACATTTTCCTTGTCACAATTGCTTTTATTCATTGGAAAAAGAAACTTTAATTAATACCTGTTATTGCTTTAAATTTGAAACAACATTTTTAAAAAAAAAATGGCTGATTTGTATATCATAGAACATTTGTTATTTTTTTATTTGAAGAAGTTGAACACAAATGTTTCTGTCATATTTTTCCAACTCTCAGAAGTGTTTTTCTACTATACAAACAATGAAGGTCAGGGAACTGTTGATGTCAAGAATGAAGCTAATGTGCCAAAACTAAGCTGTGACTTTGTTTTCAACCAAATTGTTAAAGCAAGGAATTAGAATACATGAACTAATGCTGTCTGCTGATTATCACTTATGTCTTTTAACTACATTTCATTAATCATTTATTGCATACAGAACTTTTTTTTAAGTTCTTTAATAAATAAACACATATAAAAAAGCAGTGTTTCATGTTTGAACAAAGGTTTATAAAATATTAATGAAAAATTAAAGATTTGTTTTTATTTTAAAGTTAAACGAAATAGCTTTTGGCTACAACAAAGCTTTTTGTTGTTATTGAATGACCTTTTGTAGATCAGCAAAGCAATTTCTGTGGGATTTTCTTATCTACATTGAACAATAAAGAACCATTCAAACAAAGACCTGATTGGCTTTCTATTTGATGTAATTTGGTTAGTCCCAAAGCATGTACAAGCAGATGAGTATGTTGTTGAACATCATCTGAAACTATTAATCCAACTGACCCTTCTTTATCACTAAATGACATGTTGTTTTTTCTCATGATGATTTAAACCAGTACCTACAACACATGATTTTGTGAAGAAAATTGTATGATTTCATGCAGAGACAGACTTGTGGTTCAAAAATTATAGTTTGGTGGTTCTGACATTGCATGAGCAGTTTGTCCTTACATGGTGAACGTCTCATTATTGATGAAAGGCCCTCATACACAGCCCAAGCAAGCTTAACCCTTTCCCAAACAACAAATTGAAAGAGTTTGCAGACGATATTTCAAAATGTGATGAAATTGAACAATATTCTTCGGAAAGAGCAGAAAACCTTGTGGGAAAAGGAAAAATTGCTCGTTACGAACAATTTCTCCTTTTCCCACAATGTTTTCTAAAGTAGTCTGCAACAAAGTTGTCAAATTTCGTTACTGTTTCCGAATGGGTGAACAAATACCCATATAGAATATAGTCCATCAAAAAAGTCTACCAGGAGACTTGCCCTTTTACTGAGACCTATCTAAATGTGACAAAGATGACAGCTCTGTGATAAATGAGTATTTGCTCCCCAAAGTAAGCCAATTCTTTTATTTCCACAAAGTTGTACGTTGAGTTTAGATTGAAAAGCATATTCAGTATGCAAGTTTCATGCAAAATCCATAACAATGAGTTGAGAGAGCGGTCTAGAGGCAATGCCTTAGTTCATATTAATTATTACGAAACGGGTTGATTTTTTATTTCTTTACAAACCCGATATGTAGTAGTATTCATAATGGTAACATGGTGATATTTTCACACTAAAGGTAGCCTCTTCCAAGCCAAAACAGGCTTATAAGCAAAAACCAAACGTTCTTAAAATCTTTGTTTGAGCAATTTTCAAGCAAGGAAACCGTTCCAAATGACTAAACGTACCGCAAACAGTCAAGTCAAGTATCTTAAAAGCCGAAATGGGCTTATCAGCAAATTACAAAAAATATTTTAAATGTCTGTTTTAGCGTTTAGATGCTAAAAATAACATCGCATGTGGCAACAAGTACCGACAAAAAGGCCAACAGAGATGCTTGAAAGCCAATATAGGCATATCAGGGATTTGTAAAAATATCAGAAAACTTGATTGTTCCCCAATTTTCAAACGAGGATACTGTTCCAAATGACTCAATGTACCTAAAGCACGTGACTAAGAATGCAAAAATGGGCTTTTAAGCATATTACAAAAATGAATTTGTATGTTTGTTTTTGAGCTAATATGGTAAGAAAAACATCGCAAATGGCAGCACGCATGAAAAAAGAGTTCTTTTTTCGCAGTAAAGCTGTTTTAAGTAAAGTTGCATTATGTAATAATTATTACAAGACGGGTTGAGGTTTATCACATTTTGCTTTTTTCGATGCAAACCCGTTATGTAATAAAGTTGCAATATGTAATAAAATAAACAAAAAGGATTGATATTCTACAAAGTGAATTTTTAGATGCAAACCACTTATGTTATAAAATTCATAATGGTTACGTGGTGACATTTTCACATAAAAGGTAACCTATTCCAAGCCAAAAAGGCTCATGAGCAGAACTTTGTTTGAGCAATTTTCAAGCAAGGATACCGTTCTAAATGACTCAATGTACCGACAAAAAGTTAAACCAAGTAACTAAGAAAGCCGAAGCGAGCGCATCAGCAAATTACAAAGGCGATTGTATATATCTGTTAGATACACTTATATAGTGAGAAAGACTTCGCAAATGGTAGCGTAGCAAAGTGCAATTTTTGAAGAGAAGCTGTTTTCTTTAAACGTTGAACTATGTAACAATTGTTACAAAATGGGTCGTGTTTTATTACAATTTGCATTTTTAGATGCCAACCCATTATGTAACAAGAATCTATAACGGTCAAATACCTATGTGTTTACACACAAAGGATAATCTCTTCCAGGTCAAAAGAGGCAATATTTAGTTTAAAAATGGCTCAGCTTTGAACAAGCCTTACAAAATAGACACAAACCATTGTTTGGTGACCAAAACGGCCCTTTTATCTTACTTATCACTTTTTAGCTTGACTACTCGAAAAATAAGGAGAGCTATACTTGTCACCCGGGCGTCGGCGTCTCACCTTAGTTAAGTTTTCAACAGCAAGTATGTAAATTACGAGTTACTGTATGGAATGGGTTGATACTTTACAGTTGTGTTCATAGTCATAATCTAAGGTCCAAATTTCATATATTTTGTATTGAATTGAAGCAAATTATGCGGCCTTTTGTACTTTGGGTCATTTTTTTCACATGCGTTTGTAACTAATAAAACCACGGTATGGAATGGACTGACACTTCACACATTTGTTTGGATTGTACTTTAAGGTCCCTGACCAGGTGTCATATCTCTTGTTTTAAATTCAAACAAATTACGCTACCTTTGGACTTTATGGTTAATTTTGTATATGCAAGTTTGCATCTCATTAACTACAGTATTGAATAGTATGGTACTTTACACATGGGTTAAGAGTCATCGTCTAAGGTACAGTATTCATAACTCTGGTTATGAATTTAAGCAAATTATGTGGCCTTTTGTACGTATAAAACTTTGTTTAAAGTTTGTGCATGCAAGTTTGTACTCAACAGCTTATGAAAGGAACAATCTTAATCCTGTCACCTTATTCATTTTGTAAGGTCCACCGTCCCTGAAACAAATAATATTTTACTGGCATTTACCTCTCTCCGACATTATCGAATAGTCGAATACGCTTTTTTATCGACAACTCTTTCGAGATTATATGCGTCACTTATACTGAAAAAGCGTGCAAACGACCAAAATAAGGAAATACACATACCACACTGCGTCCTTAATGATCTTAGTTATCGATGAACCTTAAACTACCGTCCCAACCAATCATTTTCGTAAAAGAATTACAATATATTCCTTCAAAATGCAAATCGCAAAGTAAAATAGGTCTTTACCAATATTGCAATTTATAGTAATTGACTGGCCTTTATATGCTGTCGTACGGAGCAGGTTATCCGGATTTCTCTTAACTTGCAAACACACTGTATTTTTAGCTCGGAACCACTTAAGCAGTTTATTGTATTTTTCTAGCAATCGTGACGTTTCGACGCATGCAGGTGCGTATGACAAACACCTCGGTATAGATCAGATCAGTTGCTTTTTATTGTGCTCGAGTTGTACAAAAAATTACAAGGCAACACTAACTCATAGAAATAAACCAAAATCAAATTATATTTAATGACGTCTTCTTCTTTCTGTATCTGCTTCTCACGAGTACAATGATGAAAACGTTGATTGACATTTTGTCGTTGTAGCATCCTGATTAAAGTTATAACAAAACCTTTACTATAGTCATACTCAAACTGTACCAGGCGCCAAATGAAGTTACTCAGTTAAAGTGTATGTTGTATAAAAGTATTATATTTGTTTTATCCATACATCTAACTTGACCGAAGTGTACATGAAATTAGCGGATGGATACATTATCACAAGCCTTTGTATAAGGGTATATCTTTTTTTTATACTTGGCCGCGACTTTACGTGCACTATAATATGGTTTATGGAATGCCTATACCAAAATAATCACTAAATACAGTTGTAAAGTTAAAGTATTTATGGAAGTGGGATGGTTATGTCATGGTTTAAAATCTTGATGAAAACTTATTAAGATGCATTTACAGCAGATGATCTTCCTATGACAATTATTTTGACATGACGTCTTTTATATCAAATGCATTCAAAGATTACGATATTTTTAGTGTCTTTATATCAAAATGACGAGTAAGCTATATAGTACACGTATATCCGATGCAAAGTACATGTAAAGGAAAAAGGGAGAGGCTTTTCTTACAATATTTTCTACCCTTTCCTAAAACATCTCCCATATATGTCACAAACTAAATTGGTGTCTGCATTTCTTTTGAACTTAAAAAGAATTAACATTTGTTGTTTGTTAAATGTTTAATATAGGTATAATGATTTGAAATGGCATTTGTTCTGTTAAGTCTTTAATCTTGTTTTTCTGACAATACCCGTGGTTAACCTTTTCAGAAGAAGTATCGTAGTATCCCATGTATAAATTATGCTTATTTATTTCCCCGGTTTTATCATGCTCACCGAATGACAAACGCCTAGGCGGTGATGGTAGACTGATGAGTACCACCTCTTACTCTAAGTTAAGACGTTGTTTACAAAATAAACCCGCCCTTAGATATCTGCGATTTTAATGTTATAGATCCCCTTTGTATAGTTACGAGCAGGGCTGGGAAGCTGTCAATAGTCTAGTTCTATGTTACTTCAGAAATCTTTGTTGTTATTTTTAGAAGACGATTTATCTAAAAAGAAAAATCTCCATCTCTGAGAGAGTCCCTTTAAATATTGAACTTAATGTCTATAATTAAGATTTTGTCTGTCTACTTTCTTCTTTTTTTCATCCTAGTTCAAACAACAAGACCCATCTCTCAGTACTATCAGTACTTTGATTGTAACAACAAGGTTTGAGTTTCATCACATTGTGTGTTTTTCAATGTTAATCCGATTTTAGCTCGACTATTCGGATATAGTGAGAGCAATACTTCTCATTCGAACGTGGGAGTCGGCGTCACATCTTGGTTAAGTTTTTAAGTGCAAGATTGCATCTCATTACCTACAGTACGATATGGGTTAATACTTCACAAATATCTTTAGTGTCATCATGTAGAGACCATGAAATAATCTATGGTACCTGACAAAGTTTCAAATCTCTTGATTTTAAGTTAAGCAAATTATGCGCGGCCTTTCGTGCTTAGAAAATCCTGGTTTAGTTTTTACGTGCAACTTTGTATCTTATGAACTACTATTTGTAATAGGTTGATACATCACATTCGTGTTTGGTGTCGTTTTGTAAGGTCTTTGACCGAGTTTCATATGTCTTGTTTTGAATTTAAGCAAATTATGTCGTATTTTGTACTTGGTTAAAATTGTGCATGCATATTTTGTTACATGTTGCAACTTTATTGCTTTACTGGTTGGCATCGAAAAAGACAAAATGTAATAAAACTCAACCCGTTTTGTAATAATTATTACATAGTGCAACGTTATTAGAAAACAGCTTTACTTTGAGAATTTCATTTTGGTATGTGCTGCTATTTGTGAAGATTTCCCACCATAAAAGTGTTAAAACAGATAAATAAAATCCCCATTGTAATTTGCTGATAAGCCCTCGTCGGCTATCTTAGTTACTAGGTCTAATCTTTTTCGGTACATTGAGTCATTCGGAACGGCATCCTAGCTTGAACATCGCTCAACTAAAGTTTTCCGATGACTTCTGACCTTTGCTCATAAGCCTCTTTTGGCTTGAAAGCGGTTATCTTTTGTGTGAAAAATGTCATCACGTAACCATTATGAATATTATAACAGAACGGGTTGGCATCTTAAAGTTCGCTTTGTAGAATATCAAGCATTTTCATATATTTTATTACATAATGCAACTTTATTACAAAACGGGTTGGCATCGAAAAACACAAAATGTAATAAAATTCAACCCGTTTTGTAATAATTATTACATAGCGCAACGTTATAAGAAAACGGCTTTACTTAGAGAACTGCACTTTGAAATAAAACCATAGAGTTACCCCTTTTGAAGTCATCATTTAAGTTTGTCATCGGAAAATCTTCATACGACATTTGCTATGTTTGGTATGTTCATAGCATTGACCACTGTGCTAAACCTAACTATCATATTACTTGTACAGCCAATTGATCTTATTGCTTATACGCCAATATATGCTGTTCACCAAAGGTTCTCGCCATATTTTGGTCGTATTCAATCGGTTTTTGTGTTTCACTTACGTCAGAAAAAGAGATATTATAGTCCATTCCAATATCGCTGATAAGCTTTATCTTGCCGAAAATAACTTTATGTGTCTCGTTTCGAAAGGTTCTGCCATATATGTGTGCCATATCTGAAACATTTATTGCGAACAACCAAGTTTTCTGATATTTTTACATATTGCTGATATGCCTATGTTGGCTTTCAAGCATCTCTGTTGGCCTTTTTTCGGTACTTGTTGCCTCTTGCGATGGGATTTTTAGTATCTAAACGCTAAAACAGACATTTGAAATAATTTTTGTAATTTGCTGATAAGCCCATTTCGGCTTTTAAGATACTTTGCTTGACTGTTTCTGGTACGTTTAATCATTCGGAACGGTTTCCTTGCTTTAAAATTGCTCAAACAAAGATTTTATGAATGTTTGGTTTTTGCTTATAAGCCTGTTTTGGCTTGGAGGAGGCTACCTTTCGTGTGAAAATATCACCATGTTACCATTATGAATACTACTACATATCAGGTTTGTAAAGAAAAAATCATTTTGAAAAAAAAATCAACCCGTTTCGTAATAATTATTACATATTGCAACTTTATTACATAACGGGTTGGCATCGAAAAACGCCAAGTGTAATACACCTCAACCCGTTTTGTAATAATTATTACATTATGCAACTTTATTACATAGTGGGTTCGCATCGAAAAACGCAAAATGTAATAAACTTCAACCCGTTTTGAATAATTATTACATAGTGCAACTTTATTACATACTGGGTTGTTACATAGCTCGCATGTGTCATTAGTCTAGGGAATAAACGTATAGAGAGACCAGTTAGGAATGTTGTATATAGAGTAAAGCATCCTTTTTATCACCAACACTGATGCTTTTCGCCTCATTGGGATTTAATACGTGATCGGCCTACAGACAGCTCTCATACGTTATTAGTCTAGAGAATAAACGTATAGAGAGATCAGTTACGAATGTCGTATATAGAATAAATCATCCTTTTCATGACCGACACTGACGCTTTTCGCCTCATTGGGATTTAATACGTGATCGGCCTACAGACAACTCTCATATGTCGTTAGACTAGGGAATAAACGTATAGAGAGATCAGTTACGAATGTCATATATAGAGTAAATCATCCTTTTCATGACCAACACTGACGCTTTTCACCTCATTGGGTTTTAATACGTGATCGGCATACAGATAACTCTCATGTGACATTAGTCTAGGGAATAAACGTATAGAGAGATCAGTTACGAATGTCGTATATAGAGTAAATCATCCTTTTCATGACCGACACTGACGCTTTTCGCCTCATTGGGATTTAATAGGTGATCGGCCTACAGACAACTCTCATATGTCATTAGTCTAGGGAATAAACGTATAGAGAGATCAGTTACGAATGTCGTATATAGAGTAAATCATCCTTTTCATGACCGACACTGACGCATTTCGCCTCATTGGGATTTAATACGTGATCGGCCTACAGACAACTCTCATATGTCATTAGTCTAGGGAATAAATGTATAGAGAGACCAATTACGAATGTCGTATATAGAGTAAATCATCCTTTTCATGACCGACACTGACGCTTTTCGCCTCATTGGGATTTAATACGTGATTGGCCTACAGACAACTCTCATATGTCATTAGTCTAGGGAGAAAACGTATAGAGAGACCAGTTAGGAATGTCGTATATAGAGTAAAGCATCCTTTTCATGACCAACACTGACTCGTTCCGCCTAATGGAGATATGGCATTGATTTTACCTACAAATTACTCCTTGTACGTTATACAAACAGTGTTACTGTGTAATCAAACACACATTGTTACTGTGTAATTAAACACACAGTGTTACTGTGTAATGAAACAAACAGTGTAACTGTGTAATTATACACACAGTGTTATTGCGTAATTAAACACACATTGTTACAGTGTAATTATACACACCGTGTTACAGTGTTATTAAACGCTTAGTGTTACTGTGCAATTAAACCTACAGTGTTACAGAGTAAACATACACACAGTGTTACAGTGTAATTATACACAGAGTGTTACAGTGTAATTAAACACACAGTGTAACAGTGTAATTATACACACAGTGTTACAGTGTAATTAATCACACAGTGTTATTATATACACAGTTTTACTGTGTAATTATATACACAGTGTTAGAGTGTAATTATACACACAGTGTTATTGTGTAATTATACACAAAGTTGTACTGTGTAATTATACACACAATGTTACAGTGTAATTATACACACAGTGTTACTGCGTAAATATACACGTATTGATACAGTGTAATTATACACACAGTGTGGACGTGTAATTATACACGCACTGTTACATAGTAATTATACACACAGTGTTACTGTGTAATTATACACACACAGTGTTACAGTGTAATTATAAACACAGTGTTACTGTGTAATTATACACACAGTGTTACAGTGTAATCATACACACAGTATTACTGTGTAATTATACAGACTTTGTTACAGTGTAATTATACACACAGTGTTACTGGTTAATAATACACACAGTGTTACCGTGTAATTAAACACACAGTGTTACCGTGTAATTAAACACACCGTGTTACTGTGTTAATGTGTTATTATACACACAGTGTTACTGTGTAATTATACACACTGTGTTAATGTGTAATAATATAAATAGTGTTACTGTGTAATTGTACACACATTGTTACAATGTAATTATACACACTGTGTTACTCTGTAATTATACACAGAGTGTTACTGCGTAATTATACACACAGGGTTGCTGTGTAATTATACACACATTGTTACTGTGTAATTATACACACAGTGTTACAGTGTAATTAAACAAAATGTGTTTTAGTGTAATTATACACACAGTGGTACAGTGTTATCATACAAACAGTGTTACTGTGTAATGATACACACAGTGTTACAGTGTAATTAAACACAAGGTTTTTCAGTGTAATTATATACACAGTGTTACTGAGTAAATGTAAACAAAGTGTTACTGTGTTATTATATACACAGTGTTACAGTATAATTAAACACACAGTGTTGCTGTGTAAATATACACACAATATTAATGTGTAATTATACACACAGTGTTACTGTGTAATCATATACACAGTCTTGTAGTGTAACTATACACACAGTGTTACAATGTAATTAAACACAGAGTGTAACTATACACACAGAGTTACTGTGTAATTATACACAAAGTGTTAATGTGTTATTATACACACAGTGTTACTGTGTAATTAAACACACAGTGTTTCAGTGTAATTATATACAGAGTGTTTCAGTGTAATTGTACACACTTTGTTAATGTGTGATTAAACACACAATGTAACAGTATAATTATACACACAGTGTTACACTGTTATTATACACACAGTGTTACTGTGTAATTATACACACAGTGTTACTGTGTAATTATACACACTGTGTTACAGTATATTATACACAAAGTGTTACAGTGTTATTAAACACACAGTGTTTCAGTGTAATTATACACAAAGTGTTACAGTGTTATTATACACACAGTGTTTCAGTGTAATTATACACACAGTGTTACACTGTTATTATACACACAGTGATAGTGTGTGATTATACACACAGTGTTACCGTGTAATTAAACACACAGTGTTTCAGTGTAATTATATACGCAGTGTAACATTGTAATTATACAAACAGTGTTACTGTTTTAATTATACACACAGTGTTACAGTGTAATTATACACACAGTGTTACAGTGTAATTATACACACAGTCTTACAGTGTAGTTATACACACCGTGTTACAGTGTAATTATACACACAGTCTTAGAGTGTAATTAAACACACAGTGTTTCAGCGTAATTATATACATAGTGTTACAGTTTAATAATACACAAAGTATTACTGTTTAATTATTAACACAGTGTTACAGAATAATTAAACACACAGGGATACTGTGTAATTATACACACAGTGTTACTGTGTTAATGTGTTATTATACACACAGTGTTACTGTGTAATTATACACACAGTGTTAATGTGTAATTATACACATAGTGTTATTGTGTAATTGTACACACATTGTTGCTGTGTAATTATACACACAGTGTTACAGTGTAATTAAACACACAGTGTTTCAGTGTTATTATACAAACAGTGTTACTGTGGAATTAAACACACAGTGTAACTGTATAATTATACACACAGTGTACACTGTTATTATACACACAGTGTTACTGTGTAATTATACACACAGTGTTACAGTGTAACTATACACACAGTGTTACAGTGTAATTATACACACAGTGTTTCAGTGTACTTATACACACAGTGTTACTGTGTAATTAAACACACAGTGTTTCAGTGTAATTGTACACACATTGTTAATGTGTGATAAAACACACATTGTAACTGTATAATTATACAGACATTGTTACACTGTTATTATACACACAGTGTTACAGTGTAATTATACACACACTGTTATTGTGTAATTATACACACAGTGTTGAGTTGTAATTATACACAAAGTGTTACAGTGTAATTAAACAAACAGTATTTCAGTGTAATTATACACACAGTGTTACAGTGTAATTGAACACACAGTGTTTCAGTGTAATTATATACACAGTGTTACAGTGTAATTATACAAACAGTGTAACTGTGTAATTAAACACACAGTGTTTCAGTGCAATTATATACACAGTGTGACAGTGTAATTATACAAACAGTGTTACTGGTTAATAATACAGAATAATTAAACACACAGGGATACTGTGTAATTAAACACACATTGTTACTGTGTTAATGTGTTATTATACACACAGTGTTACTGTGTAATTATACACACAGTGTTAATGTGTAATAATATACATAGTGTTACTGTGTAATTGTACACACATTGTTACAGTGTAATCATACACACTGTGTTACTCTGTAATTATACACAGAGTGTTACTGCGTAATTATACACACAGTGTTGCTGTGTAATATACACACAGTGTAACTGGGTAATTATACACACAGTGTTACAGTGTAATTATACACACAGTGTTACTGTGTAATTATAAACAAAGTGTTACAGTGTAATTATACACACAGTGTTACAGTGTAATTATAAACAAAGTGTTACTGTGTAATTATACACACAGTGTTACTGTGTAATTATAAACAAAGTGTTACTGTGTAATTATACACACAGTGTTACTGTGTAATTATACACACAGTGTTACTGTGTAATTATACAGACGGTGTGACCGTGTAATTATACACACAGTGTTACTGGGTAATTATACACACAGTGTTACTGTGTAATTATACACACAGGGTTACAGTGTAATCATACACACAGTGTTTCAGTGTAATTGTACACACATTGTTAATGTGTGATTAAACACACAGTTTAACTGTATAATTATACACACAGTGTTACACTGTTTTTATACACAGAGTGTTACAGTGTAATTATACACACAGTGTTATAGGGTAATTTATACACACAGTGTTACAGTGTAAGTATACACACAGTGTTACTTTGTAATTATACACACAGTGTTACTGTGTAATTATACACACAGTGTTACTGGGTAATTATACACACAGTGTTACTGTGTTATCATACACAAAGTGTTACAGTGTAATTATACACAGAGTGTTACAGTGTAAACATACAAACAATGTTACAGTGTAATTATACACACAGTGTTACTGTGTTATTATACAAACAGTGTTACTTTGTAATTAAACACACAGTGTTACAGTGCAATCATACACACAGTGTTACTGTGTAATTATACACACAGTGTTACTGTGTAATTATACACACAGTGATAATGTGTAATTATACACACAGTGTTATTGCGTAATTAAACACACATTGTTACAGTGTAATCATACACACCGTGTTACAGTGTTATTAAACGCTTAGTGTTACTGTGTAATTAAACCTACAGTGTGACAGAGTAATAATACACACAGTGTTACAGTGTAATTATACACAGAGTGCTACAGTGTAAACATACACACAGTGTAACAGTGTAATTATACACACAGTGTTACAGTTTAATCAAACACACAGTGTTACAGTGTTATTATATACACAGTGTTACTGTGTAATTATATACACAGTGTTAGAGTGTAATTATACACACAGTGTTATTGTGTAATTATACAAACAGTGGTACTGTGTAATTATACACAAAGTGTTAAAGTGTAATTATATACACAGTGTGGACGTGTAATTATACACGCAATGTTACATAGTAATTATACACACAGTGTTACTGTGTAATTATACACACAGTGTATCAGTGTTATTATAAACACAGTGTTACTGTGTAATTATACACACAGTGTTACAGTGTAATCATACACACAGTATAACTGTGTTATTATACAGACATTGTTACAGTGTAATTATACACACAGTGTTACAGTGTAATTATACACACAGTGTTACTATGTTATTATACACACAGTGTTACTGCGTAATTATACACAGTGTAACTGTGTAATTATACACACAGTGCTACTGTATAATTATACACACAGTGTTACAGTTTAATTATACACACAGTGTTATTGTGTAATTATACAAACAGTGTTACAGTGTAATTATACACACATTGTTACTCTGTAATTATACACAAAGTATTACAGTGTAATTATACACACAGTGTTATTTTGTAATTATACACACAGTGTTATTTTGTAATTATACACACCGTGTTACTGTGTAATTATATACACAGTGTTACAGTGTAATTATACACACAGTGTTACAGTGTAATGATACACACAGTGTTACAGTGTCATTATACAAACAGTGTTACAGTGTAATTATTCACACAGTGTTACAGTGTAATTATTAACACAGTGTTACTGTGTAGTATACATACAGTGTTACTGTGTAATTATACACACAGGGTTACTTTGTAATTATACACACAGTGTTACAGAGTAATTATACACACGGTGTTACTGTGTAATTATACACACAGTGTTACTGTGTAATTATACACACAGTGTTAATGTGTAATTATACACACGGTGTTATTGCGTAAATAAACACACATTGTTACAGTGAAATTATACACACAGGGTGACCGTGTTATCATACACACAGTGTTACTGTGTAATTATACACACAGTGTTACTGTGTAATTATACACACAGTGTTACTGTCTAATTATACACACAGTGTTACTGTGTAATTATACACACGAAGTTTCCGTGTTATTATACACACAGTGTTACAGTGTAATTATACACACAGTGTCACTGTGTAATTATACACACAGTGTTACAGTGTAATCATACACACAGTGTTTCAGTGTAATTGTACACACGGTGTTATTGCGTAAATAAACACACATTGTTACAGTAAAATTATACACACCGTGTTACAGTGTAATTATACACACAGTGTTACTGTGTAATTAAACCTACAGTGTTATTGTGTAATTATACACACAGTGTTACAGTGTAATTATACACACAGTGTTACTGTGTAATTATAAACACAGTGTTACAGTGTAATCATACACACAATGTTACTGTGTAATTATACACACAGTGTTACTGTGTAATTATACACACAGTGTTACTGGGTAATTATACACACAGTGTTACTGTGTAATTATACACACAGTGTTACAGAGTAATTATACACACAGTGTTACTGTGTTATTATACACACAGTGTTACAGTGTAATTATACACACAGTGTTACAGTGAATACATAGACACAGTGTAACAGTGTAATTATACACACAGTGTTACCATGTCATTAAACACACAGTGTTACAGCGTTATTATACACACAGTGTTACTGTGTAATTATATACACAGTGTTAGAGTGTAATTATACACACAGTGTTATTGTGTAATTATACACACAGTGGTACTGTGTATTTATACACACAGTGTTACTGCGTAATTATACACACAGTGTTACAGTGTTATTATACAAACAGTGTTACTTTGTAATTAAACACACAGTGTTACTGTGTAATTATACACACAGTGTTACAGTGTAATTATACACACAGTGTTACAGTGTAATTATACCCTCAGTGTTACTGCGTAATTATACAAACAGTGTAACTGTGTTATTATACACACAGTGCTACTGTGTAATTATACACACAAGTGTTTCAGTGTAATTATACACACAGTGTTACTGTGTAATTATACACACAGTGTTACAGTGTAATTATACACACAGTGTTACAGTGTAATTTATACACATAGTGTTACAGTGTAATTATACACACAGTTTTACAGTGAAATTATACCCTCAGTGTTACTGCGTAATTATACAAACAGTGTAACTGTGTAATTATACACACAGTGTTACTGGGTAATTATACACACAATGTTACTGTGTAATTATACCCACAGTGTTACAGTGTAATTATACCCGCAGTGTTACTGCGTAATTATACAAACCGTGTAACTGTGTAATTATACACAAAGTGGTACAGTGTAATTATACACACAATGTAACTTTGTAGTTATACACAAGGTGTTACAGTGTTACTATACACACATTGTTACTGTGTAATTATACACACAGTGTTACAGTGTAATTATCCACACCGTGTTACTGTGCAATTATACACACAGTGTTACTGTGTAATTATAAACACAGTGTTACAGTGTTATTATACACACAGTGTTACAGTGTAATTATACACACAGTGTTACTGTGTAATTATACTCTCAGTGTTACTGCGTAATTATACAAACAGGGTAACTGTGTAATTAAACACAAAGTGTAACCGTGTTATTAAACACACCGTGTTATTGTGTAATTATACACACAGTGTTATTGTGTAAGTATACACACAGTTTTACTGCGTAATTATACACACAGTGTTACTGCGTAATTATACACACAGTGTTACAGTGTAACTATACACACAGTGTTACAGTGTAATTATACACACACTGTTATTGTGTAATCATACACACAGTGTTATTGTGTAATTATACACACATTGTTATTATGTATTTATACACACAGTGTTACTGCGTAATTATACACACAGTGTTACTGCGTAATTATACACACAGTGTTACAGTGTAATTATACACACAGTGTTACCGTGTAATTATACACACAGTTTTACTGTGTAATTATACACACAGTGTTACAGTGTAATTATACACACAGTGTTACAGTGTAATTATACACACAGTGTTATTGTGTAATTATACACACAGTGTTATTGTGTAATTATACACACAGTGTTATTGTGTAATTATACACACAGTGTTACTGTGTAATTATACACACAGTGTTTTTGCGTAATTATGCACACAGTGTTACCGCGTAATTATACATAAAATGTTATTGCGTAATTATACACACAGTGTTACAGTGTAATTATACACACAGTGTTACAGTGTAATTATACACACAGTGTTACAGTGTAATTATACACACCGTGTTACAGTGTAATTATACACACAGTCTTAGAGTGTAATTATACACACAGTCTTACAGTGTAATTATACCCACAGTGTTACTGCGTTATTATACACACAGTGTTTTTGTGTAATTATGCACACAGTGTTACCGCGTAATTATACATAAAATGTTATTGCGTAATTATACACACAATGTTACTGTGTAATTATACACACATTGTTACAGTGTAATTATACACACAGTGTTACAGTGTAATTGTACACACAGAGTTCCTGTGTAATTGTACACACAGTGTTACTGTGTAATTATACACAAATTGTTACTGTGTAATTATACACACAGTGTTACTGTGTAATTGTACACACAGTGTTACTGTGTAATTGTACACACAGTGTTACAGTGTAATTATACACACAGTGTTACAGTGTAATTATACACACAGTGTTACAGTGTAATTATACACACAGTGTTACTGTGTAATTATACACACATTGTTTATGTGTAATTATACACACAGTGTTACTATACACACAGTGTTACATTGTAATTAAACACACAGTGTCTCAGCGTATAAATAATCTCGGACTGGCTATGAGCAATATCAAGGTTTTCGACCACCAAGGGATAAAACTGTGGCTTTATTGGTTTTCGAATGGTTCATTCGATCTAGCTAAGATCAATATTGTCGATCCTTGCCTAAAGGGAGAGATCGTTATATCATTTAATGGGCTAAAGTATAGTGGTCCAGTGGAAGAGCATAGGTCTTGGGACCAGGGTTGTTGGTTTGTAACCCATGAGTTGCTGGATCCGTCTTGCGACCTTTCATTCATCCACCTTTGAAGCGAGAACTGGTTATCTATTCAGGAAGCAGAATCGAGAGCGATTGAACTAATATGAAAGAACTTGTTTCACAATTAATGTTTAAAGAATAAGTGTAAACAAACGTATATGTTATGGATATAACTGGGTATATATACTGGACATGCTTTCTAATTTGACGAGAATAAATTCGGACAATTCGTCTTTCTGAGTGTAAAACACAAGGGACTCGTTAAGTATACTGGTCATGTTTTCATCTTCGTTGAGGATATGTTCCAACACTTTACGAAAATGTTGCTGGACGTTTGTCAACCACGCTCATTATGATTTCTATCTTCAAAGGACAAACAAGCACCAACATATTTAAGATATTAATGATAGGAAAAAGTACAAACTTGGATAGAACTGCAGTTTGCAGAAACGTATCCAGATTGACACTTTTTCGACACTAGATTTTTTTTTTTCATGCAATAGTACGCTGTCGTGGGTTTGGTCACTTTTTTCTATGTCAAAAATAACGAATGGTGTTTGGAACTCTTGTTGTGAATAAGGGTGCACGAAAGAGGCAAAAAGTACTCACTACTGTTTATGGTGTTTAAGTATTTGTTATTTCACTGGTTACAATCAATATTAAACGTATAATGAAATCTCTCACAAAAGCCTTACCACACTTAAACATAATCAAGCACAGACACACTTTAACATAATATACACACATGTATTCGCCCCGTCTCTCTGGCACACCGTGACACATATATTTTCAAAGGTTGTGATGAAACTCAGATTATCTAACTAAAAAGGCATAAAATAACAAAGACCTAAACTTGTTAAAAGTTCTGAGAACTTTAAAGTTTGGAAAACGTATAATAAAATGACAAGTAGTCTGCAATTATTCTAAAAGAACAGCACGCAATAGCAATTTATGGTGAGCAATAAACAGTAACGCTGGTGTAACAGTGTTAACCGGATAGAAAATATTTGTCCTCGACATGGCCAGCCGGCATGATATCGATCTGCAGTCACGTATCATATCTATTGATTAAAGATAATAAAATGTAGGCATATTGATTTAAAAGAACAAGAATGTTTACGCTTCATAATTGATAAAATGTTTAAAGTGATCGTGAATCTATTCAAATGTTTTTGCAAAAACCAAAGAAATGAAATCAAACTAGACCTACAGAATTCCCTGAATGGCGAATGACGTCATGATTATGGCACAGTGACGACACTGTTTGTGACGTAATCATGTTTACAATATGACGTCAGTGTACTAGATTTTAACATTGAATGGCTATCTTAGACCCTTACCCGATTCTGACATGTACGCCATTTTATTTTTACGAATACTTATGGCGGAGAACTGTAAGTAAGCTATGTACACACAATTGGAAACCAACACATTCACGTTCTTAACGAACGGTAACCATGGTCACAATAGAACATCAACATTAAACGTACATGTTTAATGAAATCTCCCACAAAAGCCTTACCACAAACAATCAAGCACGGACACACTTTAACATAATACACACACATATTTTCGCCCCGCCTCTCTGGCACGCATACACAAAACATGAATTATCAAAGGTTGTGAAAAAACTCGGAATTCTTACTACAAAGTTTTACGAACAATGTTCGCAACGAAGCATAGCTAGAAAAATCCACTTTGGATTTTATGTCCCCTATGAGGATTCGATCCCGGCTCTCACCCGGCGGCTCTCCCGGGTGACAGTCCAAGACATAACCACTGAGCTAAAGAGTCGGCTCAGTAACGCAGAGGTTACATCTTGTCCTTATTGATTGTTGCTATGCTGTAGAGAGTGAGGCGGCTACGTAACAAAAGGCATAAACTTGTTAAATTTTCTAAGCATTAAAGTATGATAATCGAATGATAAATTAATAGGTAGTCTGCAATTACTCTAAAAGGACAGCACGCAATAACCACTTATGGTGAGCAGTAAACAGTAACGATGCTTTAGCAGTGTTAACCGGATAGATAATATTTGTCATCGACATGGCCTGCCGGCATGATATCGATCTGCACAATCTCTACCAGAGTAAATTGGTTCCCGCTACGCTCCCACATTTATCTCAATCTCTACCAGAGTAAATTGGTTCCCGCTACGCTCCCACATTTATCTCTGTGACGGGCTCAGAAAATAGTCCCACTTTTCCGGCGTGGTCACGTGACCGAAACTGACGGGTAGTAGAATACTGCATCTAGCGGCTTGCAAAAAGCGAGCTCCAAACTAACGCTCAGATCAATTAAGAAGTAATATAAAGATAGATAAGATAGGACAGTTGAAATAGAATAAAGACATTTCTTTACATACAAAGCAGTTTACATTTGAAGTGTTTTGAACAACAGCTTATTGAGTAGAATTGAGGCGACGCTCCATACGACTCGAAACCCGCCCCCTCGATCTAAACAAAGTGAATGACAGCTAGAAAATACATTCTCCAAGACAACTCAAACCTCCACGTAGTTTAACAAATGAGTCGTCAGTCAGAATGAAACGTTCTCAAGAAAATCCAATGAATCGAGAATATTGGTGACCTCAACAACAAATAGCACCAAATGTTACTCTTCATTTCAAGTTTAAGTCTTCCTTCAGTCAGTTCAGACATTGATTAAGTGGACATTGATCATACTCTTAGGCCTCAATAGACTTATTTGAAAGGACTATCTCACATGTGATTTTAACAATTTAAAATAAGAAGTTTTCTTTCCATAAAATGAAAATACAAATTTCTAAAGTGACAGAAGACTAGATTATTGACAGCTTTCCAATAGCATTCTTAACTGTTAAGAAAGGTTTATAAAGAACATTTACAGTGTATATTGTTGATAATGCAAACCGTTTAACCCTTTCCCAAACAACAAATTTTTGACTGTTTCAAATCGAAAGAGTTTGCAGACGACATTTCAAAATGTAATGAAATTGAAAAATATTCTTCAGAAAGAGCAGAAAACCTTGTGGGAAAAGGAAAATTGCTTATTACGAGCAATTTATCCTTTGCCCACAATGTTTTCTAAAGTCGTCCGCAACAAAGTGGTCAAATGTCATTATTGTTTGGGAAAGGATTAACCCTTTACCAAACACTAAATTTTCGACTGTCCCAAATTGAAAGAGTTTGCAGGTGATTTCAAAATGTGATGATATTGAAAATAATCTTCTGATAAGGCATAAAACATTGCTTGAAAAGTAGACATTGCTCGATAAGAACAATTTCCACATTTCCCACAATGCTTCCAGAGTAGTCTGCAACAAAATGGTTAAATGTCTCTTATGTTTAGATTGTTGTTTAGAGAAATGCCAGTTTAAATGGTTTGGAATATCTGCAAAATAAATGATTTTTATCTTTTCTAAATAATTATGATTGGGTAAGAAAGCTGTCAATAATCTAGTCTTATATTACTTTAGAAAATATGTTGTCATTTCAATTGTAAAAGACAATCTTTTCTTAAAAGTTAACGATTTCAATCTGTGAGATTGTCCTTTTCATATCAAATTATTAATGTTTATTTCACCCAATACACAACTATCTGAGTTAGTTGCTTTAAAACCATTTTCTAACATCTGCTTTTGCTTTCAAATTAATCAAGTCACACATTTTACATGGAGGAATGGGTGAAGCAGATGTCCAGATAAGAGGCATATTAAGCAATTATTGATTCTTTAAATCCTATGTTGTGGGTACTCATTTGAGACATTAGAACGAACAAATGAATCATTAACCAGATCTAAGACATCAAACAGTTCAAAGCGTTATTTTATTCAGATCAAACTCATCTTTTCATTACCTAGTTTTACTGATAAGAAAGTTCCTATCTTATCTCTCACCTACACCATATTCTTCAATCATGCTTTGATAATGCACATGGTGGACACTGTTTCTGTTTATTTGGTGATCCTCAGGTGAAACTGTATTTGGTTGAGTAATTTTGCTTTAGTTACTTTTCCATTTTATACAGCAAATGATATTTATGGTTGAAAGGCTTTCAACTTTTATGAACACTGTTCTAAGACATCATCTTTCTTGAAATATAATGAATGAAAACCATTATGTATCAACTAAACAATGTTTAAACAAACAACAGTTCAGCTTATTTGTTAATTCAATATTTCATCATCATATCATTAAACAGTAATATTCTCATGGTGAGAACTTGTCTTTTAAAGATTTTGATTGTTGTATGCTTTAATGATAATAACACATGTATATTTTTGTCTTAAAAGATTATTCATAGAAAACATTTGAATTATAAAAGAAACTCTTACAATCAGTCCTTTAAGTTCCTATTAACAAGCAACTGTTTGAATACTAAGTAGCAATTATAACCATATCTGGGGATGCTCCCTGCTTTCATCATTTAGTCACTTATTGTGAATTTGTTATAAGCATTTATGAAAGAAACTTAAGAAATAAACTGTTGTCATAATTGTTTTGGCATTGCTTAGCAGTTATAAAAACTATGATTAATTTTGATGCAAAGCATGAGTATTGTTCATTCAACTATAGCTGATATATGTATGTAAAATTCAAAACATGTGAAGAAGTAAAGTGAAAATCTAAAACAAAAACTTAATTGTTAATCGTTAATTGTTTTCTTCATTTAACAAATATCTACAGAATATGTACCTTAGACCATCCTATACACTAAAAGAATCATATTACTGGCAACCTTTAACCCTATCAATTATCAATTCTTTCTATCATTTTTTTCATTAGAGAGGTTAATAATAACTAATTAAACTTGCTCATTATACAGTTCATCCAAATATTCTGAAATTACATATGGTATAATTCATGATTTATTAAGTTATATAACAATGCTTCAAAAATGTGACCCATTTTCATGCTTGTGAAAGCATTTCGATTAAAGAAAAACCTGGTTATCATTAACAACTTACTGTTTCGTCCAAAAGATTTATGCAAAAGGCCCACTTTCTAATTGAGTCCCTCTTTTTATTACAAATTTATATCATGGTAATCAATGAAATTCTTTTTCTGCATTGAATGAATCAAATATGGAATGTTTTGTTAGTCTCTTGTCCCTTATTTAAGATTGTTGACATGGTAAAGTATGAGCATTCATTGGTTCAGAAAGAGGATTGTGAGAAAATATAAGGACATCTGAATTGATAGACTAAATGCTACGTTATGTTCAAATTACAATTAACAGAAGCATCGACCAATTCTCTCAGATATGAATAGTGAAAATTATCCAAATAGTAAGCAACTAAAGATAACATTCGTAACATTGAAAAGTGTAGAAATCAGTTTGATAAAGGGATTTGATATAACATGACAATCTGTCATTCATTTTTTAGTTTTATTCCAATGCTTTTCTCACTATTGTTGGAGGTTTTACCAAAATGCCCCAAAGTGCACTAAATCAAGCATAAATTTGCCTTGATCCATCGGCTAGTTTTAAGATAACCGCGTCCTTACTCCCCCTCATCACCCCCCAGCCCTACCCCCCACGAAGAATAACAGCTGTGGCAGTTTTATAGAGGGGAGAACCAAGGATTACAGGTCGGTTCAGTAAATGACTAGTTCGGTAAAAAAGTAAACTATAGTAAAGGGTCTGGCTGGTTCGGTAAAAACCTATACTAGACAGAACAACAGTTTAAATGGGTGTGAAAAACAGTTTAATCCCATATTAATTAAGTGTTGATTATTCAATATTTACTATTATTTTCATACTTGCAAAATAGTTTATTTCTATTTTAATACACATTGTAATTTACAGACTTACAACAATTATTTTAGGCATCTCATTTTTACACATATGGGTGTTATCTATGTCTCTGATTTGATTCAAGTAAAATCTGTGCAGTTTGTTTTATAACGCAAACACTCAAATTGATCAATTAAAGTATGAATTTCTCACCCTAAGTATTAAAACAATCAAACTAGTTGTTTAAAGGAGGAATTTCATAAATTAAGTGCTAAAAGAAATACAGTTCATACACTATGTACAATTACTTTTAGACTAGTATTGGTTTTTACCGAACCAGCCAGACCGTTTACTTTAGTTTATCTTTTTACCGAACTAGTCATTTACCGAACCGACTGTCACCCGAACCAAGGGTGTACAGCTTTCTTATTTCTTAAGAATCATTAATGGTTTGTCTATTCTCTTGCACAAAGTTTGAGCATACATACATCATAAAGTTAGCGGTAAACCATGTATTATATACAATAAAACACAAGCATAGTTAGAAAAAGGTACTTGCAGTTAATTCAACATAGGTATTTCCTCTCATCTTTGTCTCTATGCTCATGCCTTTCCTGTGGCCCCACAAACCATGAACACATCATCCAAATATCCATTTTGTTTCAAACTCTGGCAGCCTATAGCTTGTATCTTCTCTGCAACTCTTTTTTTATCTCATTCAGCTCTCATTTCATAGCATGTGAAGCTTATTTGTGGTTTATTTGGAAGTACCTTTTTAAAACCACCGTCTCATCGATATCTTACATTCGTGGAAGTTTTCAGAACATCGATTTGGAGAGATCTGCGCCCGTTCAGATGATTAGAATGTGCCATTTAAGAAGCTTTTGTCTTATTCCAAAGACAATCCTATCACGTATTTTGATATTAATCTTTGCAAGTGGCAAACTCTTTAAAAACACAGTTGTAAAGTGAAGACATCGTTCCCAAATCCTATATCTTTTTTGTTTACATCACTGGTATCCAAACTGTGCGATAACCAAAATTTATTATACATCAAGCGGGAGACCAAAGATGTAAACATTCCGCGGATTGATTTTCAATAGCGTAAAAAGGCTTTAAAATAGTTTTGGCAAAAATCAGTGAAATACATATTCAATTTCTACTGTATGGATAAACTAAAGGAAATTTTGACTTATTCAAATAGTTTTTTACTTAATTGTATGCATATAACAGTTTGGATCGCAATATTACAGAGTTTGCCACGATTCGTGGCAAAGATGGCGTAAGCCCGTTGCAGAGGTAGTATCCGGGGGACGATAACTCTGCATGGGAGATTGCATTTATCTCTGTGACGGGCTCAGAAAATAGTCCCACTTTTCCGGCATGGTCACGTGGCCGAAACTGACGTGTAGGGGTGTAGTAGTATACTGCATCTGGCGGCTTGCAAAAAGCGAGCTCCAAACTTATGCTCAGATCAATTCAGAAGTTAGACGAAAGTCTCTTTAATCGTATCACAATATAAAGATAGACAAAATAGGACAGTTAAAATAGAATAAAGACATTTTTTACACACAAGCAGTTTACATTGAAGCGTATCAGCTTATTGAGTAGAATATTGAGGCGATGCTCCATACGACTCGAAACCCGCTCCCTCGATCAAAACAAAGTGAATGACAGCTAGAAAATACATTCTCCATGACAAATCAAACCTCCACGTAGTTTAACAAATGAGTCGTCAGTCAAAATGAATCGTTCTCAAGAAAATCCAATGAATCAAGATTATTGGCGACCTTCTCAACAACAAAAAGCACCATTCCTCTTCATTTCGAGTTTAAATCTTCTTTCAGTCAGTTCAGACCTTGACAATATACTATATTAAGTGGATATAGATCAAACTGTTAAGCCTCAATAGACTTATTTGAAAGGACTATCTCACATGTTGTGATTTCAACAATTGAAAATAAGAAGTTTTCTTTCAATAAAATGAAAATATAAATTTCTATAGTAACAGAAGACTAGATTATTGACAGCTTTCTAATACCATTCTTAACTGTTTAGAAAAGTTTATGAAGAACATCTATGTACAGTGTATATTGTTGATAATGCAAATCGTTTAACCCTTTCTCAAACAACAATTTTTTGACTGTTTCATATTGAAAGAGTTTGCAAACGACATTTCAAAATGTAATGAAATTGAAAAATATTCTTCAGAAAGAGCAGAAAACCTTGTGGGAAAAGGAAAAATTACGTGTTACGAGCAATATCTCCTTTTCCCACAATGTTTTCTTAAGTCGTTTGCAACAAAGTGGTCAAATGTCGTTATTGTTTGGGAAAGGATTAACCCTTTACCAAACGCTAAATTTTCGACTGTCCCAAATTGAAAGAGTTTGCAGGCGACATTTCAAAATGTGATGATATTGAAAATAATCTTCTGATAAGGCAGAAAACATTGCTTGAAAAATGGAATTTGCTCAATAAGAGCAATTTCCCCTTTTTCCACAATCTTTCCAGAGTAGTCTGCAACAAAATGGTTAAATGTCTTTTAAGTTTAGATTGTTGTTTAGAGAAATAACAGTTTAAATGGTTTGTGATATCTGCAAAATAAATGATTTTTCTCTTTTCTAAATAATTATGATTTGGGTTAGAAAACTGTCAATATTCTAGTCTTATATTACTTTAGAAAATATGTTGTCAATTCAATTGTAGAAGACAATTTTTTCTTAAAAGTTAAAGATCCCAATCTGTGAGATTGTCCTTTTCATAGCAAATTATTAATGTTTATTTCACCCAAAACACAACTCTCTGAGTTAGTTGCTTTTAAAACCATTTTCTAACATCTGCTTTTTCTTTCAAATTAATTAAGTCACACATTTTAAATGGAGGAATGGGTGAAGCAGATGTCCAGATAAAAGGCATATTCAACAATTATTGATTCTTTAAATCCTATGTTGTGGGTACTCGTGTGAAACATTAGAACAAACAAATTAATTATTAACCAGAACTAACTCATCAAACAGATCCAAGCGTTATTTCATTCAGTTCAAACTCAGCTTTTCATTACCTAGTTTTACTGATAAGAAAGTTCCTATCTTATCTCTTCACCTACACCATATTCTTCAATCATACTTTGATAATGCACATGATGGACACTGTTTCTATTTATTTGGTGATCCTCAGGTGAAACTGTATTTGGTTGAGTAATTTTGCTCTAGTTACTTTTCCATTTTATACAGCAAACAATATTTATGGTTGAAAGGGTGTCAACTTTTATGAACACTGTTCTGACATCATCTTTCTTGAAATATAATGAATGTAAACCATTATGTATCAACTAGACAATGTTTTTAACAAACAACAGTTCAGCTTATTTTTTAATACAATAATTCATATCATTAAACAGTAATATTCTCATGATGAGAACTTGTCTTTTCAAGATTTTGATTGTTGTATGCTGCAATGATAATAATACATGTATATTTTTGATTTAAACGATTATTCATAGAGAACATTTGAATTATAAAAGAAACTCTTACAATCTGTCATTTAAGTTCCTACTAACAAGCAACTGTTTGAAAACAAAGTAGCAGTTATAACCATATCTGAGGAGGCTCCCTTCATTCATCATTTAGTCACTTATTGTGAATTTGTTATAAGTATTTATGAAAGAAACTTAGAAAATAAACTGTTGTCATAATTGTTTTGATATTGCTTAGCAGATATAAAAACTATGATGAATTTTGATGCAAAGCATGAGTATTGTTCATTCAACTATAGCTGATATCTGTTTGTAAAATTCAAATCATATGAAGAAGTAAAGTGAAAATCTGAAATGAAAACTTAATTGTTAATCGTTAATTGCTATTCTTCATTTAACAAATATCTACAGAATATGTACCTTAGACCATCCTATACACTAAAAGAATCATATTGACTGTCCACCTTTAACCCTATCAATTATCAATTCTTTCTATCATTTAATTCATAAGAGAGGTTAATAATAACTAATTAAACATGCTCATTATACAGTTCATCAAAATATTCTGAAATTACATACAATTCATGTTTTATTAAGTTATAACAATGTTTCAAAAATGTGACCCATTTTCATGCTTTTGAAAGCATTTTGATTAAAGAAAAATCTGGTTATCATTAACAGCTTACTCTTTCGTTCAAAAGATTTATGCTAAAGGCCCACCTTCTAATTGAGTCCCTCTTCTTGTTACAAATTTATATCATGGTAATCAATGAAATTCTTTTTCTGCATTGAATGAATCAAATATGGAATGTTTTATCAGTCCCTTGTCCCTTATTAAGATTGTTGACCTGGTAAAGTATGTGCATTCATTGGTTCAGAAAGAGCATTGTGAGAAAACATAAGGACATCTTAATTGATAGACTAAATGCTACGTTATGTTCAAATTACAATTAACAGAAGCATCAACCAATTCTCTCAGATATGAAAAGTGAAAATTATCGAAATAGTAAGCAACTAAAAATAACATTTGTTACGTTGAAAAGGGTAGAAATAAGTTTAATAAAGGGATTTGATATAACTTGACAATCTGTCAGTCATTTTTTAGTTTTATTCCAATGCTTTTCTCACTATTGGTGGAGGTATTACCACCTTACTAAAATGCCCCAAAGTGCACTAAAATCAAGCATACATTTGCCTTGATCCATCGACCCGTTTTAAATAACATCCTCACTCCCCCTCATCCTCGCCAACGCCCCAGCCCTACCCCCCATGAAGATTAACAGCTGTGGCAGTTTTATAGAGGGGAGAACCAAGGGTGTACAGCTTTCTTATTTCTTAAGAATCATTAATGGTTTGTCTATTCTTTTGCACAAAGTATGAGCATAATACATACATCATAAAGTTACTGGTAAACTATGTGTTATAAACAATAAAACACAAGCATATTTAAAAAAGGTACTTGCAGTTTTTTCAACATAGTTCTTTCCTCTCATCTTTGTCTCTATGCTCATGCCTTTCCTGTGGCCCCACAAACCATGAACACATCATCCAAATATCCATTTTGTTTCAAACACTGGCAGCCTTCAACTTGTCTTCTCTGCAACTCTTGTTTAACTCATTCAGCTCTCATTTCATAGCATGTGAAGCTTATTTGGGGGTTATTTGGAAGTACTTTTTTAAAAGCACCAACTCATCGATATCTTACATTCGTGGAAGTTTTCAGAACATCGATTTGAAGAGATCTGCGCCCATTCAGATGATTAGAATGTGCCATTTAAGAAGCTTTTGCCTTATTCCAAGTACAGTGATATCACGTATTATGATGTTAATCTTTGCAAGGGCAAAATCTTTAAAAACACAGTTGTAAAGTGAAGACATCGTTCCCAAATTCTACATCGTTTTTGTTTACATCACTGGTATCCAAACTGTGCGATAAACAAGATTTACTATAGATTGAGCGGGAGACCAAAGATGTAAACATTCCGCGGATTGATTTTCAATAGCGTAAAAAGGCTTTAAAATAGTTATAGCGAAATTCGGTGAAATACATATTTAATTTCTTTTGTATGGATAAAGTAAAAGTAGTTTTGCCTTATTCATATATTTCTTTACTTAATTGTATGCAAAGAACAGTTTGGATCGCAATATTACAGAGTTTGCCACGATTCGTGGCAAAGATGGCATGAGCCCGTTGCAGAGGTAGTATCCGGGGGACGATAACTCTGCATGGGAGATTGCGATCTGCAGTCACGTATCAAATATCGATTATAGAATAGAAAAGTATGCCTTAAGAAGTATTTGAGTAATGGTAAGCAATGTTGGTCCATGAAACGAACAAAAATCAAATGGAGATAGATTATGACAACATATTGATTTAATGTGTGCTTTATGATTAAAGTATTTCTAAACTAATCACAAATCCTTGTTTATAGACCTACTTGTGCAAAATAAAAAAAATAAATAAAAAAAACAACATTGTAACTTATTTCCTATAGACTACACACAAATTGGATACCAATACATTCAAGTTCTGTAAATAAACGGTAACCATGGTAACAATAGAACATACTATGACTGTCGACAGAATGTGTGACCATTGATGTAAGGTTATATGATGTTAATATACTAGAGGGGGGTGGAAGGGTGAGGTTACAGAAGTCGGACCACAGTAACATAAGACCCTGACTCTGACCAATGGTCGACGTACAGTTTATCACTGTAGAAACAAATCGCGTCGGGTCCCTTCATATAACGTGTTGTCTGATCTAAGACTGGTTTATATCGACTCAGATCAGACTTCAGTTCGTACACTTTGTCGTGCCCGAATGAACTAACATAAACTTTATCTTCACTCCGGTCAACACAAATACCGGAAGGCAATGACCTGTCAATTGTAATTTCGTGCAGAACCCGCCCCTCGTCATTGTAACAAACGACTCTGTGGTTATCGCGATCTGCCATGTAAATATTCCCGTTTAGAACAGTTAAGTAAGGAGGCCAGGGGATATCAGTCTGGAATGTTTTTAACGTGACTCCTTCTACAGACAATATAGATACAGAATCGCGAGAAGGTCCCCAACAGACGGTATAAATCTTGTCGTCATAAAAATCTATAACAAAACAATGTTTCTCCGTTTTGATTTTACTGTGTATAACGGCCGGGTTTTTACCCAAATCTATAATCAAAATATGACGTTTCTCTGGTAACGTGACTGCTAATAAATGTTTTCTATCCGGTTTATTGTCTGTTCCGGAAATAGCAGTCTCACTGCAGGACGCTGAGTCCTGTTCAGTCGTTTTTTCGACTGTCCCAAATTGAAAGAGTTTGCAGACGACATTTCAACATGTGATGAAATTGAACAAAATTCTTCGGAAAGAGCAGAAAACCTTGTGGGAAAAGGAAAAATTGCTCGTCACGAGCAATTTCTACTTTTCCCATAATGTTTTCTAAAGTCATCTGCAACAAAGTCGTCAAAGTTCGTTATTGTTTAGGAAAGAGTTAACTTTCAAATTATTCCATTCAAATATCATTATGATATTTATAAATGATGATACACTGTACATGTATATATCTAAAGCCTACATCAAATGGAGTCCTGCGAGGCTTGGTGGTTAAGCTTGACACAGGGGTCCCAGGTTCAATCCTCACCAGCAACACTGGGATTCTTTGTCGGAAGTGTCCTTGGGCCAGGCATGGCAGGGCCCTGTCTTCTTTATTCCTGTCTACTTTATATATGAATGTAAACCATGCATGGTAAATGATTTCAGAAAAGTAAGGAGAAATCACTAGTAGTAAGACTTGACTTATTCGGATAGCATAGTTCTAATGCTTCTAGGAGCATGATTTTTTCACACTTAACCCTTATAGTGCTGGAACGGACTTCATTATTATGCAAACAGGTTAGATCCAGGCCAGCCACCAAGTAGATTGGTGACTGGGCTGCGATCTAGCATGTTTGCTACTCTGAGTATCTTAACGAAATAAAGAAGAAATTTGATGTTTTGGAAAGCAGACAACATAAAACTCTAATTTTAGAAAACTACCCAGCACTATAAGGGATAATACTTGTTACCTGCGTTTACTCTCAATTTAGACTTATACTGATCACAACCCAAAATGACTCTTTGGATAGTGGAATGTTTCAGGACATATAAGTTGTACCCCCTTTTATCATACGGTTTTCTTTTATCACCTACTGCAAACAGATTTAACCCTTTGATACAATGTTTCTGATTCTTTGTGTGTGAATATCTATATGTACCGATGTGGGAAAAGTGAAGGTTTTTTTTGTTTTGGTTGTTTTTCACTGTTGTTTACCATTTTTTAACTCATCAAAATTGAATATCAGTTATTATGTATTACACCTTTGTTTTATTCTGTATTTATTTTCTAAGCCCTTTATTGTGGGTACCTATTAGAATCATCTAAGCAAGCCTATTCTTCTGAGTACCTTAAATTTCTGCTTCATTTATGTGAGGAAAGATACTCAGAGTAGCAAACAGGTTAAATCACAGGCCAGACGCCAATTAACTTGGTGGATGGCCAGTGATCTAACCTGTTTGCACAAGCATTAAGTTGGTTCCAGCACTATAAGGGTAAAGATGCAGTTGGTTTTTATGAATAAGTTGAGAATTGTTATAATATCATATAAAAGATTTCTGTATTTGTATGGTTCAGGTTTCTAACATGCTACATGTATGTCTTTTGTTGATGCAAGACTATAGAAAGGGCTTCTCATAAAGTTTTGCATTGAATATTTGATTTGTGTATCTATACCAAACAGTTATAGAGGTAACCCATGAATTTAGTGGGTTGTCTACAAAGAATTATCAAAAGGCAGAACTCATAGGATGATTACTATTTTCCCCCTGTTTCTAGCCTTACAGTTATTTGTGTGCCGCAAATACACCTAATCCATGAGTATTAGTAGAAGCAAAAAGATAATGTTTTAATGAATTCGCAGCAATGTACAATCAAAAATCAATGTGACAAAAAGTTTCTTTTGTTCACATTTACTTGGCGGCTGGTCTGTGAGCAAACCTGTTTGCACAAGCATGAAGTCGGTTCCAGCACTATAAGCGTTATTCATCAGTTGTCAGCAAAATTGTGTTCCATATCATGTCTAGTCAGGGGTGGCGAAATCTGACTTTGATTGACATGTCCATAAAGGCCAAATCTTTTTCTGCGCTATAAGGGATATGTAGTAGATTTCAGTAGAAATTCACATGTCCATGGGTGAAAGTGTTTAGAATTTCAGGTTTGGGAGAATATTTGTCCCTATATAATGCTATGTCACGACCCGTTTTGAAATAAAATTGCAAAATGAAATAGAATTATTTCAAAACGCGTCGCGATGACATAACTTTATTAATGCTATAGCAAACATGCCTTTTCAGGATAATGAACTACAGATTTCAGGTTTTTAAAATCCTTCAACTTTCACCCATGCATGTCCGCTAAGCTTTTGGACAAGCTTGGCAATATGGTCAATTTGATTTTTTTCCACCTTGCTAGTCACTTTAAAGCTTTCTGTTTCTGGGAGCCTCTGTGTCATAGTGGTTAGAGTACTGAGTCAAAAACCAAAGATACCTTGCCCCTTGATTCAATAACATTAGGCTGGATTGTAATTATCATGAGAGGTAGAGTAGTGGTACGGATTGTTTTCTTTTTTTACTAGGGGGCCTCCGTGGCCTAGTGGTTAGAAAAGAGAACTATGGAGCACATGGCCCTTCTCCACGTGGGTTTATGTTGGTTCAATCCTGGTGAGGGATATGGATTTACATGCTATCATGTATGTAAGGGGTCTTCCTCCATTCTTGACAAGGCAGGAATCATTATATTACTAAAGTCTTGTTGATTACATATAAAAACTCAACAAACCTATAGCTATACAATTCCAGTTTGGCTTTTCTGTGTTGTTGTTTTCCGTTAATTTTAACCCTTTACAAAACACCAAATTTTCGACTCTCCCAAATCAAAAGAGTTTGCAGACGACATTGATTAAATTAAATAAAAGTCTTCCGATATGGCAGAAACACATTGTGGGAAAAGGAGAAATTGTTAGTTTACAGCCATTTCTCCTTTTCCCACAATGTTTTCCAGAGTTGTCAACAACAAACTGGTCAAATGTTTTTATTGTTCGGTAAAGGGTTAAGGAGTACTGATGGTTCTACCTGGCTGGACCAGTTGAGTATAGTCTTCCTCCATCATTAGAGTTTTGCATCGCAACATAACTGAAATAATGTATTTACACAACGATGGTATAAAAAATAACGTCAATTTCCTGTGAATAATTCAAATTTACGCCCAGTAACAGAGTCTCTGCATGACCGATCAATGTTGTTTGGTTTCATCATTTTCGTTTATCATTTTGATTTTTTATTTGAATCCAAACAGACATCAGGACAAAAAGTATAGATGATTGGTGTCTTGAATGCTAGAATTGACCGTGCTTGGCTACAATTCCTGATGCCATTCGCCTTCGGCTCTCTGGATAATATTCCTACGCCTTACCCGTTAACATTTCAGATTCAATACACCAACCATGTATCATCTATTTAGCTCAATGTGAACAGACTCTTTTATTTTTCATGATGACTTCAGTGTTTTATTTATCATTTGTGCAGTTTTCACAGTATGTGTTATCAGGTGCTTGAAACAATCTCCAATTAAATCCCAATTTATGCACTATATACTATATAAGAGAATATAGAATATTGTGCATATATTGGGATATAATCGAGGATTGTCTTAAGCACCTGTATGTGTTTGTTTTTTTTAGAAAATTGGTCTGTAAACGGGCTTGTTCACACGAGACAATATGTATGTCAAAATTAGATATCATTGAAACAGTACAGCTTTTGTATTGTTATATATTGTTTACGGAAATAGCCACTGCTCACAAAATTGGTTCAGAATGTGTTAATCTAAGTATGTACATACCATATGTGATTGATTTCAAAACTGTTGCAACGCTTTTGAACCCAGATACCTATTTATTAATTATATACATGCTCTAAATACCGATATATAAACTAATTTTAGTTCCAATCGATATTCTCCAGTATGTCTCGTATAACAGTATAGCTTCTTATCAGTTTTAAAGAAATAAAATTTATCACCCAAATTTCTTTACATCTGTGAATGCGCATCTTTAAGGGATTAAAGAATGATTATGGTTTGTTATGTTAGTCAAATATTGTATGTTTTGTTTGAAATAAGAATATGTAGCTAATTTCAGGCATTTTCTGTTTTTCCAGTATGGATTCTATCTACCCAATATCTTAGAACTAAAAAAATCTCGTTTTTCATTTTTGATTTCTTTCCCTTCTTTTAAGCTGTTTTTAATTTGGAACAGGGAAATGAGTTAATACCGCTCTCTCAGAGCGCGAAGCGCTCGGATAACGGTAACATACGTACGAGTAACAAGTTATGTTAACACCGGTTATACCATTAGCAAAAAAACAGGTGGCTTCCGGTTTACCTAAAGGAGAAAACTCGGGTTTGCTTCGGGTGTTTCCGGCTTTACGGAATGGACTGGTTCTATGTAAATTTATTTTCAAGCATTACCTTTATCTACCAATATATCTACCAATAGTGAACCATTCCTTGTAAAGAGAAAACTCGGGTTTGCTTCGGGTGTTTCCGGCTTTAAGGAATGGACTGGTTTTACATAAATTCATTGCCGCTCATTGAGTTTATTTCCCCCAATCATGAATGAACCATAAACCATTCTATCGAAAAACAAAACACGAACAACAGGATCGGCGCCACCGCTTCAAACTTTAAATTGGACACAGTGTCCAACTCCTTGAAAGGACAACGTATCGCCGGTTGTAGGTAAGAGAACTTTTTGTACTCTTTCATTTCGTTATAAAACAGTATAGCTAAATAGACCCCTTTCACCAAAATTCGTCGTAGAAAAATCGAGAAGGCGAGCCCTCGTCACGCCTCGCCGAAGATGCTTCCTCTAAACAAACATCCATCTGAAAAAAAAACTTCTCCCTTTTCAGTAGAACTACAGCATTCATTTTTTAGTATTATAGTACATGTTCCCTTCAGTACTAGGCTAAAAAGTGTGTGTTGCCGTGTGTTGCCCACAACACTCCACGGTGAAATAAGTGTTCACCTTCTACCGATTCGGTGATTACACCCTGCAGTTTGGTATAATCTAATGTTTATGTAGACGGTCTATGTCATTTTCGCGGTGTGTAAGGAAAGCATTAGGTACACATCGTGTTGTATATGGAATACACTATTATGCTGACCAATAAAGCAACGATGTCAACTCGCCAGTTGCTGACATGGATTATTTGTTATTGTTGGAGCTTTTAAATTGAGTACAAGGTACCTTTTTGACAATTTAAAAGCGTTATGGGTCGATAGTTTAAATAACAATGACAGCGTGAATTTCCTTTTCAAAAAATGAAATACCCTGTAAAGTATTTGGTTATATATGTCACCTTATTCGTTTGACAGTATTTTAGTTTACTTGATTCAAGGGATACTATTATTTCCAAACATTGAATTATTCTTGCAATTGATAATTTTGGCCCAAAGGTTTGATCCTTAAGTTGATTCTTCTTTATTTCACAGATTGTATGATGGTTGGGAATATGACAATTTCAAACAAGATTCAAAAGAAAAGATGATGCAGACCTGCATAAACATTGACTCTGTTTTATAATACAAGTAAGTACATAGTCTTTCTCATGCCCCTTTGAACTTTACAAACATAAGCCTCATAACCATAGAATATAACTTTTGAAAGCAATAAATGTTGATGAATTTGTTGTTGCTCAAAATGTGTAATTGACTTTTTCTTTTTCTTCTTTCTTTTTTCGAAAACCTTCATGAGAATGAAACCAAAATAAGTCAAAACAGGTTGAAATATAGATTTTTATCAACAATCAGTTCTTTGTCTTCCTGTCAGATAACTGCTTCAATCGACTATCATAGGGATAGAATTATTTCCAAAATGTTACCAATTAAGAATAATCAGTCAGTTAAAATGTAGCCAGAATTTACGGTGGCATAGAGGTGACAGGTATGCATTTTTTTTCTGATTTGGTAAGTCGAAATAACGAGAAAATTAAGTCGTTATTTCAACTTATTAACTCGAAAATAACGAGAAAGTTAAGTCATTATTTCGACTTACTAACTCGAAATAACCAGATAATAAAGTCATTTTTTGACTAACTAAGTTGAAATAAGGAGATAATTAAGTCATTATTTCGACTTACTTACTCAAAATAATGAGATAATTAAGTTTTTATTTCGACTTACTAACACGAAATAACGAGATAGTTAAGTCATTATTTCGACTTACCAAACTTGAAATAACGAGATAATTAAGTCGTTATTTCGACTTACTAACTCGCAATAATGAGATAGTTAACTCATTATTGCAAGTTAGTTGACCAATCAGATCCATTCAATAATGTGGTTAACATTGCGTCACACTGTACGTCATTTCACATGAATTTGCTGAATACAACGAATCATCTGATTGGTCAACAAACTTGTTATATCGAATTAACTATCTCGTTATATCGAGTTAGTGAGTCGAAATAACTACTTAATTATCTCGCTATTTTGAAGTTCGTAAGTCTGAATAATGACTTTACTATCTCGTTATTTTTACTTACTAACTCAAAATAACGACTTAATTATGTCATTATTTTGAGTGAGTAAGTCAAAATTACGACTTAACTATCTCGTTATTTCGACTTACTAACTCGAAATAACGACTTAGTTATCTCGTTCTTTTGAGTTAGTAAGTTGAAATAATGACTTAATTATCTCGTTATTTAGACTCACTAACTCAGAAAAAACAAACTTAAAATCGCATACATGTCACCTCTATGCCACCATAAGTACTGCGAAAAGATTGATACTTTTTATTTTTCTCTTTCAACAGCCAAAACAGATGACTTACTGGTAGAGTAAGGAAGAGATAACAACATCAAAATATGCTGGAGGATCACACGGACTCGGTACAATAAAAAACAGATGAAGATTTACATGGACGCCCGAATACCATTAAATCTATAGATATGTTTGACTCATGAACTGTTTTAAAACTTAGTTTTCTCCTCAAAAGACTATTTCAAGGATAGTGTTTAGTGTTATTTGGTACTGATAACATCAAATGACAATAATATAGAAAACATCTGACGGACTATGGAATATTCTATAATGATAACAATGTCACATATGTCTTATGGTACTCATTTTCTTTTCTTTTTTTTCCAAGAAGCCTTCGAAAATTCAGATTAATAAGACAAAAAGTATGCCAATACTATATTTAGACAGCTTATTAAGCCTACAGTAGACCAATGGAAGACAGAAACTTGAGTCATTACTAGAATTTCTTTTCTTACAATTGCATGTGTATGATATTTTTCAATGAAACAAAGTTGAGAGTGTATTTGCATTACATCAATGTAAAATTATTACTTTTCCTTCAGTATCCATGGTAAACCCCTAAATTTTCAAAACAATTTTTTAACCAATTATGACGAAGGGAAATTGGCTCAGAGAGCAGATTTGCCTTGTCATAATGCCTCTTTTCATTGGTTAAAGAAGATTTTAATTATATCTGCTATTGCTTTAAATTTGAAACAATATTTTGGAAAAAATTGGATAAAAGTCTTAGGATGTATGTCATAGAATATTTGCTGATTATTTTTTTTTTTTGGAAAATCTTAAGGTGATCATAAATATTTCTGCCATATTCTTCCAACTTTCAGGATTTTTTCTAAACTATGAAGACAAGGGAACTGATGGCATCAAGAATGAAAATAATGTTCCAGATCAAGCAGTGACTTCACTAGAAAAAACTATCAATCAATGTGTTAAAGCAAAGAATTAAAATACATGAACACATACTGTCTGCTGATTTTCACTTATGTCTTTTAACTACATTTTATTAATAATTTATTGCATATCATTTATTGCATATTTTGTTTTTTAAGTTCTTTGATATATAAACACATATAAAATAGCAGTGTTTTTGGTGAACAAAAAGGTAAATACAATATTAATCAAAATTTATAAAATCTTTTACTTTTATTTTAAAGTTTAACAAAAAAACATTTGGCTACAACAAAGCTAGTTGTTGTATTTGAATGATCGTTTGGAGATCTGCAAAGCAATTTATGTGGAATTTCCTTATCTAAATTGAACAGTAATAAAAAGTTCAAGCAAAGACCTGATTGGCTTTCTATATGATGTAATTTTGTTACTCCCTAAGAATGTACAAGCAGATGAGTATAATTGTTTGATATTGTCTGATACTATTAACCAAAATGACCCTTCTTCATCACCAAATGACATGTTGTTTGTTCTCATAGTGATTTAAACCAGTACCTATAACACATGCTTTTGTGAAGAAAGTTCTATTATTTCATGCAGAGACAGACTTGTGGTTCAAATATTGTAGTTTTTTAGGTTCTGACATTGCATGAGCAAATTGTCCTTCCATGATGAATGTCTCATTATTGATGAAAGGCCCTCATACACAGCCCAAGCAAGCTTAACTAATACCCATATAGAAAATCTACCATAAAAAAAGTTCACCAAGAGTCTGCAAGAAGACTTTTCCTTTTACTGAGACCTACCTTAATGTGACAAAGATGACAGCTTTGTGACAAAATGAGTATTTGCTCCCCAAAGTAAGCCAATTCTTATATTTCCACAAAGTTGTACTCTGAATTGATATTGAACCGTTTATTCAGTATGCAAGTGTTTTTCACAAAACCCATGCCATTGAGTTGAGAGAGCGGTCTAGAGGCAATGCCTTAGTTCATATTATAGTTTGGTTGTTATTTTGTTTCTTATCTTTGAATGCAAAAGTTGGACAGTAAAAACAAAGAATGAAAAATAATCCTTTCTTAGCATTTTCATTGTTAAAGATTTACAATAGTTCAGGAATGTTGTCCTCAAAGTTTTCAGAAGAGTCTAAATTCTGTTTTGGGACACTTCTGCGAATTTTTGAGGGACTAAACCTCTGAAATCCAGGGAAATAATTGTACTGGTACAATCATAACCCATTATCAAACAATAACGACATTTGACCACTTTGTTGCTGACGAATCTTGAAAACATTGTGGGAAAAGGAGAAAGCAATTTCTCCTTTACCCACAGTGTTTTCTGTCCTATCAGAAGATTACTTTTCAATTTCATCACAATTTGAAATGTCGTCTGCAAACTCTTTCAATTTGGGACAATTTGGCGTTTGGTAAAGGGTTACCTACTAGCCAACACATGTCTCAAGCTTGCTCGAGTCCCACTGACCCCACTGGTTAAGGTGGTGGACTTATAACTTGGGGGTCCCGGGTTTGAGTCCCAGCAGCACCACTGGTTTCACGGAAATGTCCTTTGGCAATACACTTCAAAGCCTTAGCCAAGTACTGGTGAATCCAAAGCCGACACATAATCAAATTTTTTTCAGCTCGGCTTAACCCATTACCCAACATTAACGGCATTTTACAAATTCGTTGCAGACGACTCTGGAAAACTTTGTGGGAAAGGAAGAAATTTCTCGTGACGAGCCATTTCTTCTTTTACCACAATGTTTCTACCCTATCAGAAGATTTTTTTTTCAAATTTCATCCCATTTTGGAATGTCATATCTTTCATTTTGGGACCATCGAAAATTTGGCATTTGGTTAAGAAGTTAAGCAGCCCTTATAGGCAGTTAAGTTTAGAGCCTTCCTCCATAATAATGAATGGGGAATAAAATATTGATGCAATGTAAATCCCATTTAAATGAAATTTAAGAAATTAATTGCTTTTTTTAACGAGGGGTATATGGTCTAATGTCATGTCAACAATTTTTCAGTTATATTACAGCTTACCCATCATTCACCAGCGTTAGTCTAGGCCTCTGAAGTGTCTTGCCAAAGGACACTCCATTAAATATGCTGCGTTTGGGCTCGAATCCCTGGCTAACCATTCAACCACCTTAACAACAGGGCCTCTCAGGACCCCGCCATGGCTAACAAATAACTGTTTGGAATTATTTAGTGTTAAGATAATATGACCATCTATTCTACAGCAGGCAACTATTTGGGAGTATCAAGAGCTACTTATGCTTGGTTGTTGGTAAGAAACCATTGTGACAAAAGGAAAAATTGCTCATCATGATTGGGTTGGTGTTACTTAAACGATCCAAGGATTTATTTATTTGTTGCAAACAACTCTTAACCCTTTACCATATGCCAAATTTACGACTGTCCCAAATTGAAACACTTTGCAGACGACATTTCAAAGTGTGATGTAATTGAAAAACAATTTACTAGTAGGGCAGAAAACATAATGGGAAATTGTTCGTTAAGACAATGTCCCATAATGTTTTCCAGAGTCGTCTGCAACAAACTGGTCAAATGTCGTTATTGTTTGGTAATGGGATAAATTATTGTATAACAAGGAACATTCTAGCAAATTCTCCTTTTCACAACAATTTTATATGTTTATGTACAGAGGTATTTCCAAAGGTTTGTTTCATTTCAATTAATGTCTGCAAACTTTCAATATGGAATGAAGGTCATTGTTTGGTCTAGGGGTTAATTGACATTGTTTTCAAAAAAGAGAAATATATTCATCGATATTGTTATTACTCCCTACCATTATTTCTCAATTTGAATTGTTATATATGAAACATTTTCATTTTTTGAATACTATTAAAATCTTATTACTTCCAGAGAAAACTTGACTAATGTCTTTTTTATATATTTACCGTTTTTTCAAACATAAGCAATTTTAACCTTTATAATGCTGGAACCAAATTCATGCTTATGCAAACAGGTTAGATCCAGGCCAGCCACCAAGTGAATTGGCGGCTGACCTGTGATCTAACCTGTTTGCTACTCTGAGTATCTTTCCTCAACAAAATAAAGCAGATATTCAAGGTTTTGGAAAGTTGGAAAGTAGTCTACACAAAAACCTATTTTTGGAAAATAACCCAGCATTTTAAGGCTTGATAAAAGGTAGCAAAGTGAACCCGGCTTCCCAGGGGATTCCAGCTCACGACCCCCATATTCAGAAGCCAACGCTCCACCTCTGGACCACACTGTCCTCCACCGAAAAAGTGGCGAGGAAGTACCATGATAAAATATTGGAGCGCTTACAAGTGCAGAATAACATTAACACTTGTAATTCCTTCAAACTTTAATCCATCAACACTACCATTTTGAGTTCTTAAATGGGCTATCTCACAGATTGTGTTCTCTAGGTAACAAATGTTGAAATGGTGATTTTATTAAGCTTCATCACTAAACAAAATAAACAAAAGTTCATTTTTAATTTCCTTTTGCTCGAATGCTTTTTGAAAGCAGTCTGCTGCAAGATGAAAAAATGTGGCGTTAAGTGGTAATGTGTTGCTGCCAGGTTATTGTATATCTAATCCCCTTCAATATAACCGTGAATCCATCATGTAAAGCAACATTTTTTAAAGCCCATCATTATTAAACATAACAATTTTGTGTGTCAAAAAGACCAATCAATAATTCTTTCAATACAAATAATTACCAAAATAAACAGATAAACAAACAGCTGGAAAAAAAATGATATTTTAAAACACCACTGACAAAAAAAAGGGAACAGGGAATTGGACCAGTGTCTGAGACTTTTTGCCCCAAGTTGCAACATGACGCCATCAAAAAAAAAAAACACCATTTAAGGTGGCGTCATAAATTAACCAATTACCACACTAATTAAACAAATAGCTATAATTCCTGAAAAATCATAATTGGACAAAAATTTGAATTGAAGCTCATTCCACAGACTTTAAAAAGTCATGAAATAATAACTCAATTTCGCCGAGGTACCAACTTTGGGCCATTTTTCTCAGACAATGCCACATTTGACAACAGGTCAGTTGTTACTGACAAACAATACATTTTTGGTACTGGTTATCTATCCTAACTTATATATCACTCCTTTGCCTCCATGATTTTGTGAACCATTCTTATATGTCGCCTGAGGTCGGGACTCTGAGAGAAGGCTCGGTCACAGTAGTTACACTTGTGGTTACGGATGCCCGAGTGAATGACTAAATGTTTATGCATGTTCTGGACTGCGATCAGCTTGGAACACAGGTGACACGCCCTCTTACTTCTCACCTTGTACTTGACCCAGGAGGCCTGTTTACCTTTACCTGTAATTTATATGAGTTAAAAACATTTATCAACCCTTTAACAAACGCCAATATTGAGCAATATTCAATTAACATAGCAATGTTTTCGCTGTTTGTTTTCCTCCTCGCTTGAAGGAAATGATGTACACGTATATGTCCATGTGTGTGCGCTCTATATGATAATGGTTTCTAAACTACCCCATCTTCCTCTACGTTAAGATCGTTGTTTACAAACTAAACCTGTGTAAACAGGCCACAGTATCTGCTATTTTAATGTTCACTATCTTTTCTGGACAGTTATGAGCAAGGTTGGGAAGTTGTCAATAATCTAGTTGTAAGCTACGTCAGAAATGTATTTTGTTATTTTTCATGTAGAAGACAATTTATATCAAGAAATTAAAATCTCAATCTCTGAGAGAATCTCTTTAATTGTCCTTAGTGTTAAACCTACATTTTCATCCAATGAGAATGCGTCAATTTGAATTTTTCTGTAGGTTTAATTTCCATAAACTACTATCTGAGTTATACATAGATACCAAATTTTTTTATGCACTTGTCTATACAATGATTATTTCGTCAATTTTAGTAAAAATTCACTTAACCTTGATAGCTTTTTGGCAAGCTGGGTAACACAGATAATTGGTTGCTTCTCTAAACCCTGTATTGTGGGTACTAACTAGAATCTTCTTGTTTAACCCTTTCCCATACAACAAATTTTCGACTGTCCCAAATTGAAAGAGTTTGCAGACTTCATTTCAAAATGTGATGAAATTGAAATGTATTCTTCAGAAAGAGCAGAAAACCTCGTCACGAGCAATTTTTCCTTTTCCCACAAGGTTTTCTAAAGTCGTCTGCAACAAAGTAGTCATATGTCGCTATTGTTTGGGTAAGGGTTAGACACTTCTACCAGTCATTACAAGCATAAAGTTTTAGTTTAATCATATTTCATTGCAATATAAAGGATATGTTTTAGTTCAATCATATTTCATTGCAATATAAAGGATTTGTTTTAGTTCAATCATATTAATCATTGCAATATAAAGGATTTGTTTTAGTTCAATCATATTTCATTGCAATATAAAGGATTTGTTTTAGTTTAATCATATTTCATTGCAATATAAAGGATTTGTTTTAGTTCAATCATATTTCATTGCAATATAAAGGATTTGTTTTAGTTTAATCATATTTCATTGCAATATAAAGGATTTGTTTTAGTTCAATCATATCATATTTCATTTTCATTGCAATATAAAGGATTTGTTTTAGTTTAATCATATTTCATTGCAATATAAAGGATATGTCTTTAGCAGTTAATGAATTACTGCATATTTCTTCATATTAATTATGATATTGATTTTTAAAGCTGATTGGTGGGAAGCTTCAAATTTCAAAATACACTTACTTTGAGCTGATTGATTCCCTGCACTCTTTTGGTTATCAGTATCATTGGTTCCCGAAAAATTATAGTCAGACGAGACTGGCTCCAAGTAATTAGACTGGTCCCCATCAGTATATAAATATGAATCATCTGGTTCCTGTTTCACTATGATGGTTCCTGTACCAGGCTCTGAAGGCTCCATCATGTTTTCATCCATAATGGAACGGTTTTCCGCTATATCGTTTGTTTCTAATTCATCAACTTCTGTTTGGTGATATGTTGACTGGTTTAACATGTTTTCTATCACGGTTCTCTCAGAGTTTTCCATCCCCATTGAAGTTTCAGACAGGCTTTCTGGCATACAGTCTTGGACGACCTTTGATTTATTCTTGACCTTGGCAATGGAGGTCGTGAAACGACCATGACCTTGCCCATAAGGAGCATGTCGGTTCCCTGCATGTGATTTCTTGGTGGATTTAGGGTTAAAGTTTCTTACGACTTTATTTGGATGGCCAGAACTTGTAGATAAGGTTGAAGTGCTTGTTTTATGTTCAACTGCGAAGTATTGAATTTCTGTAAAATCATTAATCTTTTAACATTACAAAATTTAACCCTTTACCAAACAATAACCACATTTGACCAGTTTGTTGCAGACGACTCTGGAACACATTGTGGAAAAAGGACAAATTGCTCTAAACGAGCGATTTATCCTTTTCCCACAATGTTTCCTGCCCTATCAGAAGAGTGTTTTTCAATTTCATCACATTTGGAAATGTCATCAGCAAACTCTTTCAATTGAGGACAGTCGAAAATTTGCCTTTTGGTAAAGGGTTAAGACATTATAACATGACCTATCTTTCTCTCATGTGCATTTTTGTCAATCTAGGAATTTCAAAGCATGAATGGGGCTTGAAAGAAAGTTTTGATAGTATTGTTGGTGGAATAGGAGAAGAACAAACCCATGTTATGATTTTATTAGATTAAACATATTTTATTCAAGAAAAAAATCCCATTATAAATAATAAATTACAAATAATTTATCGGAAGAATCTGAACAGAAGCTATAAGCTTATAAATTCCTCTCCATAATGATTTTATTTATCTGTGCAAACATCTGTGATATACTTAATGTACTGTTGAAAGCAACATTAAACTTAAAATCAGCATGTCCATGGATAGGTCCAAAGCAATTTATGGCAGAGTTCAAAAAATGTAAACAGGTGATAGAGGCTTAATGCAACGGTAGATAACTCTGATCAGATGTTGAAGGGTAAAAAATTACATTAAACATGCTCTCACCTGACAGACAATGAACAAGAAACTGTGACTTGAACTCCGTTCTTGTCTCGAGGAAATGTTTACCTGAGTCTGATCCAAGATAGCCGAGGGAACCGTCCTTCAGACTGGCTGTGAGGATGCAACATTCTTCTTCTCCAAACTCGGATAACTGCTGACCCTTAAATAAATAAAACATTTTTCCCCACATTGTTTCTGTTATTGTATTCAATAACATACTGTAATGTGATGGTAATAGGGTCTATGTATAAATACTACTTCTACAGTCTCGCTGTAGAAGCTGGCTTTTATGGGTGATTCGGTAAAGTGGTGGGCTTTCTCTCGAAGTTAAGCAACATACTAAGTGGTTAGTACCTGAATGGGTGGCCCACGATGGCTTTACTCCGGGAGGGACCTGATACACGTTACAGTAACATTTGCGGACAATTTATGTGTAACGTTTGTTGAATTTTTATCCAAATTAGGGAATCTAATGCATTGTTGAAATGAACATGCTGGTATATATCTACAACACAACCGCTAAGTGTTAATTAATAAGTCTGTACATACCAGGAGCTCTATTTGACTTTTCAAGACAGCCTTTAGGATGAGTTTATAGCCTGGGATAGACTGTAACATGTGTATATCCTGTCCCAGCTTCATGGTTCTTTTAAAGTTGACTGCTTGGGACGGCCACAAATATCCTGGAAACATAATAAATTGCAGCTTTAATCATTTTACAATTCAATATGTTATCATTTTATCCTCCAACTAGAGATAGTTTGGTATGAGCTTAACAAATCAATGTAGACAGTCATGAGAGCTATCAGATTTGATTGGAACGAAATCTTTCTCGTACGAACTAAAGTAAGAGCGAAACTAACCAGATTCAAATCAATCCTTACCGAACAAAACAAAGCGTATGAACGAATGAGAATATACCTAAGTTTATTTCTGAATGCGTTTTATACGAAACAAAAACATCTAAAAACCGTTGAGTATGCGTCATGATATAATCTAGGCAAGCACTTACATTCAAAATCAACAAAACAGCAAAAGCAAAAGGAATTTACTTACGCACCTCTTACGCAGTTTATACCGGAAGTAAAAATTGTAACTACTGGTTCCTGGCTTTTCTCTGTGTCTCTGAATTACAAATCCAAAGTTGATGCACCCAATCGAATGTGTAAAAAGGAGAACGTATACTCAACGACTTTTATCTGGAAAATAATTCAATCGAACCACTTTCGTTAATTTGTCAATTTGTAATTGAAACCTGATTTGGCTCAGAAGAGAAGCCGACCCAACATCTTTTTTTATTTATCTTTTTTCAATTATATGGTCAAAGGGAAACCACTACAATAGCAATATATCATATTTTAAGCCTGAGTTGTTTCCCTTTGACCATAAATCGGACTCGCGGTTAGTCCGAATGATCCATCCTACATACAACATAGGCGTAGGAGTTGGGGGGCAGATATTCAGACCGGGGGAGGGGGGCAGAGCATTAGATATTTGAAAAGAAAAATGAAAGAAACGGAATTTAACAGCAGAATAAAAATGTGTATTTTTTTAGCTTTATCTAAAACCAATTCGCCTTTTGTTACGAACAATAACCGAAATCTTTTTGACGTCATCATCGCAAATAGCAATCTGAATACCAATCGTAACACATCGGGTTTATCCAACGAAAATTCAGCTCACAAAAATACACGGGACGTTTTGAGTGTCGAAAACAGTGGTGTAAAACGTATTCTTAAGGAGTCAAACTCAATCTGCCTTTATGAACGAACGAATACATTCAATACAATATTTCTTTTTATAATAGTGACATGTTTTAAGGACAAAAAGTTGAAACCATACTAGCGCTAAAAAAATGCAAAACTGGGTTAAAATGAGTTATAAATTATGATAGAATATGTTGAAACATGGCGAAACACCACGGGATCATGGCAATATTACGCCTTTACCATTTATCATCTTTGTTTCAAAGTGCTATTTTTCATATATATAATGTACCCACCAATAAATCTTTATTGTTTACATTCGAGTAACATCTAAAATAACAAGTAACGTTACGATAATCGAGTGCCGATCACCTGGTAAGAAAAATCGTGTGAAACACATAATCATATTGTCATTGATCCAATACCAACAACATGAGCATTCAAAATGGAGAATTTCTCGGGATTCGTTGGTTTCCGACGTTTCTCGACTGACCTTGCTTTATCGCAAATAATTAAGAAACCTTACGATATCAACTTGTTTGAAAGCATCACGAGAATGTGTTACAATTTCAAAATCCCTCTAAAGGGGAATTTTGAATTTTGTAAGTAGTTGGCAATTATTCTAGAACTTTCACAATTTAAGTGTAAATAAGGACAAATATGCCTTTAATTAAGTAAATCAAAATAAATCAACATCCGGTCAGGTTTGGCCAATAAGGATCACTTTATTTGCCTTAACCCTTTACCAAACAATAATGACATTTGACCACTTTGTTACAGACGACCTGGAAAACATTGTGCGAATAGGAGAAATTACTCGTAATGAGCAATTTTCTCCTTTTCCCAATTTCATCAAATTTTAAAGTGTCGTCTGCAAACTTTTTCAAAATTGGGACAGTCGTAAATGTTGTGTTTGGTAAAGGGTTGAAGAAAAATGTCTTTATAAAAACGAGGTATATGCAATAATTGTATGATAGCTCTCACTTGATGTAAAATTGTTCATTTACCAATCGCTCCATACGATTAGTCGGCAAAAAATAGCATGTTGGGAGAATGAGCGCAGATTAAATTTACTATATTAATGGTAATTGAAAAAGATGAAGCAAAAGAGATTCAACCTTTTTTTACAATCCTGCAAAGTTTGTTGTGTGGACTTCTTCAAGCATTGAATGTAGTGTAAAGAATACAGTTAGACCTACTTTTTCGATTTTCAGATGTCGCATTTTAGTACATTGCGAAACAATTATGGAGAAGTTAAACAATGAATTAGTTAATTAATTTTAATTAAGTAGTTAATTAATTAATTAATCAATTAATTAATTCTTGTAACTGTATGTCCATAGAATGTCATTGCGTTTAGCGGTGAATTAAACATGAATCATGATTTAGATGCTGAGTGCTCTGAACATAACTATGATTTTCGTTTTATGATTGTTTCTCAGATAGAAAAGTTCGGGATACCGAAAACGAGTTACGATGAGTGTACAGTTCAAGGGAAATAACCAGTACATTCCTGACTTGTATTAGCCTGGTGGAGCCTGGCCCGTTCGTATACCGCGAACTAGGCTAATGCGGGTTAGCATGGGCCAGGACTCCAGGCTAGACTTGTATAAGTTAGAGTTGTCTCCCTTAGATTGTTAAGGTCCTCAGTTTTGGCCCAGAGTGGAAGATTACAACATTGGCGTTTAGCGATGGTTTCAAAAGTAACAAATAAAATGTTAATGCTGATGCATCAAGTCGCCAGCAGAACTTGATTTTTCTTTCTTTATCATAAAGTTATAGGCAATAAAGAAAACAAGAGGGTACTGTTTTACTAAACAGTTTACGCTTAAGATTTGCGTAAGTCTTAAACAACAATTCCTCTTATTTCAATTTTGAGCTATGCAATATTGCAAAGTAACACATCATTGGAATCCTCTTTCCGAGACGCTTCCAATGACGTGTCACATTGCAATATTGTACTTTAATTGAAGAAACTATCCATGTATATCAGTTACGACTTACGCAAATATTTTCCGTAAGTTGTTAAGTAAAACGGTACCCTGGTGTATAATTAGAAATGTTATCTATGTTTCTGTTCGTAGTTACCGTTTTCGTGAAATAATCCAATATATTTTAATCAGAAAATACATTCATCTCTAGTTATTGTTTTAAGATGTGTAAAGACCATCGATAGTCATCGTAAACGTATATCAACGTACATCAATCATTTGTCAATGTGGCATTTTAAAATGACTTCTCCTACCATAGACCAAAATCTAAAGCGTGTCAAATATCCTGCAAGCGGGTAATATGGACATGAATGTTGTGTACTTTATCTGGTTAAAGCGATCACATTATGTAGGGTCTTCTTAAGCAATTTTGATATGATTGGGTTGAAAGTAGTGGTTTGTTAAGTGAAACGTTTTTTGTGAAAGACAACAGTTCTGGTTAACATTAAAATTAATTCACCGACTTGAACTGGTAGAATGTCGTTATGAAAGATTCTATATCCAAAACTTGCTCCGAAAGAATCTGATTGGGAACAAAAAGCATGTTCCGACTTATACTGGTAAACTTTCGTTGGGAAAATATCAACCGTTGTTTGAAATTTGTAATGATCAACAATTATGATTTCCGCCTCATTGGGATAAAAATGTGTATGATATTTATCGACCATTGTCAAGATAAACTATAGGGGTTTTGGTCAATTGTTTGTTCGGTAAACATTTAATGGTCAATGGGAGATAACTAATATATGACACTAGATAAGGAGATGCACGAGTTACTTCCCTTTGACCATATAAGTTTATTTCCTGGTCATGTTACCGGAGGGGAGTTAGTACAAGATGGAGATTCCGTGCAAAAGTAAAAAAAAAGGATTGTTGATCAAATTCGTTATCATCTTGTTTATTACGACGTGTCTGACCACAACAGTCTGTTGTTTTGGTCCGTTTTTGAACTATATAGCGTTCACCCTTTCCACCTCATGGGAATAAAAATGAGTATATATCCTACATCGACCGTAGCCCATGGGAACTTTGGGTTTGTCAATTGTTTGGGTCTTGTCATGATAAATATGTCATTTATATTTCCGCCTCATAGGGATTAAATATGTATGATATACATCGAGCATGGCGTTAAGTATGTGTGCGTCCTTCAGGGATCATCCAAATATCATCTAAGATTAAAACACTTTGTGTGTTTATATGTTTTTCTACTTCTGGCGGCGATAAACAATGACGCATTCTACATCTAAGGAAAAAATCATATAGGACACACGTTGTTAAGTGAATTTCAATGTGACTGCAGTCTACTTCAATGTTCACGTCTGCAGTGTACAAAACACTCCAGATTCCTGCCTTGTATGGGGTCAAATCCAGGAAAGTCGTTACATTACTGAAAAATGTTGACGATGCGTTTAAACCATTACCAAACAGTAACGACATTTGATCACTTTTTTTTCAGGCAACTCTGGAAAACATGTCGGAGAAAACGAAAACTTGCTCGTAACGCGCATTTTTTCCTTTTCCCACACTGTTTTATGCTCTATCAGGGGATTAGTTTCCAATTTCATCACACTTTGAAATGTCGTCTGCAAACTCTTTCAATTCGGGGCGGTCGAAAATTGGGCGTTGGTAAAGGGTTAACGCCATGTTAGGAAATCATCTTAAATGCTTTCATCACATAGAGAAAATAATTAAAGACATATGGTCACAAATATGCGAGAGTGCAAATTAAAATTGCGAAAGCACAGCCTGATAAAGATTAACACTTATGATGTCATTTTTCGATACCAGATGACCTTAGGCGATTTATTTCCTTCATGATGAATACCAGAGGGACTTATGATTTATATCTATAAACGTACAAAAAAAAGAAAGGTATCGTTAAAGAATATTTTTATTTTCATTTGTTAACATCAACATGTTATGGTTAAACACACTTTAAACAGATACACACTTATATGAACACACACACACACACACATACACACATACTTAACACACTTACACACATGTCACCAATTTCACACACATACATCCACAAAACAAGAATTATCAAAGGTCATGAGTATACCCAGAGGTTGTGACTAGAAAGGCACAAACTAGTTACAACTTCTGAGTATCAACGTGTTTTACGGATAACAAATAGTTGGGAATTCTGCAATAACTTTAATACGACAGCATGCAGACGCAATTTATGGTGAGCAATGAGTATGAATGCTGCTGTTACATTGTTTAACGGATAGAAAACATTTGTCGTAGACAACTCCAGTAATTATGGTATCGATCTGCAGTCACGGGTCTAATATTGATTCTAGATTTGAAATAACACATTTATGATTCACAAGTAAAAGAATGTTTGAATGAATATTAAATAAAAAAAAAAAAATATGTTTTCTATAAATATACAAAAGAAATAAAATGAATGCAAGTTATTCCATGGTGTTTAGCTGTAACCATGGTAACAATAGAACATACTATGACTGTCGACATGATGTGTGACCATTGATGTAAGGTTATATGATATTAATATACTAGAGGGGGAGATGGAAGGGTGAGGTTACAGAAGTCGGACCACAGTAACATGAGACCGTGACTCTGACAATGGGAAATGGCTGACGTACAGTTTATCACTGTAGAAACAAATCGCCACGGGTTTCTCCATATAACGTGTTGTCTGATCTAAGACTGGTTTATATCGACTCAGATCAGACTCCAGTTCGTACACTTCCTCGTGCCCGAATGAACTAACATAAACTTTATCTTCACTCCGGTCAACACAAATACCTTCAGGCCATGACCCGTCAATTGTAATTTCGTGCAGAATTCGCCCCTCATCATTGTAACAAACGACTCTGTGGTTATCGTAATCTGTCATGTAAATATTCCCGTTTAGAACAGTTAAGTAAGGATCAAACCAATACTCGGGGATATCAGTCTGGAAGGTTTTTAACGTGACTCCTTCTACAGACAATATAGATACAGAATGGGGAGAAGCGAGAGAAGGTTCCCCACAGACGGTATAAATATTGCCGTCATAAAAATCTATACTATAACATACTTTCTCCGTTTTGATTTTACTGTGTATAACGGCCGGGTTTTTACCCAAATCTATAATCAATATAAAACGTTTCCCTGGTAACGTGACTGCTAACAAATGTTTTCTATCCGGTTTATTGTCTGTTTCGGAAATAGTAGTCTCACTGCAGGACGCTGAGTCCTGTTCAGTCGTTTTGTTTTCGACTATTATTTCCGTAACATCATAAGGTTTAGAGCCAAGCCTTATATAACGTTGTAGCACGTTAGACCCTAAACTAAAGACTTTGATACAATAGTTAGTATAATTACATGCTACCCACCATTTATACGCGTATCCAGTTAATCCAGATATTTCACAATCCTTATCCTTATCTAATCCATGTTTTGTGTCCACATAATCACACACATAAACGTCATCTTCAAATAACTTTTTCTCGCTCTCATCATCGCTCTCGTTCATCATAAAACTCACATACTCAGCTATCTCACTTTCTAACTCTCTATCTTTACTCTCGGCGCGAATATACATGTGGGATCTATTATGCCCTGTAAAACATTTCTCACAAAAATACCTCCCACACACAATACAAAAATATAATGCAATAACGTTCATAACACCATCTATAAAACACGGCTCGCAAAATCCAAGGCGTTTGTCCGTTTCTTGCTGTTCTTTTGGCTCAGTGTCAATGGTTTCCTCGAAAATTTCATCAAACTTTATCTGTTCTTGTCGGGACGGCACGCCGGATTCACCCAGGTTTGATTTTCCTTCAGCCATGATAGTAACTGTAACAATATGGACAAAAACATACAAGCCATGTTGTTAGAAATACAAAAAGGCAATCTATCTGATCACTATACACATTAAGACCAAATACAACTATTTCAATTTACGAAAAAATACAGTAGCCTTTTGAATCAGTATTAACAGTGTATGGGTCAAACAGTTAACACCATTTCAACAATTTTCTGGTCAAATTACGACAGTGTATAGAGTGCTCAGATGAAGTTTCTCTTAAAGGATTACTGTTAGATACAACTCATATTTATGAATTCTTACTGCGACATGTAAGATATGGACTCTTATTAGTGAGGCTGATCTTTGACTACAATTTTACATGGCTATTTTCAGATTGTCTTAACTGACACATTGGTAGGAAGGTTTTCAGAAAACATACCTTAGTGAAGAGTTCGTTTAGAAGAACCACTGTGTCTCTATTCCTTCACAATGGTGGTAGTTGACAGCTGAAATAAAGAAATGAGATAATTACATTTTTGTAGCAGAAATCTTTAAACAGAACCGATATACATTTAAGACAAAAAAATTGTGGGATTCCTAACCATCGTGTACATGTTTCTCTCCTCATAGGATTGAGTTAAGATTGCAATTGGTTAGATCGCTTCTGTTACATTATAGTTTGACTCCGTTTTTCAACAACATATCAGATATATAAGGACGGTCAGTGTACCTCATACGGTCTTTCAAAGTTCTTCAAGTTTTGTTTTCGAACACTGTGTTCCAATTATAAAAGACAAATATTTGATAAAGTTCATAAAACGCCTGAACAACGATTTCAAAATCATCATGTTTACCAGCAGCTCAAACATAGGAACCTTTTATCATTTTAATGCAAGACATGTTTTCAACAGTTATCAATTTGTGCGACAATGCATAAAGCAATGATTTGTGGGTCATTTAAAAAGCCTGATCCAATAAACATTTAAATGGTCAGTTCAGGTGTACACATATGTAATAGATCTACATGTGTATTATTTCATCAAACTTCTCACTATTCCCCTATACAGCGATTCACGTGAAGGATTTATGGTGGAAATATATTGCGACCAATCATCGTTTTTACCTGAATCAACAGATCTGTACTTCAATAATTTCTCCACGGACCTTGTGCCTTCCTCGCTTTTATTTCGGCTGAAAAACATGAAAAATATATAAATATTCACTGGCATTATACAATAAAGCAATGTAGATATTTAATTGCGTGCATATTGATCGGACGAGTCATACACTCTCTGGTCTTACGTTATATCTTCATAACCGATCTGAAAAGGTGAACTTTATATCCGAAGTGTTTTTCTTATTCTGATGACATTGTTCAAAATGTATCGATCAAAGGAAATCTGCGTGTATATATCACCACCAAGTACACACAGGCGTTTAATCAATAGAATTAATCACAATTCAATGTAGATCTATGTAAACTATGTGTGAATGTCAAAACCGCGTCTGCATATCGTTAAACAGTAACGCGGTGCTTCATTAATAAGATTGAATTACGAATCCTACACACCTCTCAACCCAACTTTAGAAATTAGAATGGTATTTATGCGTGTAAGCAGTCTCTATAAAATCATTATTTATCACAACAAACAAAAAGATACCGTGAGATACACTCCTAGTAGTAAACCCACTCTCTCCGATAACACCAAGTTCATTCATGAATGATAATATCTATATCCGTGTAGTACCGTCTAGCCTGCACTGGCCGACTTTCTAGTTAACGCGCTCGAGACAAATTACGTCATTCTTTTGATGACGTCATAGCTATTATGTTTGTGGTGTCGCACCTGAGGTTTATCCAATGAATGCAAACGTGTATATATATATATATATATATACACACAAACACGGTTTGCCAAAAATAGTAACATTCTTAAGGTGAAGGCCGTTTTGAAATGAGGCTTGCGAGTAAACAAACCGATTCCGACGTACTACACAGTACCAAAATGATCTGTGTCTCCTAGATACAGCGTTCGGACACCTTTCGGTGCCGAGATTTCAATGAACTGTGATGTCCTGTCTCAAGAGGGTTTCAAGATTAAGCATTTGGCAGCGCTTTATATATTTTTATCTGTGTGAATACTAACCCAATACCCCATTAAACCACACGTTACCGCACCTCTCACAAATGACTTTAAAAACCACAGCGGCAAAATGCAGAATAACTCCATTTGTAACATAGGCGTAGGAGCCGGGGGGGGCCAGAGACTGGGGGGCCAGAGTATACTTTGGCCCCCCCAATATTCACAATGGAAGGTGAAGATTTTTGGAAAGAAAAAATGAAAGAAATGGAATTTTACAGCAAAATCAATATAAAAGTGTATTTTGTGCTTTATTTAATACCAATTCGCCTTTTGTTACGAACAATAACCAAAACATTTTGACGTCATCATCGCAAATGGCAATCTGAATACATCGGGTTTATCCAATGAAATCTCAGCTCACGGAAAGTAGTTTCGACTAACGAAAACAGTGATGCAAAACATACTTTAAGCAGTCAGACTCTATATTGTATTTAAATATATATAGTCATTTTTTTTTACGTAATTGTAGTTGAAGTCGTGGCGGTGACAGCATGGTGGCTGTTTCTTTTAGTTTGTATCAGTACAATATGCTTTCCGCGTGAGATCGAGTCTTGGCCCATCCTATTTTCTTTTTCTTTTGGTTATTTTGTCTTAACTAAGATACACAATTTCATACGCTTTCTTTTAATTCATTCAATGATATTGAATTTGTAGACGCATGATTAGTCATGAGAAAGTTTAGGAACATTTATTCTTAGACCGGTCCTCATCTGAAGTTGGCCCCCCCAATGTTGAAAACGCTCCTACGCCTATGTGTAACATGGTTTATAACTTATATCAGAGAGGGAAAATGTTGCTTCTTAAATATTAATTGCTCTTGCATATGAAGTTGAATAATTCACAAATCCCCATATTGGTACAATGGGTTAATCAAAGATAGTAGTATCATTTTTTATATGAAATTAGTACATAATTGAAGGAATAAAACACTTTCAGTGGCAAATTTAAAAAAAAAAGTTTTGTTCATGTTGATGATACATTGTACATAAGAAGATGACCTTAGAAATTGTTTCTAAAAATTGAGAAAATACTCATAAAGACTCTATCAAATACCACAAACAAGTCGGATTTTCATATATTTTTAATTATTGTCTGTAATTACTAGTTGGATCTGCCCGAAATCAAATTAGAAGGAAAGAGTTAATGAAAGTTGTGACCTTTTTCCGAATTTTTTTTTAATGCTCCTTGGTCACATAAGTCTTTAGTCCTTATTACATAGGCTATTTCCAGTTCACCATTCACCAGTTCACCATATTTGTTTTACATCGGTTGTGAAGGAAGCTTAAAGCTTGTTCAAAGCCACTCTCGATGACTGCTTCCTGGATACCAAACCAGTAATCGCGCAGGTTTTGTGGGTTAGTCCCGGAATTTTCACCTCGCCTTATAGGGATTCGAACCCGGGACCCTCGGTACAATAGCCCGACGCTCTACCACTGCACCAATGCCGCCTACGAATTAAAAAGGACAGAACAAACTAATATGCGGAATACACCTGATTTGATGTTTCTAAACGACATCAATTGCCTTATTATTTATAAGTCAATCAGCTGGACAAAATGAGCAAGCTACTAATCATCTATATTGAATCATTTATTTGCCTGTGCCATGCCATAAGGCTCTAAATAAACCAGAAGAATGTTTAGGTAATTGGTTTGTCAGAATCACTTCCATTGTATATGTATATATGATAGCAGAAAGCTTCTGAGTTTGGAGCAAATGCTTTAAAACATCGGCAATGTTGTGATGTTTGAAAACAAACCAGGCTGGTGCTTGGATGAAGGCGGTCTTTCGGGTTTCATTTGAATAGTCCAGAAAATTCAATTGTTGCCCAAGGAATTGGTAGTTTTCTATACTAGTAGAGTTTTAGTAAAATTTCGTAAATTATAAATCCGGTATGTCGAAATAGTGTCAACAACCTAAAAATAGTGTCAACAACTATAAAGATAGTGTCAACAACTGTAAAAATAATGTCAACAACTGAAACAATATTGTCAACATGTAATTACAGACTCTTTAGGATGCCAAATTGACTTTTGGATGTTAAATAACCTAAAAGAAATACCCTTATAAATCTACCTTCAGAATTCTTTTTGAACAAACAAATGTAAAGCCACATGAGAGTCAATGGAAATTATTTCTTTGTAAGAACAAAATTTGATGAAACTAAGGGACTAAGTGGTAAACTCAAATTCGTTGAACATGTTTTAGGAAGAAAAAAGCTCTTTTGGACTTAATATGGCCCTAAATGTACGACCCGTCGTCTTATGAATATCAGTAGTGAAAACTATGGAGACGACTTGTCACGGTACAATAATTAATGCAACATATACAACGTTATTTTGGACGAAAGATAAGGAAAAAGATTTGTTTAATGATAGAAAAATTATCAAATTCTATCAAACTGTCCATATAATTTCTTTATTTTTTGGGGTGTTACAGAAGAAATCTTTCGAAGAACAACCCCTTTACGCAATGCAATTACAGTTGACGTTTGTCACGTGACTATTTTATTCCTCAGAAAACAAGATGGCTGCGAAACCGTGTTTGTGTGTATTTCACAGCTCACGGAAATACCCGAGTAGTTTCGATTGGTCGCACCTGTTACCAGGTAGAACTATTTATGTATTTTGACTATCAACTTTTGGCGCATTTGAAATAAATGAATTTGGTTGGTTGGTTGGTTGGTTTTTTAATTTGTTTTACATCGAGTGTGAAGGAGGCTATATATAAGCCCATCGTGTCACTCCCGATGATTGCTTCCTGGACAATACACCAATTGACTTTACGACAGACTTTGATTGACAGCTGGAATTGACCAATCAGCGAACAGGACTGTTACTATCAGCCATTTTCTCCAACAAGCTCCGCGACTACGTCAACACATATCACTATTATGCTTTGATTTTTCTTCGTCAATATTGTTTAAAATGGTAAAGAGTTAATGTAAAAGTACTTATAATAGATACATAATGAATAAGGAGAGACTTATGGGTGAAGTAGGGTTTCCGAAATCTGTAACATATATTGTGAAATGCCTGAGAAAAACACCCAATAAGTAAATTCATGCATACCGTTAATGTATACGCTGTAAAGAATAGAAATATGAAATATTGTTTTATTTTAATTTTGTTCTTTCAGAATAAAGTAAATGTTTTTTTCTTTAATCTTCGTTTGAAAACGAAAATTCTATGTTTTTAAAAACGGAATAAACACAAAGTGACAAATGTCAATAGTTTTATTAACTCGGATGATCCAAGCTGTAACTGCGTGAGTGAAATATCTACGTCTGGATCATTCGGACTATAGTTTTATTGGATTATGAATCAAATGTAATCTAAAAATACATGACAATTTTGATCGATAATGATGTGAGAGGACATGGTTTCCAGTTAGATATATACGAATTCTTCAAATTGGATTTTAATTAAACAAATAACCGCCTACCTGTAATGATCGATGTATCGTATCCAAATTTTAAAGCCATTACAAAAGACAAACACATTTCTCCTTGTTTCAACTTAATCCGAATACAATAAAGAATCTGAGAGATATGATTGCTTTGATATGTTGTAAAACACACCCTTGGTGGTCAATGGTTGATCACAAAGACCGCCGATCGGCTAAACAATAAAGGATTTGTCAATTGACCATAAAGTGCAACTATGTCAGATTGACGTTATTTAGCGTAATAACCCTTAATCCTTGTAACAATCGAAATTTGTTAACCCTTTACCAAACAATAAAGGATTTGTCACTTGACCATAAAGTGCAACTGTGTCAGATTGACGTTATTTAGCGTAATAACCCTTAATCCTTGTAACAATCGAAATTTGTTAACCCTTTACCAAACAATAACGACATTTGACCACTTTGTTGCAGACAACTATTGTGGGAAAAGGAGAAAAGCTCTTAACGAGCAATTTTTCGTTTTCCGACAATGTTTTCTGCCATATCGAGAAGACTTTTCATCATTTTCATTGAAATGTGGTCTGCAAACTCTTTACATTTGGGACAGATGAAAATGTTGCGTTTGGTATAATGAACCTTAGTTCGTAATCCAGTAGCAAAAGCTATAATAATCGAGTGAGTAGCATACAAAATATTATGTTCAAATGGCTTTATTAGCATCTTAAATGGCTACAAAATAGGGACTGTTGTTATCAGCATGTTCTTACATCAGAATCGCAACATGACTAGCTTTACTATACCATTTTCAGCATGATAAAATCAGTAGGTCTGTATTTTGAATCATTCAGGATACGCTATTTTAGTAGAATCAAAATTCAAAACGTTAAACAAAAAAATGAGGTCATTTTGTTCGTAACGAACAAATACTCCATAATAACTGTTTTGAAGTAGCATGTAATACGGTCATTTTGAAGGTCCGGTCGAACCAGTGCCGAACGGACCAATGTCGATCAGACCCGAGTCCGGTGGGATTATGAACCGATCGTATTGGTATCGATCGGACCCCACTGGGGTAAAACACTCCTTTAACGCCAAAGACACATTATAACAGAGCTGTTATCTATGTCTCTGCTAACGCTCACAAATTCAAAATCTTCTTTACAAATTGTCACGCTATGTATGTAGCATCCAGCAACAAATGCGAGGGCTTATTTTTTAAGAATATCTCCGATTTAAAATAAGAATATCCGAAATTGTCGGCAAAGTCAGACAGGGATCTAATTTCTGCATTAACGCTATCCTACATTCTACACGGAATGTCGGAGAAAATTAGAGTGACCCCCCTGTTTTTGGTGGGCGTGGTTAACTGCTCTGTGTCGTAAGGTCAAATAACCCGCCTCACGGGGATTCGAACCCGGGGCCCTCGGTAAAGTACCCGACGCCCTACCACTGTGCCACTGTCGCCCACTTAACATTGTAGTCAGAGGGAATTCAGCATCTCAAAAGCAAAAGGTGTGACATCAGCAAAATATATTATCTAATTAATACAGAAAATTGAGCCATGAACAAAGAGGCAAACAGTTTAAACACATTAACCTGTATGCACCGAAAAGACCACAGATCAGCATTTACACAAAGAAAAACACAGATCAGCCTTTACACAGAGAAAAACACACATCAGCCTTTACACAGAGAAAACCACAGATCAGCCTTTTATCGAGAAAATACAGATCAGCCATTGTACATAGAAAAACACAGACCAGTCTTTATACACAGCGGGTGGAACACAGTTTACTTAACATACACACATTAATTAACCTGGACATAATAAGGCGATCAAATTATGTAAACTTAAAAAGGTCTTAACAAAATGAGGTGAACAAGAATCAACATTATCACAATAAATGTGAAGAATATGGATTACCCAAAACACAATTATCACACAGATCAGAATCAACAGACTGAGGTGAGCTTTGATGAGCATGAATACAATAAGGTGAACACATATCAGTAGGAACACATTTTTAAGCAAAACAGATCAGCCTCAACACAACCAGGGTACAATAAAAAGACAATGAGGTGAACACACATCAGTCTGAACACAATGAGGTGAACACACATCAGTCTGAACACAATAGGGTGAACACATATCAGCAATAATTCAATAAGGTGAACACATTTCAGTCTGAACACAATAAGGTGAACACATATCAGTATGAACACAATGAGGTGAACATGGTTCAGCATCATCAAAATGAGGGGAGCTCGGATTAACATAAAAACAATCAGGAGAACACGAATCAGCCAGAACACAGTGTGGAGAATACACATTATTCTGAACACAATGAGGTGAACACATATCAGTCTGAACACAATAAGGTGAACACATATCAGTATGAACACAATGAGGTGAACACGGTTCAGCATCATCAAAATGAGGGGAGCTCGGATTAACATGAAAACAATCAGGAGAACACGAATCAGCCAGAACACAGTGTGGAGAATACACATTAGTCTGAACACAATGAGGTGAACACACATCAGTCTGAACACAATAGGGTGAACACATACCATTCTTAACACGATATGGTGAACACATATCGGTCTGAACTCAATGAGGTGAACAAGGATCAGCAAGAATTCAATAAGGTGAACACATTCCATTCTGAACACAATTATGTGAAAACATATCAGTCTGAACTCAATGAGGTGAACACATATAAGTCTTAATACAATGAGGTGAACACATATCAGTCTTAATACAATGAGGTGAACACAAATCAGTCTGAACACAATGAGGTGAACACAAATCAGTCTGAACACAATGAGGTGAACACATACCAGCTTGAACACAATGAGGTGAACACAAATCAGTCTGAACACAATGAGGTGAACACACATCAGTCTGAACACAATGGGGTGAACACATATCATTCTTAACACGATATGGTGAACACATATCGGTCTGAACTCAATGAGGTGAACAAGAATCAGCAAGAATTCAATAAGGTGAACACATTTCATTCTGAACACAATTATGTGAAAACATATCAGTCTGAACTCAATGAGGTGAACACATATAAGTCTTAATACAATGAGGTGAACACATATCAGTCTTAATACAATGAGGTGAACACAAATCAGTCTGAACACAATGAGGTGAACACAAATCAGTATGAACACAATGAGGTGAACACATACCAGCTTGAACACAATGAGGTGAACACAAATCAGTCTGAACACAATGAGGTGAACCCATATCAGTCTGAACACAATGAGGTGAACCCATATCAGTCTGAACACAATGAGGTGAACACATAGCAGCCTGAACACAATGAGGTGAACACATACCAGCTTGAACACAATGAGGTGAACACATATGAGTCTTAATACAATGTGATGAACACAAATCAACTTGAATAAAATGAGGTGAACACGGATCAACAAGAACATAATTTGGTGAACACGGATCAGTCTGAACACAATATGGAGAATAGACATCAGTCTGAACACAATTAATAAATAGAAACAGATCAGAAGGACACAATTCGGTGAACACACATCTGTCTGAACACAATGAGGAGAACACAGATCAGTAGGGACACAGTGAGGTAAACAATGGCCAAGCACAAATAGGTGAACACGAATCACCGTGAACACAATGAGGTAACACGGATCAGCCTTGAAATAATAAGATGAACGTCAACCCAATACTTAGGATCAACAGATAAACACATAAGCATGACAGTGTACAGAGCCACAATGGTAAACACGAAACTGTCTGATTTAAACAAGGACGACGCAGATTAGTCTGAACAAAATGATTAGAACATATAGCAGTCTGAGTAAATGAGGTGATAACGTATCAGCCTGAACACAATGAGGTGAACACTCATCTTTATGAACACAATCAGGTGAATACGTATCAGCCTGAGCATAATGGGGTGAATACGTATCAGCCTGAACACAATCGGGTGAACACAAAACAACATGAACAAAATACAATTATTAGAACACGGATCAGTCTGAGCATAATGAGGTGAATACGTATCAGCCTTAACACAATCGAGTGAACACGAAACAACATGAACAAAATACAATTATTAGAACACGGATCAGTCTGAGCATAATGAGGTGAATACGTATCAGCCTGAACACAATCAGGTGAACACAAAACAACATGAACAAAATACAATTATTAGAACACGGATCAGTCTGAGCATAATGAGGTGAATACGTATCAGCCTGAACACAATCGGGTGAACACAAAACAACATGAACAAAATACAATTATTAGAACACGGATCAGTCTGCGCATAATGAGGTGAATACGTATCAGCCTGAACACAATCGGGTGAACACAAAACAACATGAACAAAATACAATTATTAGAACACGGATCAGTCTGAGCATAGTGAGGTGAATACGTATCAGCCTGAACACAATCGGGTGAACACAAAACAACATGAACAAAATACAATTATTAGAACACGGATCAGTCTGAGCATAATGAGGTGAATACGTATCAGCCTGAACACAATCGGGTGAACACGAAACAACATGAACAAAATACAATTATTAGAACACGGATCAGTCTAAACATAATTAGGGGCTAATATGTATCAGCCGTTGATATCAGTTTTTAAAAAAATTGTTCAGCAAAAATGAGAAACAAGGTGAAACCTGAAGGTGGTCCCAGGTTCAAGACCCAACAGCGCTGCTGGTTTCGTAGAATGAGTCCTAGTCTATTACTGCTGTTTACCGGAAACCAGTAATATACCTAAATATTGTTGTCACTATAATTAACCCCTTCAAAAAAGGACAACAGTGCAAGATCTGAAGTCAGCCTGACCATCCTTAATTAGAGGTTTGCGTGTTTCCAAATTCAAATTTTGATAAAAAAAGAATCTAAAGAGCAGCAAGAGTGGCCAAATTTAACAATTGGACAAACTATTCTGAATCAAATACCGATTAAGTAAATATAAGAATTGAAATTTTGCGTAGTTCAAGGCGCGTAATTTATACCCCATGTCCCGGGTTAAATTCCTGACGGCAACATTTCAAATTGGAGTCGAATGTTGAGCAGGATAGGGGCCTCCGTATCCGAATGGTAATAGTATACACACAACCACGGTTTGTCAAAAAAAGTAACATTGTTAAGGTGAAGGTCATTTTGAAACGAGGCTATCGAGTAAACAAACCGATTCCGACGTACTAAACTGTATCAAATTGATCTGTGTTTCAAACATATAGCGTGCGGACACATTTCGGTGCCGAGATTTCAATGAAATTTGATGTCCCGTCTCAAGAGGGTTTTAAGATAAAGCATTGGCAGCGCTTAATATATTTTTTTTTCTATGTGAAAATATTTGTTAAAATGAACATTAACCCATTACCCCATTAGACCTCACGTTACCTCTCTTAATTAACTTTCAAAAGCGGTCAATTACAGAATAACTCTATTTGTTACAATGGTTTATAATTTGTATCAGAAGAAAAAATATTGTTTCCTGAATATCTTTTGCTCCTGCATTGTAAGTTAAGTTTTTTATAATTCACAAACCCCATATGGGATAATGGGTTAATCAAACATAATGGTATCATGTTAACATGAAATAAGTACATACTTGAAGGTTAACATGAAATAAGTACATACTTGAAGGTTAACATGAAATAAGTACATACTTGAAGGCACAAATCAGTTTCAATGCCATACTTTTTTTAGTTAGTGTCTGCAATTTCTCTCGATTTAGACCTGCTTAAAGATTCTATTAGAAGGGAAGAGTTAAAGAAGGTTATGACGTTTTTGTCAAGTTTGTCTTTTGCTGCTCCTTGGTTACATATCATAGATCTTGTTCTTTTCAATTCAATTCAACGGGTTATTAGTAAATTCAGGTCACCGGTCCATAACACATAATATATAAAAAATATTACATAAAACATATTACATAAAACATAATGCATAAAACATAATGCATAAAAAGATAATGTATAAAACATAATGCATAAAACGTAATGCATAAAACATAAAGCATGAAACATAATGCATTAAATTTTAATGCATAAAACATAAAACATAATGCATAAAACAACAACAACAACAACAACAACAACAACAACATATTTCTATATGTTGTCCTTGAATTCAACAATGACGTTAGACGATCTAGATAAATAGATTCAGATAACTTGGGTATAAAGCGATTGTTTATTTCACATTTCATACGCTGTGTGTCTGTTCATATAATTGGTAATAGTTGAAATGTTAAGTATACTATTGCGATCGATAGAAGGACATTTTCTATCTGGCTATCAACACAAAATATAGTGAGAAGCGGGGTCTGCCTTGCAAACTTTCATAAATCCACGTTCGGCGCGAGTACTGGTTATGATCCAGGAAGCAAAGTGGAGAGTGATTTATCTAAGTTGTAAGAACTTGTTTCACAATCGATGATAGATAAATAAGTTTAAACTAAACTAAACAAAATATAGGCTATTAATTTAGTAAACTTTCATTCAATCATTATTTTAAGCAGTCCAGCTTTATTAGTGTAATTAGACAGCATGTATAGCACTTAGAAGTCATACGGACACAAAAACAGTACACGTAAAACATAATGGTATCACTTGAGTTAAAGTTAGAATATAGTATATTCATATAAATTAAATAGGTCAGACATCTCATTTTTGACGGGCCTTCAGACCTGTCTATGCTGTCGTACTGAGAAGGTTATCCGCATTTCTCCTAACTTACAAACACATCGTGTTTTGAGCTCGGAACCACTTTGGCGGTTTATTGGATTATTTTATCAATCGCAACGTTTCGGCGCATGCGTATGACAAACACTTCGGTGAGATTTGAGATCAATTGTATTTTATTGTGTTCGAGTTGTTAAAAAAAATACAAGGCAAAACTAACTCATAGACATAAACCAAACTCAATTAATATTTAATGATATCTTCTTCTTTCTGTGTCTGCTTCTTACGTGTACAATAATGAAAATATTGATTGACATTATGTCGTTGTAGCATCCTGATTAAAATCATTACAAAACCTTTACTATGGTCGTGCCCAAACACTACCAGGCGCCAAATGAACTTGTACTTTGGATTTGAGAAAGTTTACTCAGCTATCGTTTTTGTTGTATAAAAGTATCGGTGATAGTGTTTTATCCATACATTTAACTTGAACGAATTGTACGTGAAATTGGCGGATGAATTCATTATCACGAGCCTTTGTATGAGGGTCTCCCTTTTTCTATACTTGGCCTCAAATATACTTGCACTATAACATGGTTTATGGAATGCCTATAACAAATTAATCACTAAAAAAAGTGGTACAGTGAAAGTATTTATTGAAGCGAAATGTTAATGTCATGGTTTAAAATCTTGATGAAAACTTATTTAGACGCATTGACAGCAGGCGATCTTCATACGACAATTCTTTTGTCATGACGTCTTTTATTGAATGTTCAAATAATTCATCCACAAGCCAGGACAGGACAGGAAGAAGTGAATTAAAACCATAATACAGTGTTGAGTGAATAAGGACATTTATTGCAAAATGTCATAACAAATATTACACTTCTTAAGAGTGTTATCTCAGAACAAAATCATATTCACTTGTAAGAGTGTCGTAAAGACAACTCAACTAAATTTACACTTCTACTGACTGGGTGGCCAAACAAACCGCGTCTTTTATATCAACTGTCGTTCAAATATTTCGACATTTTATGTATTCATTGCTACAGTGCACGTATATCCGATGCCAAGTATAGAAAAAAGGGAGAGGTTTTTTCTCCTTTTCTTACAATATTTTCTACCCTTTCCTTTAACATCTCTCATATGTGTCACAAACTAAACTGATGTCTGCATTTCTTTTCAATTATAAAAAAGATTTTATATTTGTTGCTTGTTTAAGGTTTAATATAGGTATAATTTCCTGAAGACAAAACACATTTCAGGAACAAGGTTTCTCGATAATTATTCTTGGTTTAAACAAATTTATCTTGACACTTGAAATAACACTATTCTATTGGCGCTTAAATATTAAACTTAATGTCAATAGTTAGAATCTTGTCTGCTTGCTTTTCATCCTAGTTCTAGCAACAAAGCCTGTCTCTTGGTACTACCAGTACTTTTTTTTTAGAATATTGTAAACATACAAAGCCTATTTCTTTATGACCTTACGGTTGTCAGGCGCTTTAAGTCTTATTGTATCGGCAATTTCGAATAAAAATGGGCAAAGCAAACTGAAAAAACCGTTTAATTTTTGAACGAACCTGATGTGAACTGTGTGTTTGATAATTATGAAAGACTTCGATCGCATTATCATCAGTGGATCAGCTAGACAAAATGAGTTACTTACTGATCCTGTGCATTGAATTATTCATTTACATGTGCCATGTCACAAGGCTCTTAAAAGTCAAAAAACATATGTAGGTAATTAGGTTTTCAGAAGCACTTCCGTTGAGTTTATGATAGCAGAAAGTTACTACTAAATTGATACAAATGCTATAAAGACAAACCCGGCAATAGTGTGATGTTTATAAACAAACCAGGTTGGTGCTTGGATGAACGATAAAAAAAAAAATCAGAAAATTCAATTGTCGCCCGAAGGGTTGGTAGATTTCCAAAACAATTGTGTTTTGTTGCAGTCTCATAAGAGTCAGTGGAAATTCTTTCTTTGTAAAAACAAGTTTGGATTGGCTCAAACCAAAGATCTTTTAATCTTAAATAGGTCTTTGATCAAACGCAGAGGCTGTGTGCTAAACTCAGATTCGGTGAATACGTTTTAGGAACTAAGAAGCTCTATTAGATGTCAGTAGTGGTAACTACGACATATCACGGTACAATATTTAATTCAACATATACAACCTCTTTTGCAGTGAAAGATAAGGAAAGAAATCTGTTTTATGATAGAACGATGATCAAAGTTTATAACTGTCTATATCATTTCTTTTTTTGTGGTTCGTAGAACAAACAACCTTGCGGACGCAATGCGATAACAGTGGGCGTTGGTCACGTGACTATTTGTTTACTCAAAAAACCTTAGAACGCCAAGGTGGCGACGAAACCGTGTTTGTGTGTAAAAAACATGAAACCAAATGGCCCCTTTTCTGCAAAAGTGTTCTTGTGCAAGATGGAGGCATCTATCCGAGTGTTAAGAGTATAGAATTTGACACCACATGGCCCCTTTCTACATCTGTTCAAAGTAACGGTAAATTTTGATTTTTAAGAGAGGTAGTATCCCGGCTGACTACCGAAATGCCGATATTTGTACCCCACGTATGGTCAACGTTTTGGGGGCAAACTAGTCTGGGGCTCTTCTCTATCGATTAATAGCTGGGTAACAATACAACCGAACTACTGTTTACGCGATGTGACACCCTATCTTTCTGACAAATTGATACGAGATAGGACGGATATCTCGTTACCCATAACTCTCACATGAAGCACAATGTGTTAAGTTGGGATAACAATGAAATAACACAAGACAAGCAACAAACGTTGTTCATATGAGATAACAAAACTGGCCAAGTCATGTAATCATTACTAATAGGCTCTTCTTATTTGGTGTAAGAACAATTACATTAAACGAAACCATAAAAACATTGTAAAAAGTGTAGTTCATTTAAAATTCTCGTTGGCAAACGTTTTTTTCGAGAAACTTTCAAACTTGAAACCATCTTTATACAAAAATTGCAAGTGTAAAAGATAAAAAAATGGACATATGCTGTAATGGGTAGAAGTGGGTCAAATAAACAGTTCGCCTGACCCGGATGTTAAGTTTATCTTGATCACGAGGTAGACACTCGAGAAGCATGTGATGTCCATCAAGGAGGTCATGTGATACTGAAAATTTACCTCTCCGAAATCCATTGTACATTGTACTTGTTTGTAAGTTGATATCATATGGACATACTTTTCTTATGACTTTCCATGATTTTATTTCGTAACAGCGGAATGGGCCCCTGGTCCCAAACAGGTAATACGGCGGGAAACTTGCCCGAGAAGAAGGGTCGATAAAAAGAGTTAAAACTAAAAAGCCATGTATCCTTGCAATATGCAAACGCTATTAAGTTACTGCTGCAAAAATGACTTCAACTTCATTTCAACAAAGTACTCTTTAATGCCTTTTGAGCATTTACCGAAGAGAGTTTGGCTTTTGTCGGTGTAGAGTGTTTCTTTAACAGTTTAAAAGATAGCGTGCCCCGATGTGTATTTACACTGAACAGCCGACTATTAGTAGTCAGGCAAGAGGAGTAGTTGGTTAGTTGGACAATCCTATCAATCGGAAGGGTGGTCGTGAATTTAAGATAAGATAACATATGATATGTGTACGTAGATAACATGATCGTTTTCAAGAGTTGTCCGTTACAAAAGAAACATTGAAACCAGGGCCCCCTGCATATTAAGATAACCATTTTGATAAATTATTACTGACCACTAAGTTCTGATATATGAACATGTAAATGCCCTCCCTATTTTTTATATTACTTCTGAAAACCAGGCACCGTGTTATACGATATTTACAGCGAAAACATGTGGTTTTTGATTAGATCTATATACTCTTACATTAGCCATTACCACTATATATGGTATTTACAGCGTAAACATGTGATCAATAATTAGATCTATATACCCTTGCATTAGCCATTACCACTATATATACTGTACATCGTAAACATGTGATCAATAATTATATCTATATACTCTAACATTAGTCATTACCACTATATATACTGTACATCGTAAACATGTGATCAATAATTATATCTATATACTCTAACATTAGCCATTACCACTATATATACTGTACATCGTAAACATGTGATCAATAATTAGATCTATGTGCTGTAACATTAGCCATTGCCACTATATATACTGTAAATCGTAAACATGTGATCAATAATTAGATCTATATACTCTTACATTAGCCATTACCACTATATATACTGCACATTGTAAACATGTGATCAATAATTAGATCTATATACTCTAACATTAGCCATTACCACTATTTATACTGTACATCGTAAACATGTGATCAATAATTTGATCTATATACTCTTACATTAGCCATTACCACTATATATACTGTACATCGTAAACATGTGATCAATAATTAGATCTATATACTCTTACATTAGCCATTACCACTATATATACTGTACAGCGTAAACATGTGATCAATAATTAGATCTATATACCCCTTACATTAGCCATTACCACTATATATACTGTACATCGTAAACATGTGATCAATAATTAGATCTATATACTCTTACATTAGCCATTGCCACTATATATACTGTACATCGTAAACATGTGATCAATAATTAGATCTATATACTCTTACATTAGCCATTACCACTATGTATACTGTACATCGTAAACATGTGATCAATAATTAGATCTATATACTCTTACATTAGCCATTACCACTATATATAATGTACATCGTAAACATGTGATCAATAATTAGATCTATATACTCTTACATTAGCCATTACCACTTTATATACTGTACATCGTAAACATGTGATCAATAATTAGATCTATATACTCTTACATTAGCCATTACCACTATATATACTGTACATTGTAAACATGTGATCAATAATTAGATCTATGTACTCTTACATTAGCCATTACCACTATATATACTGTACATCGTAAACATGTGATCAATAATTAGATCTATACACTCTAACATTAGCCATTACCACTATATATACTGTACATCGTAAACATGTGATCAATAATTAGATCTATGTACTCTTACATTAGCCATTACCACTATATATACTGAACATCGTAAACATGTGATCAATTATTAGATCTATATACTTTTACATTAGCCATTACCACTATATATGGTATTTACAGCGTAAACATGTGATCAATAATTAGATCTATATACTCTTACATTAGCCATTACCACTATATATAATGTACATCGTAAACATGTGATCAATAATTATATCTTTATACCCTTACATTAACAATTAACCACTATATATACTGTACATCGTAAACATGTGATCAATGATTATATCTATATACTCTAACATTAGCCATTGCCACTATATATACTGTACATCGTAAACATGTGATTAATAATTAGATCTATATACTCTTACATTAGCCATTACCACTATATATACTGTACATCGTAAACATGTGATCAATGATTATATCTATATACTCTTACATTAGCCATTACCACTATATATACTGTACATCGTAAACATGTGATCAATAATTAGATCTATATACTCTAACATTAGCCATTACCACTATATATACTGTACATCGTAAACATGTGATCAATAATTAGATCTATATACTCTTACATTAGCCATTACCACTATTTATACTGTACATCGTAAACATGTGATCAATAATTAGATCTATATACTCTTACATTAGCCATTACCACTATGTATACTGTACATCGTAAACATGTGATCAATAATTAGATCTATATACTCTAACATTAGCCATTACCACTATATATACTGTACATCGTAAACATGTGATCAATAATTAGATATATATACTCTTACATTAGCCATTACCACTATATATAATGTACATCGTAAACATGTGATCAATAATTAGATTTATATACTCTTACATTAGCCATTACCACTATATATACTGCACATCGTAAACATGTGATCAATAATTAGATCTATATACTCTTACATTAGCCATTTCCACTATATATGGTATTTACAGCGTAAACATGTGATAAATAATTAGATCTATATACTCTTACATTAGCCATTACCACTATATATACTGTACATCGTAAACATGTGATCAATACATAGATCTATGTACTCTTACATTAGCGATTAACCACAATATATACTGTACATCGTAAACATGTGATCAGTAATTAGATCTATATACTCTTACATTAGCCATTACCACTATATATAAAATGTACATCGTAAACATGTGATCAGTAATTAGATCTATATACTCTTACATTAGCCATTACCACTATACAGTGAACCCTCGTTTATCCGGACACCGATTATCTGGATGTCTCGCAATCCGAACAAAATTGTAAGGGAACGGAATTATTGGACCAGTTTATTGCAGACGAATTTTGAAAACATTGTGGGTAAAGGAGAAATTGCTCGTGACGAGCAATTTCTCCTTTACCCACAATGTTTTCTGCCATATCAGAAGATTATCTTTGAATTTCATCACGTTTTGATATGTCTTCTGCAAACTCTTTCAATTTGGAACGGACGACAATTGCTAAAGGGTTATAAGTATACACCGCTCATACAGACCGTTTATGTCTTAATGTGAATAAGAACATGCTCTGCTTCATTAGTCCGGATTATTCGGTAAACCGGACGTTTTGTTGGGAACGGACGTGTTCGGATAAACGAGGGTTCACTGTATATACTGTACATCGTAAACAGGTGATCAATACATTAGATCTATATACTATTACATTACCATTTAAAGATGATGCAGAACTGTATAAACATTGACTCTGTTGTATAGTACAAGTAAGTAGATCTACTTATTTTTTCTAACATCCCTTTGAACTGTACAAACATAAGTGTCATAAACATAGAAGATAGTGGTGAAAGTGGTGGACTCAGAATTTGGAGCAATCTCTCAAATGTCATAGTGGTTTTCCTCTCTAATTCAAACATCTCTGATTAGATTATGGCATAATTACATAATATGATATGCAGCACAGTTTTTAGGGAACAAGCAAGGTTGCCAAAGTTTGGAATTTTTAACATGTCCTCCTTTTATTACTTTGTTTTCAAAAAAATAATTATACATAAATGTTGATGAATTTGGTGTTACTCACACTTTGTTATTGACTTTCCCTTTTTTCTTTTTTTGAAAACCTTGGTTTGAATGAGAAGGAAAGAAAGTAAATCAAGGCAGGTTATAGATTTTTAGCATCAATCAGTTCTTTTTATTCCTATCAGATTACTGCTTCAATTGATACCAAGGGGAAATAATTATTTCCAATGTTACCAGTTAAGAATAATCAGTCAGTTAAATATGGCCAGTATTGACAAAAGATTGATATTTTTTATTTTTCTCTTTTAACAGCCAAATCTGATGACTAACTGACAGAGTAAGGAGAGGGTAACATCATTTAGTGATGGAGGATCACATGGATCTGATGATAATCAAAAACAGGTGAAGTTTTACATGGACATACCATACATCTTTATGTTTGATCGTTTGAAAGCTTAGTTTTTTCTTCAAAAGATTTATTTTATGAAGAAAAAGTAACATTAACAATGATATATCATATTAAATGGATAGTGTTTAGTGTTAGTTGATACTGACAACATCAAAGGACAATAATATAGAAAATGTGTGATGGAGTATGGAATATTCTATTATGATAAGACTGTCGCATGTGTTTCATCTTTTCTTTTTTTTCAAAAAGCCTTCAAAAACCCAACTCAATCAAATAAATCAGATAAAAGGCATACCAATACTTTGTTAAAACTGCTTAGTAAGCCTGCAGCAGACCAACGGAAAACAGTAACTTGAGTGATTACTTCAATTTCTTTTTTAACTATTGCATGTGTATGAAGGAACGAAAATGAGAGTTGAATTGGGATACATCAATGTTAAATTATTTTTTATTTTTTCTCTTTTAGTATTTAAGGTAAACCTTTTAATATTCAACACAATTTTTAAACCAATTATCACAAAGGGAAACAGGCCCAGAGAGAAAATTTTCCTTGTCACAATTGCTTTTATTTATTTGATAAAGAAATTTTGATTAAGATCTGTTATTGCCTTAAACTTGAAACAACATTTTGTAAAAAAATGGAAAAAGGCCTAATGATGTATGTCTTAGAATATTTGTTAATTTTTTTTACTTGAAAAAGTTGATCACAAATGTTTCTGTCATATTTTTCCAACTCTTATGAGTTTTCTCTATTCAAACAATGAAGACAAGGGAACTGGTAATGTGGTGAATGAAAATATCAAGCTGTGGCTTTAATTTTTCAACCAATTTGTTAAAGCAAGGAATTAGAACACATAACCTGCCTTCTGATTATCACTTATGTCTTTTAATTACATTATATTAATCATTTATTGCATACAGTACTCTTAAAGATCTTTAATATACCAAAAACACATATAAAAAAGCAGTGATCTATGTGTAAAATATTAATTAAAAATAATAGAATCTTTTTCTTTTATTCTAAAGTTAAAACAAAATACCTTTGGGCTACAACAAAGCTATTTGTTGTTATTGAATGACCTTTTTGAGATCAGTAAAGCAATCTATGCAGGACTTTCTTAGCTCCATTGAACAATAAAGAAGATTTAAAACAAAGACCTGATTGGCTTTCTTGATGATGTAATTCAGTTAGTCCCTAAGCATGTACAAGCAGATAACTATGTTGTGAAGTATTGTCTGATTAGCCAAACTGACCCTTCTTCACCACTAAATGACATATTGTTTGTCCTCATAATAATCTAAACCATTAACTACTACAAATGATTTTGTAAAGAAATGTCTATGATTTCATACAGAAACAGACTTCTGATTCAAATAGTATAGTTTGGTGAATCTGACATCGCATGAGCAGTTTGTCCTTACATGATGAATATCTCGTTATTGATGAGAGGCCCTCATACACAACCCAAGCAAACTAAACAAATACCCGAGTATAACATAGTGGTACAGTGGTATAGCGTCGGCCTTATGTACAGGGGGTCCTGGGTTCAAATCCCCGTTAGGCGAGGTGAAAATTGCCGGGACTAACCCACAAATCGGCGTGTGTATTGGTGTAGTATCCAGGAAGCAGCCATCGAGAAAGAATTTAATAAGCCCCAAACTTCCGTCATAAACGATGTGAAATGAATAAGTTTAAACAAAATAATATACCAGGAATGTGTACGAGTCTTGTCTTGTTACTGTTACAAAGACAACAGCTTTGTGTTAAGATGAGTATTTTCTCCCCAAATTAAGTCAATTCTCATGTCTCTGCAAAGTTGTACTTTGTATTAAGATCAAAAGGCATATCCACTACGCAAGGATTTTCAGAAAGTCCATAACAATGAGTTGAGAGAGCGGTCTAGAGGCTCTGCCTTAGTTCATATTACTTCTGCTTTAATCATAAGAAAAAGATGATTACTAAAAGCGATCATTATACATGAATGATTATAGCAATGACGATAAAATGTTCAATGAAATAAGGAAGAAAAGAAAAGATATAGAAAAAACTTACATTTTCACGTTTGATTGGTATGTTGTTGCCTCCACAAACAGCAGGTCCTCGCCAAGTCTTGATCGCTCGTTTTACAAAAGTTAGAACTACTAAGAGAATGTGCAAAGCAATAAATGAAGTTTCGAGATAGAGGGCGAGTTTATATCTCTGATACCCCAATCGCTGAAGTCACGTGACGTTGAAACGCCACCTGTAGTCTCGTGACGTTGAAACGCCCCCTTCCGCTGAATGTCACATGGTCCCATTGACTCGACGTGATTGTTTTCTGGGGGTCGCGAGAGTTGAAAGGATGATTAAACACTCTCCATCACTAAATAAATGACAGTTTTCAATTGCTTTGTTTACGAATACTGGAGTATATTTGTTTCATTGATATACGTTCTTATTTCATCTTTAGAATAAGGTTTATAACATACCAGTTTCAGTCTGTGATAAAGTCATTTTAAGCTTTTCTAAATCATAATTCCAACAGAAACTGGAAACATTGGAAAATAGTGGGTATGCTTCACATACATGTTTTCAGTTTTTGTTACAATAGGCCCTAAACATTTTTACAGTTAATGTGATCAAAAGGTAATACAAAATTTGAATACATTTCGACTGTCATATGTTGTTGGTAACATTCCATATCAAATCAAACAATTTACTTAGGCATTAAAACACTCAGCAAAACATTACAACTGAATTAGATTCTTTGACAAAATGGGACATGCAATGCAAAATGGAATTTGTGGTTACTGCTTTACTTTGGGGGTTCCGAGTTTGATCCTCGCTGTCTTGGTTCCAGACGCTCTTCCCGAACTGTGATGTTTATATCATAACTGTTATCAAATTTTACCACTCACCTCGACTTTTATTTTTTGGGTTCAAAGAGACTTTTCTGGCATACCTTCAGCAAAAATATAATTAAAAAACTACTTGAAGCTTGGTTGCATAGTTTTCAGTTAATTTGATTGAATTCATTCATATCATTGTCAAACGGGTTTTTATAGAGAATCGGCTTATTATAAGATTTTCAAATTGCACTGGGACATCCCGTCCCGTTTTGCAATACAATTATTGCATTTCTATTTATCCGTCAAACTACCCCGAAATTGATTATAATTGCTCATGTAACACTCCTTGTGATGTTATTTCATATATTTGGTCAAAACTCATCACTTTCCTGGATCACGCCTAGATCGCTTCAATAGTCCACACGAGAACAAAGATCAAGGTTATTGTATCGCCCGTAAACGTCCTGCATGTCAACGTTACTGTTATTAAACCCACATCCTAATGGGACAAGGACGGATACTTATACCTTCAAACTTCGATATCGGTGTAAACACTCAGACAACTTCTAATCAACATTCAGGATTGTACCTACTATCGAGTTGGCCATGTATACACTACGTCATGAAAGCTACCCATTACTAATATGCATTAGGTTAAGCGTGTACTTTTGAGGCCCCGTTTTAGTTTAACTTTTAAAAACTTTAAATAAAGTAGAGACTTTCAATTGTCTAAACATTTTCTACGGAGTAATGTGTAGTAGAACCGTCCGAAAATCAGAACACTAGCTGCCAAAAGGGCCAGCATTTGTATTCATAAATTTAAAACAAACAACTCTACAATAGACAACACAACAAATTAAAAGAGCAAAACATGAATATTCTACAGGAAACGATCAAGTTTACTACCAGACCGTCACTTACTAGCACGGCTGGGCTCGAGAAAATATTAATACCTAAAAGGGGTCTACTTCATGATGATCTGAACACACACGGTCACAGGTGCGACACTGTTCTGGCTTGGCCACTGCACATTGTAAATGTTTGGCAGCTGACGGCCATTCCAATACCACATTATTGATCGGTGGTGAGAGGCGGGTCTCGAGCAAGGTACTCCTGTACCTAAGGTGCAACACTGTAAAGGATTCGACCACATTTTATCAACACAACCTTTGGAGCGTCACATGCTCTCTCCGTGTATATGATGTCGGTTATCTAACTCGGTCAGACAAGCAAGAACATGATACAACCTCGTCTACGCACAATAGATCTATCGAAGTTTGTAAGCATATGTAAACATCTTCAATGTAAAAATTCCGTAGTAGCTGTGTAATATGTCTTAATATGGATACCAGGAGCAGTTTTCACTTTTGTCAACCTTATTTCAAAGATTTTATGATGGGGTTTATCTAAGTGATCTTTCTTGGAGTCGCCAGTGTAAAGTATATTTATACCAAGTGAGCGGTTTCGGTAAAGATCGTACATGTACCCTGGACCCCAATGTGATGAGGTTAACATATTAGACACTTGGCATCTCAATACCTGTTGTTCAAAATAAAAAAGTCAGTTGTGCAGCTTTTTGTGTGTATTACTGTCACCGTGATAATGTTGCTCTGATGTTATTGCTGCCAGAAATATGAAATAAAAGAACGTCTTCACATTGTCAATCAATTTAAGACACTATTGTATCAAAATAAACAAAGGCTCATGACAAGTGTCCTCGCTTTTGCCATAATGGTTTCCATTCAATTACTGCATGTTGACATTGTCTCAAACTTATGGTGCAAGGTTGTGTTGAAGATTTCCTCACCCTCAGCTTTGTTTAATACTTCTGGTTACAAACCTTTCAACACATTTCATTTTTGTTCATTGTTGTGAATTACTAGATTAAGATCAAGTTTGGCTTTGGCTTTGATGTCAATCTTTCGTAGTCAAGGAAAAATACAATTAAAAAAAGGCAAGTTTTCTTTAAATTCAGACTTTATCATTTATCTTTTTGGTATTTAAGACAGTGTCTAATTTGTATTAACGATCTTTTTGGTGACAAATACTAACACCAGAAAATATCTATGAAGGATACGGAATACTCATATAGTTATGAAATATCTCGGTTATCAAGATAATACAGAAATAGTAAACATTCGACAAGCTAATCTTTTTATATCAACCACCTCATGGGCGACTGTTACAAACCATTTCTTTCAGATACTTCCAGTAGTATTTCTAAAGCTATTTCCCTAACTATACACTACTAGTTCAACACAAGTATTCAACGATTGTTAGTTGACAAAACAATATCAAAAATATATCTGCTGCTTTGCAGGCTCAACGAAATAAACAGACAAAGGTCGGAACTTTCCTGTCTAATTGAATTTGACCGAAGTAAGATAAACGGGTTAAGCCGCATTAAATGAGTGCCGGCAACCAATCGGACCTTGCGACAAGATAGGAGTTTTCCCTCTTGTCACTTCATTACACAATAATAAATCTTCGATCTCGAATCTTCATTTCCTACAGAGTACGCTATTTCATCAGATCAAAATTGTATGAAACGAGCGAAAAAGCTAAGAGGTATATTCGTCAAGTTTTCAGTCCAGCTTTCGTGCAACATGTTGTCGTTATATGAGTACTCTATCGTTTTCTATGTTAAAGACTAAGTGATCTATTCCCCCTTTAAAGAGTCTTTATTGTGTTCGTTACCAGGTAGCAGGTAGCCTTGAAGTTTTGGATGTTAGCACCCAACTTTCATAGACCTTTGTCTCGTATATCTTAGTGCACAGGTAAACCATATCTCGAATGATCTAAGCTGTTACTCTAGAATGAAATAATCTACGTCGTGATCTTTTGGTGTTGGTCAATTTACTGTTGATTATCTTAAAATTTTCCCTTGCTATCTCTTCTAGCCTTAACAAATCACTCATTTGAAAAGTTTGCCCTCTTATGCACATCAACTATAATCCTCAATTTTTTATGACGTCTAATTTGTTGTCTGCAACGAATGAATTATGGGAAATCTTAACAAGCAGATAGTTTAGAAATGTGTCAAATTGGTTTGAGCAACGCTTAATAAAACAGGCCCTTAAGTTTTAGTATGTCAGGGATTTTAGGGACCCAGTCGTTCGCATTTTAAAACCGAATAGTTCAGGCCCAATCTGAACTCGTCGGGTTTATCCGATAAAAATACCTCTGACATAATATGGAAGCCTCCATGTTTCTACATGTACCTATTTCAATTACCTAAAACTTACCTATCTTTATATTACCTTAACTCATACTCACTGAGGGACTCAATAAGCTTAAAGCTTCCGTCCCAATCCAATTGTAAAAAGAAGTATTTTACAATAAAACATGTTTAAATTAAACCTAAAGCACACTACCTATAACTACTAACGTCCGCTCAATAATGGAAAGGTTAGTTTAAACCTTTTTATTTTACATCGATTGTGGAACAAGATCTTAGAACTTTAATAAATCATTGTCGATTCGGATTCTTGAATACTACACCAGTTATCGCGCCGATTCGTCGGTTAGTCACGGGCCTAACGAGGATTCGAACCTGGACCCTCGGCACAAGAGGACGACACTCTACTTCTGCACCCCTCCCGTCCAATTGTTTGGTAGATAAGTAAACGACAGTTATTTTGAATCATATTAAAATCAAAGAAACAACCTATCTTAACAACCTATCATATAATTTGAACTGTTTCAGTATTTCACTTTCATGTCATAAAATGGAAATTAGTTTCTAGTTTTAGTTTTTAGCTATTTTTCTGTGTTTGGTATGGCGGTCTCAGGACACAGGCAAAGTAAATGTGTTTTCATTTCAACTCTTTAGTCTCAGATTGTTTGTATCAAAACTGGCGTGATCACATTGAATATTATTGAAGATGTTCATTATACGTTAAAACTCTACTAAAAGTACAGCTCTATCTTATTATTGACTTGTTTTTCTGTCTTAGAAGAGTACTATCAGATGTTTCAATCATGTACATACACACCAACCGAAAGCATTAGTCAAGTGTGAGTCTTTGTGTTGTATTCGGTTATTTAAACCTGACATGGCCGACAGTGCTCCATCACACAGGGGAAGATAAAGGATTTAACCTTGTCGTGTACAAACTCATCTACCCGCCATCTAAGAAAAAGCCGAGGACATCCACAAGGAAGCACAAGACAAATCTAAATAAATATGATCCGACATATATCAAAATCATACACAAGCCTTGCAGGAGAGTTTGGATGTATAAATAGTTTATCAAATGTGTTTCATCATATACAATTAATAAATGTTTTTTGTTAATGGTATTCATGATTCGGTAGTTTTGACTTATTGTTCGGTAGTTCTTATCTATTATCCGGTGTTATTCGGTATTCAGTGTAACCAACAATCTGAACAGATTGGGTTTATCCAAAGAAAACACCTCTGAAATAATATAAATGACGACATTTTGTTTCCCGCAGATTGACGTCACTTCACTTTCGTTTTCAAAAATAAATTTTAAATGTGAAATCTAAACAGTCGTTTAATGTTAATAAGACATTTACCATATTTGTCACAACTTATAAATTCGCCATTTCGTTTTACCGATAAAAAATGATTTAAAAGGATATCCAACTCTTCCATACTATTTAAACTACTTAACGTGCATGCTTAGAACAGGTGTTATACGCCGGGGCCATTTTAACTCTAAAAGTGTAACCCAACACTTATATCCTAGGTGTATTTCTCAGCTCACGGAAATACCTGGGTAGTTCCGATTGTGTAAATCGGGTTTTGGTTACACTGAATACCGGATAACACCGGATAAAAGATAATAGATTAGAATTACCGAATAATAGCGATTTGTGGTGGTGGATTTATTACTTGGGAACCGTAGTTCAATCCATACAGACGCTGCTGATTTCGACGAATTGTCCTTTTGCAAGACACGTACAAGCCTACGACTGACAATTTAGAGCAATTAGATGTGCATTTTTAAACGTTTTCTAACGTATATCAGTTTTATAAAGGCGGTTCTAATACCTACCAATGATTCTGGTATTTTATTTCCAGCAATCTACTTTTCTTTCCATGCCACTGAGAGCTTTCCAATTATCAATCAGTGGTGGAAGACAAAAAAATATGTTGCACAATCATGACCTCATATAACGTCGAAAAGAGCAGTGATCAATGTGGGTCTCAAACACAAAACTATTGTAGTCATAGTTACATGATGCTGCCTCTCATAAGGTATGCTGGTTGCCTGGGCAACGTGACGTAGGTACCAAGCATACTAAGATAGGATAGACAGACGCCAGCCGCCGAAGCTTGCAGATGTTCCCTTGGCATTGAAAAAAGCGGGTCGTAGGACATTTGTGTGTCCATCGTTTTTGTATTAGGGTTTATATAAAATGAAGTAAAACACTATACGATATTTAAAATCTTATTTGATAGTGCTATAGGACAGGCCCACCCTACTTACATTCGACAATTTGATAATACAGCATGTTATTCATGGATGTGGCTATCTTCTCGAACGAAGGGAAAAAAAGTGTTCTTGTAGGGCATTGGAAGTCATATGTTGTTACACACAAAATATCATGTCTGGTTAGAAGTAACGACAATTCATCTTTATTTTCTATCGGAGTACTATATATTGTGATAAGGGTCTCCGCGGGTTTGTGGTTAGAGTACATAACCTGAGATCATGTGGTATCTCTCTTTGCGGGTTCAAACCACAGTGGCGGTAAATTGAAACTTTCGGGAGAGGTACATGAAGTCTCCTGGCTGACTATCGGGTTTCCGATGCTTCTTCCTTCCTTGACCAGCTCCAATGGACAGTTAACACTTTCCCAAACAACAAATTTTCGACTGTCCCAAATTGAAAGGGTTTGCAGACGATATTTCAAAATGTGATGAAATTAAGAAATAATCTTCTGATAGGACAGAAAACATTGGGGGAAAAGGAGAAATTGCTCGTCACGAGCAATTTCCCCTTTTCCCACAATGTTTTCTAAAGTCGTCTGCAAAAACTGCTTGAATGTCGTTATTGTTTGGGGACGGGTTAAGAAAAGGATCCCTTTTCATCCTTGGAGCATCAGACATCGTAATAAAACTGAAGCGTTGTTAACACGTTTTCAATGACAAAAAGGTATACATTGTTCACAACATCCATAGCGCGTCTGACTCGGCATATGACAGTCTCGAGTTCGAATCCCGGCATCGGCAAATATATTTTTTCTATAAATTAGTATATAAAGAGTCACCGGTCCATCCGGCCAACAAAGTGATACCGCGATATGTTAGACCAAATATGGATGTCGCTGATAATAACCTTTCGATACGGAGTGTTTACTTGAAATCCGTAGAAAAGGGGGACAAGAAGAAAGACGACAAGCCTCCAGCGAAAAAGGAGCTTCGGGCGATTGCCAAGGAAGCCGAATACAACAAACACGGATACGACAAAATACAGAACACCATCAGCTCCCTTTGTTTAATTCGATATTCTCATTTTATATATCGAAGTTGAGGGAACCCTGTATTATCAAATTCTCTCTCGATGCTTCCCGGATAAAACGTGCTTTCGCTGCAACAATCAACAATTACACCCCATTTTAGACTGCTCCAAATTGAAAGAGTTAGCAGACGACATTTTAAATTTTGATTAGATTGAACTATAATCTTCTGTTAGGGCGGAAAACACTGTGAGAAAAGGAGAAATTGATCGTCAAGAGCAATTTCTCCTTTCCTCACAAAGTTTTTCAGAGTTGCTGCAACAAAGGGTTCGAATGTCGTTATTGTTTAGTAATGGGTTAAAAGAGTGTCGCGTTGTCAAGAATTCTCACGAAGTAAAAGATATGTTAAAAAACAACAAAAGCCATGAGTTTTCCTCATTCTTTATTAGCTGTGGACATATCAACGCTTTCTTAAGCAACCAGTTCCATTGGTTTAGTCTTTGAATTCAGTATTAATTATTCATCGTGTGCCTACATTGCACATCTACGCATCTCCAGATTGACTGAATGAAATACCTTTCGACTTGGATAAGTATTAAAGGTGGATAAGGTATGGACTGTTAAGATCAGAACAGAATGTCTTGATATACCGATTAAGCTTTGATTAAAAGTTTTAAACGTTGCATGGATAAAATATATCATTATATGAAGATAGTGAAATCCTTAACATTGTATAAAATTGGTAAAATCCATTTTAATACTGATATTGAAAAAAAAAAAATTTTAAGAGCAACAAAACCCTTAGTTGTCGTAATTGCTCGTCGAGAGGCAATCGTTAGGTATTTTGAAATAAAAAGTATAAAAAGAGGGCTTCAGAAGCAAGGTATTTTGATGAAAATAAAGAGATTGTGACTCGAGTGTCCCTTGCTCCATCCTATAAGGGCAGCTGGTTCGAGGACGTGTAAGTCGACACTTCAAGGCCCTAATATAGTAATGGTGAACTCCAGGATTGCTGTAATATAACTGAAGTATTGTTGAGGCTACGTTTATCTCCTCGCAAAACAACAAATGGCAACATATGCATCGTAAAGGTGTATTTATAATTATTTGTTACATACTTTATATTGCACTGATTGCAATGCTGCTATGTTACCAAGGAGAGGGACTCAATAAGCTTAAAACTTCCATCCCAATCCATTTGTCCAAACATATTTTACAATAAGATATAACTAAAGGTGTGTTTCCTATGATATCATTACTAAATGATAAGATTCAAATAGACAAAGTTAAATTCATTTATTCGTTGAATTAAGGACGATATCATCAAAGAACGATTCTAAACAATATTTACTTGGCTTCATTGATTTAATTATCCAAGAATGTAACTAGCAAATAACCTAATCAAACTAAACGTTGTTTTAAATGTTTTAATTGTAACGTGTAGTTATATCTCAAGTTTTTGCTTAATAGGTCATCGTTATTCTAAATATACCTTATTCACTCATTTGTTTGATGACCCTAGCAACGAATAATCCGTGCCAACTACTGTAGATATATCTGACAACATGGATTTAATTCTTTTGATTCTAAATAGCACTCGACATTTGTAGAATTATAGGACATTTCATGCTGTGTGTAAGAAGTTTACAAAACATTTCATGAGAACCATCACTTAATTCATATTCAGACAGATGGTGACACCAATTAACATTCGCATCATTGTTTGAAAGTTTCATCACACTGCACTAATATGTCACAACATAAGGCTGGGGTTCCCGTCTGTGCCTGAAAGTAAGAAAACGGAAATATATAGTATAGGTTGATGTCTTGTTAGATTTTGGTATATTGCCACAAACTAAAAACAGCCTTATTCCATTCATGATAATGTTGTGAAACCAGTACTTGGTGGACTACTTTTAAACGAGTCGAAAATGTTGAGAAACTAGTACATTGGGGGACTACTTTTAAACAAGTAGAAAATGTTGTGAAATTAGTACTTGGGGGATAGCTTTGAACAAGTCGAACATCAGTACATGTGGGACTACTTTCAACAAGTCGAACATATAGTGAAATCAGCACTTGAGGGATTACTTTTAAACTAGTCGAAAATGTTGTCAAACCAGTACTTTTGAGACTATTTTAACACAATTCGAAAATGTTATGAAATCAGTACTTTGGGGACTACATTTACACAAGACGAAAATGTTGTGAAATCAGTACGCTGGGGACTATTTTAACACAATTCGAAAATGTTGTGAAATCAGTACTTTGGGGACTACATTTACACAAAACGAAAATCTTGTGAAATCAGTACTTTGGGGACTATTTTAACACAATTCGAAAATGTTGTGAAATCAGTACTTTGGGGACTACATTTACACAAAACGAAAATCTTGTGAAATCAGTTCTTTGGGGACTATTTTAACAGAATTCGAAAATGTTGTGAAATCAGTACTTTGGGGACTACTTTAACACAATTTGAAAAGTTGTAAAATCAGTACTTTGGGGACTAGTTTTACACAAATCAAAAATGTTGTGAAATCAGTACTTTTAAGACTTCTTTTACACAAATTGAAAATGTTGTGAAACTCAGTACTTAGGGGACTACTTTTTCACTAGACGAAAGTGTTGTGAAATCAGTACTTGGGGGACTACTTTTACACTAGTCGACAATGTTATGAAACTCAGTACTTTTGGGACTACTTTTTCACTAGACGAAAATGTTGTGAAATCAGTTATTGGGGAACTACTTTTACACTAGTCGAAAGTGTTGTGAAATCAGTACTTGGGGGACTACTTTGACACAAGACGAAAATGTTGTGCAATCAGTACTTGGGGGACTACTTTAACACAATTCGAAACTGTTGTGAAATCAGTACTTTGGGGACTACTTTAACACAATTCGAAAATATTGTGAAATCAGTACTTTGGAGACTACGTTTACACAAATCAAAAGCGTTGTGAAATCAGTACTTAGTGGACTACGTTTACACAAGTCGGCAATGTTGTGAAATCAGTACTTTGAGGACTACTTTAACACAATTCGAAAATGTTGTGAAATCAATACGTTTAAGACTTCTTTTACACAAATTGAAAATGTTGTGAAACTCAGTACTTAGGGGACTACTTTTTCACTAGCCGAAAATGTGAAATCAACACTTTTTAGACTTCTTTTACATAAATCGAAAATGTTGTAAAATCAGTACTTGGGGGACTACTTTAACACAATTCGAAAATATTGTGAAATCAGTACTTTGGAGACTACTTTTACACAAATCAAAAGCGTTGTGAAATCAGTACTTAGTGGACTACGTTTACACAAGTCGGCAATGTTGTGAAATCAGTACTTTGAGGACTACTTTAACACAATTCGAAAATGTTGTGAAATCAATACGTTTAAGACTTCTTTTACACAAATCGAAAATGTTATGAAACTCAGTACTTTGGGGACTACTTTTTCACTAGCCGAAAATGTGAAATCAACACTTTTTAGACTTCTTTTACATAAATCGAAAATGTTGTAAAATCAGTACTTGGGGGTCTACTTTACACAAATCATTACATCGGAGACTACTTGTACACGAGACCATAATTTTGCGGAACTAGCACTTGGGGGCTACATTGTTGGCTCCCTTTACAGAAATCCAAAATGTTTCGGAACTGGTTTATAAGGGACTACTTTTACACAAGTCCGAAATATTGCAGAAACAGTACACTGGAGATATATCAACAATGGTGTGGGATTATAGGGGACTACATGTACAAATACACGTACCGTATTTAGCAGAGGGAGTTGCTGGCCTCAAGGTCCTCCTCCGCAGGTGGATTATACTGGAAGGTGACCGTGTTGTAGAACTGACCGCTTGACACCATCCTCACCACGGAATGTTGGCACCCCAGCACCACCTGGACGTTCTTATCTGTACAGAATAAACATGAAAGGGAGACAACTCGTCATTTCGTTCAGTATTTATATATACAATATGCCAAAAACTTTTCTATTCTTCTTTTATTCTTTTATTCTCATAACGAGCCGAGCAAATGAACGTTTAGAGGCACAAACACATTGATTCGTGAAAAACGCTGTCTTACATTGAGTGGTTGTGTTGTCTATATATATACATGTATACCAGCATGTTCTCTACAACAATGCATTAGGTTCCCTGATTTGCATAAACATTTAACGAACGTATATAGCTACTTAAAATGGTACTATTTTAATATTTCAAATGAATTACAATAAGACTTAATTCGATAAAATGTTGTTGGTGATCAGTTATGTGAAATTCAGCCAACTAATGTGATGGCGGTCGCTATTGTTACTCAAGGGAAGTAACCACTGTGCGGAGATTGGCTTCATGTACACCGCGAGTTATCGTTCATTTCCAATCATTGGTTTGTAAAGATGAGGTAAAGACGAGAGAACCCTGGTGTGCATAATGACTATACAATCATTGTGGTAAAGGGTTAAACAAACGTTCTTGTAATCCACTGCAACGATCGATTTTTTTATTATTTTATTGCTTTTCGAAATGATTCCGTTGATTTGGCAAAGGATACAAACTAATTCATAATTACATTGAAATGAATGTATTTCTAGTTTTTCAGTTTTTCAGTTTTTTCAGTTTTTCAGTTTTATCTTACACTGCAAGAAATCTGAGATATTTGTTCTCATAAGTCCTAAAAATTTTAGGATTTATGACAACAAATATTTCTGATTTCTTGGAGTGTTAAACAAAACTAAAGAAGACGAAATCCAGACATCTCAACTTTTATTTAATTTGATTTAATTGGCTATTATGATAATGTTGTAGCTTCACGACCATGTTTCGTACACAGACATGATCGTACGCATGTTCAAGCTTTACGGGTTTTCATTAGCCAATAACCTGTGCTTATCATGACTTCATCACCAATGGTACAAGGGGGATTGGGACCTTTTTGACAGCCATATATGATTGATGGAGCATGATTTAGTGTATTGTGTCCAGCGAGAGATAAAACAGACGTCCCGTATATGGGTAAGGCGATATTGGATACAGCTGTACATTGCTATCTCTTTCTCTTTTTCTTTGTTGCTTACACAATACTTTAAGTTTCTTCTTTCCTTTCGGCTCTAAACAGGGTTTATGTATTTACATATGACGTCATAACTTTGTCTGCCAGAGAAATGACACGAACATGAGGATAATTGACCGAGATTTGATTGATTTTGATGTTGTCAAACCGCGAAGAATTTTGCCAATGGTTCAAAATGAATGAGTCGAATGCTGGCAAGTTGTTATAGTAAGACATAAAAAAGTGAAAAAAAAGAAAGCCTAAACATCGAAATAAGAAAAAAACGTAGATTGATTAGAATCTTATGTTTTATATTTATCCATTATAATTGAATCCTGCTCACTATGCCCGTTTCTGATCTCATTATGGCATTCAAAGCGTTATGGTACCATGATTACCCGCTACTGCCATGGACAGAAGAAATGGGTCTATAAAGCTATAAAGCTGGCTAAATGGCCGTTTCCCTCACATTCTTAGGTCTTCAGCTAACCATTTGGAGGATTAATTCAAATACAGAGGTTATCAATAATATGATTGGAAATGAAGATATTGTTCATATGAAATTCAACGATAACTATAAATCTCCGGAGGTTTTTGTACTATAACTACAAATGCTACAGTGTATGTTAAGTATTGCATCGGCCATTAAGATACATAAGAATGCCTCGTTGACTATTTTTTGATATTTTTGGGACTGTTAGTCAAGATTCTTAGCGATCATTCTTTCTAAACTACTTGCATTAGGAAAAGAACGAAAGATGATGCTTGAATGCGCTGACCACCTCTGTATTTCGGTTAGCGAAAATAAAAAAGAGGGCAAATAAAGGAATAGGCCGATAGTAAAGACACCAAGAGCATCATGCAATGGTTTCCTTAGTGTTGAAGGACTATGCATGGGTAGTTAATTAATGGAGAAATAACGACTAATACTGAAATATTTTCCTTCTGTTAAGAGGCTTAAATGAATGTTATGTATAGAACAAAGAAAGGGTGCTGAACAGTGAGCTATAATCAAATTAGACTGGAACCGGTCTCTCATCTACCAAATATAGAGACGGGCACGGTGCAAATCTACCAGACTGGGAACCGGTCTCTCGTCTACCGAATATAGAGACGGGCTCGGTACAAACCTACCAGACTGGGAACCGGTCTCTCATCTACCAAATATAGAGACGGGCACGGTGTAAAACAACCAGACTGGGAACCGGTCTCTCGTCTACCGAATATAGAGACGGGCACGGTACAAATCTACCAGACTGGGAACCGGTCTCTCATCTATCAAATGTAAAGACCGGCACGGTACAAATCTACCAGACTAGGAACCGGTCTCTCATCTACCAAATATAGAGACGGGCACGGTACAAATCTACCGGACTGGGAACCGGTCTCTCATCTACCGAATATAGAAACGGGCACGGTACAGATCTACCAGACAGGGAACCGGTCTCTCATCTACCAAATATAGAGACGGGCACGGTATAAATCTACCAGACTGGGAACCGGTCTCTCATCTACCGAATATAGAGACGGGCACGGTGCAAATCTACCGGACTGGAAACCAGTCTCTCATCTACCAAATATAGAGACGGGCACGGTACAAATCTACCAGACAGGAAACCGGTCTCTCATCTATCGAATGTAAAGATCGGCACGGTGCAAATCTACCAGACTGGGAACCGGTCTCTCATCGATTAAATGTAAAGACCTGCACGGTACAAATCTAACAGACTGGGAACCGGTCTCTCAACTATCGAATGTAAAGACCGGAACGTGCTAATCTACAAGACTGGGAACCGGTCTCTCATCTATCAAATGTAAAGACCGGCACAGTACAAATCTACCAGGCTGGGAACCGGTCTCTCATCTATAGAATGTAAAGACCGGTACGGTACAAATCTACCATACTGGAAACCGATCTCTCATCTATAGAATGTAGGGACCGGCACGGTATAAATCTACCAGACTGGGAACTGATCTTTCATCTATCGAATGTAAAGACCGTTATGGTACAAATCTACCAGACTGGGAACGGTCTCGGTGCAAATCTACCAGACTGGGAACCGGTCTCTCATCGATTAAATGTAAAGACCTGCACGGTACAAATCTAACAGACTGGGAACCGGTCTCTCAACTATCGAATGTAAAGACCGGAACGTGCTAATCTACAAGACTGGGAACCGGTCTCTCATCTATCAAATGTAAAGACCGGCACAGTACAAATCTACCAGGCTGGGAACCGGTCTCTCATCTATAGAATGTAAAGACCGGTACGGTACAAATCTACCATACTGGAAACCGATCTCTCATCTATAGAATGTAGGACCAGCATGGTATAAATCTACCAGACTGGGAACTGATCTTTCATCTATCGAATGTAAAGACCGTTATGGTACAAATCTACCAGACTGGGAACGGTCTCTCATTTATAGAATGTAGTGACCGATATGGTACAAATCTACCATACAGAAAACTGGCTGGTAACGGAAGGAAGTAAAGCAGCATACTGTTCTTAGAGATGAACGTTTGTCGGTTTTAACGAACGCTTAGCCGTGATACGAGGAGATTCAAATTTTGACAAACATCTGATACAAATCAGTGGATAATTAAAGTCTGATAAAGGGCTGTCTGCTTCGAAAATCAGAAGGCAATGGTTCAGAGGAAACAATTGTTGTTGTTGTTGTTGTATTTTGGAACGTTGCATTCTAGCCAATTAAATCGCTCAGAATTTGAACTGCCCGTTGTCTATCTTGTGGAACATAGTGAAGCTTTTAGACAGCGGTGACCAGTATATCATATACGTTCGGAACCCTTTGGTGTCATACGAAGGCCAAAAGAGTGGAGGATAGTGGTCAAGGGGTAGAGCGTCGGCCTCGGGACACATAGGTCGTGGGTTGGAATATCATGACTATCGGTATTTCTTTTACGACCTTTCTCTAATCCACATTTGGTGCGAGTACTGGTTGTATAACCAGGAAGGAGATTCGAGAGTAATTCATCGTAGTCACATGCGCTTGTTTTACACTCAATGTAAAATAAATAAGCTCAAACTAAACTAAGATCAAAATTGGTATAAGTTGCTTCATTGCATTTCTGTGTGTAATAGTGATAGCAGTAAGGTGAATAACACAGCAAAAAGAAAGAAACGGTTAAAGATGAAACTATTTAAACTGATTCGATCAAGGAAACGCCCAGATAGAGCTCAACAAATGATTGTTGGAAACGGCGACGAACACTAATAGCCCGAGGAGTAAGCCTTGTGAACTCAGACATTTTACCAGGCAACGAGATGCACTATCCACAAATAAATAAAATGATATTTCTAAATAAACGAGTAGGATGATAAACCCTTAAATTCAGGGTAATTTTCTAAAGATATGTTTTTGTGTCGTCTGCTTCTCAAAAACTTAAATATCTGCTCAATTCTGACGAGGAAAGATACTTAAAGTAGCAAACAGGTTAGATCACAGGCCAGCCGCCAGTTTACTGGGTGGCTGGCCTGGATCTAACGTGTTTGCATAACCATGAAGTCGGTTCCAGCACATTAAGGGTTAAGACATGAGGAACGTAGCAGCGTATAGAAGAGAGTTGGGCGAAATTTGGAATTTCATGGGAGATAGTCTCCCGGCTGACTGAAGAAATGCCGACGGAGCTTACCAGCTTGACCAACCGTTATTAGCCGTTATGTCTGGGGTCGTTCTTCACCGTATATAACACGTATAACCCATCGTAACCGAAATACTCTTGAATTGACGTGAATCCCCAAACAAACAAATGATGAACCCATTACCAAACAATGACGTCATTTAATCACTTTGTTGCAGACGACTTTGGAAAAAATTGCGAGAAAAGGGAAAAAAATCACTCATAACTAGCAAATTTTCCTTTTCCCACAATGTTTTCTGTTTTATCAGAAGAGTTTTTCCCAATTAAATAAGACTTTGAAATGTTGTCTGCAAACTCTTTCAATTTCGGACAGTCGAAAATTTGCCGTTTAGTAAAGGGTTAATCAACCAAGCAAACAAGCAAAGACCAAACAAACAAAGACCAAACAAATAAACACACAGACATACCACTATTGGACTCGCTTCCGCAGAATACCTCCCGTGTTGTCATCAGCGAAGTCTCAAGCCCGTTACCATTCATTAGCTGGAGATAGTCTCCTCCGCCATATTTCATACACTGCTAGAATTATACAAATGTAAACCAACTGTTACATTTTATACAGTGTAGCCTCGTTTATCCGAACCCGATTATTCGGATGTCTAGCAATCCGAACGAAATTGTAAGCGATGGGAATTATTGTTTAACCAATTACCAAACTATAACGACATTTGACCACTTTGTTGCAGACGACTCTTGAAAACATTGTGGGTAAAGGAGAAATTGCTTGTGACGAGCAACTTCTCCTTTTCCAACAATGTTTCCCGCCTTATCAGAAGATTATTTTCGAATTTCATCACGTTTCAAAATGTCGTCTGCAAACTCTTTCAATTTGGGACGGTCGAAAATTTTGCGTTTGGTAAAGGTTTATAAGTAAACACATGCAGACCGTTAGGAATGGAAGTGTTCGGATTAACGAGATATCACTGTATACAGATACTCAAACATAATACGATACACATCTATGTAAATGTTGACTATCGCTGAATTTGTATCGTATTATTGTTCACCAACATCTATGTAAATGTTGACTATCGCTGAATTTGTATCGTATTATTGTTCACCAACATCTATGTAAATGTTGACTATCGCTGATTTGTATCGTATTATTGTTCACCAACATCTATGTAAATGTTGACTATCGCTGAATTTGTATCGTAGTATTGTTCACCAACATCTATGTAAATGTTGACTATCGCTGAATTTGTATCGTAGTATTGTTCACCAACATTCACCGTCTGTTGACCTGCCTGATTAGCATGAATAACACGATATAATGAGTATCTTGAAATATCCCCGGAGCCGTCCGTAATGTTCGACCACGTGGTTCGTCCACGTGCTTTATTTGATAAATGCTACCAAGCTTACCTATTGATATTTAATGCGTAAAGCTCTATTTCTTATCGACTGGGTTCGGAAGACTGTCGAGTATTGACTATTCCGCGTCATAATTATTCATGCTTAGAGGGCAACAGACGGCGAATGTTGGTGAAAAATATAACTTTCCTTATGTAATAAGATACAGTCAAACTTGTGTTAAGAGGCCAGCCTATGGGACAGAGTAAATTGGCTGTTTAAGACAGGTTGGCTGCTTAACACAAATTGATTTACACTACAAACCTAACAATGGGACTTTCTGAAGTGGCTGTTTAAGGCAGGTTGGCTGCTTAAAAGGGTGGCTGATTAACACAAGTTAGACTGTACTTGTTTACGTATTGTTTACCAACATTTACAGTCTGAGGCACAATGCTCTGTCCCTTCATTGTCAGCATACGAAAGGTTTTTCTGTATGTGCAAAATTCGATATATAGAATAGAACAGAAAAAGTCTTTATTGTGACCCAAGAACATAGCATACAACAACATTCGATTTGAATAAAAAGCCACATTAAGTGAGAGAGAGAAGGAGAGAAAGAGAGAGTTGATGTCGAAGAGCAGAAATTGTTCAAATGACAACGCTTTTGTTCCTAAAATATGACGATAAATCTGTTAATAACGTACAGAATGAATCAAACGTTGACATACGATTGATCGTTTTATTTGACCCCTAGCTGCGTTCACGAAATCGTTTTCATCTTTTTTTGTTTCATAAACGTAATTACCTTAATTAACCGGGAAGTCAAATTATTCCTCTTTGGCAAATCGTTCAAATTATCACGAACAGATCATTTATCTCGAATCTCTCTCTTCAACGCAAACGAAGATTGCCCTCTTGCAGCTTTTAATCTTGAAGGCGGAATCAATTAGATGAGTCGTGCTTAACGGAAATAAATCTGTTGAAATTTTGCGTAGTGGGCAAAGATTGACGTTCATGTGGACTTACAAAGCTTTCATTGGTGTGTATTTTACAGTGCACCATGGATACGTAATACGTGGAAACTGGTATTTTCCCGCCGAAATTCCATGTCAGTTTCCGAGGTATTAGTCACATGAACACATGAAACGTGTGTGTATGTGTGAGTGGTTGGGGTTAACCCATTACCGAAACATAACGACGTTTGACCAGTTTGTTGCTTAGGACTTTCTCAAAAAAGCAATTTCTCCTTTTCCCACAATGTTTTCTGCTCTATCTGAATATTATTTTTCAATTTCATCACGTTTCAGGTTTCTGGTTTCAATTTGGGATAGTCGAAATATTTGGCGTTTGGTAAAGGTCTTTAAGGAGAAAGGGGTCACACTCTTATAAGAACAGTTACGAATATTGTTATCATCCGCAAAAAAACCCAACTTGTTAAACTTTTGATCAATTCTGCTAATTGATATGAGTTTAAAACAATTGAGATACGAACATAAAACAATGCAAACTGCGCTCAATATGTAATGAATTCTTTAATAAAGGAATAGATAGGACCTTCAAAACTGTTTAGTGAATTTGTAGAAACCAACGACGGAAGCGTACATCGATGGAAACGGAGTTGTGTTATCGTACCGAACCCAATCGTTACGCCCAGATCAAAACACAATCACAAACGCCTATTTCTTTAACCCTGATAGTGTTGGAACCGACTTCATACTTATGCAAACAGGCCAGCTCCAGGCCAGCCGCCAAGTAAATTGGCGGCTGGTTTGTGATCTAACATGTTTGCTACTCTCTGAATCTTCCCTCGACAAATTTATGCAGATATTCACGGTTTCTTGAAAGCGGACGACACAAAAAACTATTTTTTTGAAAAAAAAACCCCAGATTTCTAAGGGTGGACAAATAATGTTTGGTAAAACGTCACAATTATTTTTGATTAGTCCCAAGATATCGCTTACTTTCCGGTTAATCGTAATTGTTCTTTCTTATAATTTAATTTGTTTCTTTAATGGCAGCGACCCAACGCCACGCGGGAAACGTCATTAGCACATTTCCCAGAGAATTTAAACTTAAACTGAAAAGGAATATCTCGCAGATTGGGTTTTGCACTTTTTAAAGTGAATTGCTTTCTACCGATAAAATGACGACATAGATTTCTGACATAATATAGGATTAGATTATTGAAAGCCTCCCGCTTATATTCGTACAAAATTTCAGATTTTGAAAACCGCTTGAATGGGTTCATTTTTATAAACAACGAGCTAAACTTACAAATACGATGCACATTTCGAGATACCATCGCCACACTGGCCTTTGGAAACGTTGAACCGCTCTTGTCACGTGACGATAACAAGGTGCGCGAGAAGGAGTTTCAATGTCTATGTCGGATACGCTTGAAATTTTATATATTCATTTATTCATTTGTTTTCAACAAATGTTGCATGAGACAAATTGTAGACATCATCCTTGTCAGAAATATTGGTTTCCGTAGCAACGTTGTTTTGGTAACCCGGAGCAGGTAAAAAATACTAAGATTTCAAACATTTTCCACGCAAAGAAAGAGCAGTTGATATAACTAAACGTTTTACAAAAAAGGTAGGAAAGCGGCTGAAAATTACTCAGTTACTCAAAATTTCAAAACATTGATGGATTTTTTAAAGAAATAAGAGTGTTAATCAAGCAGATAGCAATAAATTGTTCGGACAACTTGTGACGTTTAACTGTGATTATGCTTTGCGGAGTGTAATTGAATTATGTGTTGCACTCAATAAATCAGAAACATTTGAAATGATTAAGTAAAAAAGTATAAATGGAAGTTGCAGTCAACCTGTTGTTTACAAAATACAATCACGCTTTCGAAGCGGACAAAATGCATTTCAGGATGATCCAAGAAGTTGTCGACCGTCTGTATCTGCATGGTCCATTAAAAAAATACTCATTCAAACGGTTTAAGCGGACAGGAGAACAGTGGTCAGAACGATTGTGAATGAATTTGATGTCTCAAACATTTTCATTCATGTAATTGACACAGACAGTCCCGGTATGTCTAAAGTTAGTTCACGGTAGTTGCCGCGGCTACTCACGCATAAGGAAAAAGGAGCACCGATGTCCATGTTCCCAGATGTTTCTACTCCGATTTGATGCGAAAGGAGAGAACTTCTTTGACAGGACCATACCAAAGGACGAGACCTGGCTCCATCACATTGATCCGGAAGCCAAAGATTTGTCTTTAGTACTGAAAATTTGCTTTCCTAGGTTTTTGGGCTATTGGAACACCCAACGTAGAGCCCTGACCTTGCTCCAATGGTTTTCTAAGATTTCCAGAGTTAAAAGGTAATTTACGCGGAGCAAGATTCTACCCATCTGCTGATTTACCAAACAGACTCAAAGTGTTGTGGTATCATTTAGTGAAGTTTAAAATGCCGAAACATATGAAAACGGTTAAGTAAACACAGGTTGTGTGTGGTCATTGCCTGTGAATATGTTGAGGAAGTGCGAAGCTCGTATAAACGAACGAAGGAACGAACGAAGGAATGAACGAAGGAACGAACGAATGAACGAACGAAGGAACGAACGAATGAACGAACGAAGGAACGAACGAAGGAACGAACGAACGAACGAACGAACGAACGAACGAACGAACGAACGAACGAACGAACGAACGAACGAACGAACGAACGAACGAACGAACGAACGAACGAACGAACGAACGAACGAACGAACGAACGAACGAACGAACGAACGAACGAACGAACGAACGAACGAACGAACGAACGAACGAACGAACGAACGAACGAACGAACGAACGAACGAACGAACGAACGAACGAACGAACGAACGAACGAACGAACGAATTTCTTGTTATAGTGAGAATTTTTTGTTCTGGAAGAAATAAAAAAATGATATTAACAAAGATTGTCACTAAACTAAAGACCATTGACAAGTTCTTTGTTTTTGATGTGAATTGAATTTTGCGCCTGTCAGCTCTTCAATGAGAAAGCCGGTTTATAAACAAACGCAGGAATTCCTTTCCGTGCACCATGCTAACGTCACGTGACAAAAGCGGTTAAACGTTTCCGAAGACGATAGTATCTAAAAAAAGCACATCTTATTCGAAGCTTAGCGCGTTGTCTACGAAATAAACCCGTTTAATCGGCTTGCAATATCTGCAGTAGAAATGATATATATCTTTTCTACACGGTTGCAAACGGCACTGGGAGGCTGTCAATAATCTAGTCTTATCTTTCTCCTGAAATGATGTCAACCAATCGATATAGGAGACAAGTAAATTCTAAAAGTTAATACCCTGTGAGATTTTAACGGAAACACCCGAAATGTCTCACGAAAGTTAATTAGTCTCAAAGTAAATTGGTTGAACTAAATATAACTGTAAAGTATTGCTATATTTTCATTTTAAATATTAATAGATAAGTAAATATAATAACACAACAACCGTGCAAATTGGGCCTATAGGTCATTTTATCAACAACTAAAAAGAAACTAAGTATAAATGATAGAATATGCAATTTTATTATTTTCCTATCAGTGAAATACTGGGATTTCTCAGTGTATTCAATTTCAATTTTGTCACAGTGAATATCGTCACAAGTGATGATATCAAAAAGTCATATCATCACTAGTTTGACGGGACTACTTTTTTACCATTCATTTGCATTTAAAGTCATGGCTGCACTTTTGCACACGGCACTAAAATGTTTGTGTTCTAAAATATATCCATACGCGTAGATGATGTCATAGGTTGCAAAAATGACGTCATGGGCGTTATTGTCTGCTTTGCTCCTCCCACTTTATATTCCATTTGACGTTTACGGAAGTATTTTGGCAAATATACTTTATATAATGGTATAAAAAAAATAGAATAATCAACTCCATAAAAGTAGATCTATATGTCACTTGAATGGGTTGTTATCATGTAGAAAAAACTTATTTTTTTTATATAAATCGAAAGGAGTTGATTATCCTCTATGTAATAATCAGTTCGTGTAGATCCAAGCTGCAACAAAAGTGAATCTGAGTTTAATATTGACACATTAACGGAGTAGCCGCAGATTCTGTGAATTTGGTGGACTTTAATGATTTTAAGTGAATAGGGAGACGGGGAACGTGTATCATTATAGAATTAAACCAATTGATCGGTAAAGCTTCCTGTAAATGGGAACCATTTATATCATTTCGTAATCGCAGTCGGAAAACTTGTCATAGCTTTGATGATCGAAGAATCCGTTTTAGAGGAAACTATTAGTGGCACACCTTTCACGAAAATTATTTCTTTAAAACAAAAATGCCTTTGTCACATTTTGAAATAAATGTATCTTTTGGTTTGACCTAATTTCATATATATCTAAGATAATTTGCGACTGGTTCGAATCGAAATCAAAGTAGATAGATTATTCATGTATAAAGATTCTCTTTATTTTTTTTTATATGCATTATTGGTCGGATACGGATTTTCAAGTTGAATGAGTAATGGCTTTTTTACATTTCTTTAAAACAGCACAACAGCTGTAGTTTGATGAGCTACGCTCTGCAGAATGACGATTTGAAGGAAAATGAAATCGTTCTTTAATTCTTTAAAGTGTGTACACCGTGAATTAACATGTATTCTAATGCAGAAGCGTGAATTTGCTCTCGAGATCTACCGCATATGAATTGTAAATGTGCATTCTCAAACAAATTGAAGCTTTCTGAATTAGTCATCCTTTAAATAGCTACTTTTTATCGTATATCAAAAATCAATACAAAACTAAATTTTACAATGACTTTCAAATAAACTTTTCTGTGAGCGAGCGTTTTTAAAGCCTTACGGTATTATATTTGCAGTTTGTTGCAGACGACTCTGGAGCAGATTGTGGGAAAAAGAAAAATTGCTCGTCTCGAGCAATTTTTCCTTTCCCCACAATGTTTTCTGCCTGGAAGCCCGAAACACCATATCTCCCTCATTTAGATGACAACAAACAAACAAACCTGGTTCGTTAGGCCGGTTTCCATGGTAACCTCCTTCTATTCTGACGTCACACTAATATCAGGGTCACATACATGTATTGCTGGTCTTTATTACTGACAATTTCTTCAGTTTGATTGACGAAGATAGATCCCTTACATAATTATTCGACACTATTAAAATAATCAGAAACAAACAAAACAAACCTGGTTTGTTAGACCGGTTTCCATGTCAACCCTCTTTTGTTCTGACGTCACACCAACGTCGACGTTGAGCAAGTGGATTTTCTCAGGGTAGATAATCGAGGTTGTACAGTTACGCTTCATTCCGAAGTTTTTCATGGTGAGCACGCCCTTCTTAAACATGGTAACAGCATTGCAAGCTGGTAGAATGGAAGAGATAAATTATTTGATAAACAAATGATGACAAGAAAAAGTATTTATGGCTATGGATTTAATGATAAAATCAGGCGGGTTTTCAAAATTACGGAATAAGATGGAAGAGATGAATGTTTTAAAAATCAAATGATGACAGAATAAACTATTCATTGCTATGGATTCATTACACGGTATTTCAAAATTACTTCGACAGCATAAGACCAATCAAAAGTAAATAAAAGATGAACAATTGTGATTCACAAACACTTTTAATACATAATCTATTTTGACGTCTGACGTCTCACTTACGACAATGTTATAAATGTTACAATAGGCAGCAATGGCGCACAGTTTAAGTGCTGACTCACACTATTAGTCATTATAGACTCAAATTTATTTATTGTCGAATGCAATATTCGCCTAAATAAGCGCTTTATTCCACCATTGACTTAAAATTAAACCGCTTGAAGTTCGATATATCAACCGCACGTTTTCTTATTTTCTAGTTTATCGGTATTAAATTACGTAGGACGAGGCTGTTGGCGCAGAGATTGGGGTGTTTTGAAACAGTATTAATGATTGAGGGCTCAATTATATTCACTTATCCACTTCCAGCGCTCGCCTTCATTAACTGTTTATTCAACAATTCAATAACTTACACATAAGTTTACTCCTATTACGTCAGTGAGAGAGTTTAACCCTATCCCAAACAATAACGACATTTGACCACTTTGTTGCAGACGACTTCAGAAAACATTGTGGGAAAATGAGAAATTGCTCATGACGAGCAATTTCTCCTTTTCCTACAATGTTTTCTGCCCTATCAGAAGATAATTTTCCAATTTCATCACATTGTGAAATGTCGTCTGCAAACTCTGTCAATTTTGGACAGTCGAAACTTTATTTTTCGGGAAAGGGTTAAAGAAGTCTGGAGTAGCTAATGTAAAACCAATTACGACCATCGATAATGTGAGAGTAAGCTGTAAGACAGCAGAAGATGGTCTAATTATGAGACCATATTGGGAGATCTTTTAATTAATTGTCTTCTTAGACTTCTTAAGATTTTTGTAAAAAAAATCATCGTTTTGTTGTTAGGAATAAAGACGATTTTTTTAAATATTAATATCGATTTACTGCATGAGAATGGTAGTATCCCGGTCTCTCTCAATCGTAATTACTCGGATATTTCCGTGGTCTCAGAAATACACCTCGTACCAAAGTTAAGGTTTCAAAGTTAACTTTTTTGTACCGGCTAAAAACTAACACGTTTCCTGGGAGCATCCCTCTTAAGTAGTTCAAATTATAAGAAAGTGTTGAACATCCAGGGAAATCTTCATTTTTGATCGGTTACTCGTAAAGAATGGTGAAACAATTGTGATAAATATCTAACTGTCTCCTGAATCAAAATAAATAACTATTTAGATTTTACATTGAAGAAACATAGTGAAAACGAAAGTGCAATGAAAGAAGTCTGGCGAGAAACAGTATTGCGGCTTCCAAATCACTTCAGAGGTGTTTTCATTGGATAAAACCGTTCAGATTGATTCCCATATATGATGTTATTAAGCTGGTACAATTTCAAGCAACAGCCGGTAAACAACAATTTTTAACCCTTAACCAAATGACATATTTTCGACTGTTCTAAATTGAAAGAGTTTACAGACGACATTTCAAAATGTGATGCAATTGGAAAATAATCTTCTGATAAAGCAGAAAACATCGTGGGAAAAGAAGAAATTGCACGTTACTAGCATTTTCTCCTTTTCCCACTGTGTTTTCCAGAGCCGCATGCAACAAACTGATAACATGTCGTTATTGTTTGGCAATGGGTTAAGAAAAGAGTTCAGATTATTTATGAGAACTTTATTTAGTGCTAGTCAACACTAAATCTGCTCCATTGTCCGACACTCGAACAAAATGATGAAGTAACAGTGTTTTATTTCTATTTTTTATTTTTTTATAAATTTGATCGGTCAAAACACACTTACGTTTTGGGTTCTGTTTGAAGCTTATGATGACCTTGAACCCTTCACCGATCTCCGGTACCCGGAACTGTATTAGCGCCACATTTTGGGAGGAGAGCGACAGTTTGGTGGGTCTCTGTTCGCCGCAGTACGTCTTGTATCGCTCCGCCATCGACAACTCGTGATCAAACATGTCCGGAAATAGTTCTCCGTTCAGCTCCCATCCGTCGAACATCTGTCGAGAGAAAAAGTAGTCCACTGTTTATCAAGTTTTTATCCTAATATTTTATAAGCAAAACATTAACATGTAGTTTCTACATACATATATACAATTACATACACATACAATAAACAATTAATGATTAAGTAAAGTTAATTTGATGAATTATCATACAATAATGGAGGCTTGTGTGACATAGCTATTTTCCAAATAACGGATGGTGTTCGCTAAATTAACAAAGTTTCCGAGTATGCATATAACACATTTTTTCGGCTGTTCATTCAAACTTAAGATTTGTTTTGGTATAGTAAAATGTTGGTATACATATTTTTTCTAAGATCTAGATATTTTGGACGAATCATTAAGAAATGGAATGTTAACCAGTTCGCCAACCAATATTTTCCCGCCTAAACTGTTGTTCTTGATCACGTGATCATCCGTCCCGAGTAGATTCGTAAAGCTTACCGCTAAAACGCCACCGGTCTCGCAGTTGACGTTGAATTCCACGAACTCGATTTCCACGATCTGGTCTGGTTCCCCAATTAGGTAGAGACCGCACACGTCCAGGGAACCGTCCGATATGTACTGTAGCTCTCCTGGTTCGCTCTCCATATGTATACAGCCTGGAAACAAGAGCGTTTATACATAGCAAGTAGATGGTTGGTGTGTTTAATCGGATATGTTACGGACAAGGCATATGGGGAAAGGCGTAGGATATTAGCTGGTGAGCCAAAGGGTAGTCATCTGATTACATTAATTACATTTAACCGCATACCGCAGAATTTTGCTGGTGAATTTTACCAGTACCACGTTTTACTCCTTTAGTAGGGGCTCTTTACCAGTACCACATTTTACTCCTTTAGTGGGGGCTTGCTTTTTATGGGCACTGTTTCACAGAGCATTGGTCATCCCTTTACGACTTGTATTGTAGCATTGTTAATATGTGTAGCAAGGCTCGAATAACAACTTCGTTAGCCCTTTACCAAACGCCAAATTTTCGTCTCTCCCAAATTGATAGAGTTTGCAGACGACATTTCAAAATAGTGATTGAATTGAAAAATAATATTCTGATAGGACAGAAAACATTGAGGGAAAATGAGAAATTGCTCGATATAAGCAATTTCTCCTTCTTCCACAGTGTTTTCCAGAGTCGTCTTCAGCAGACAGGTCAAATGTCGGTATTGTTTTGTCAATCGGAAATGTTATCGGACAAGATTATCGGGAAAGGCATAGGGATATTATCTTGAGACTCAAAGGACAGTTATTTAAAGGCACACAAAAAGAGATTAATGATATATCAAACTTTACCATTTGGCAAACTTTCAGATTCCAAAAGTGATCATTAAAAAAAAACATCAGTAGAACTAAAAAAAAAAAAGAGAAATTCAACGAGAAAAAAACAAGATTAGCAAGTTTGATAATTCATATTGCCTGATTCTGCACCATTGACCTGTCACGTAATAGACACTTTTTTGAACGTACCAATCAAAATTCGTTTTTGTAAATATGTAAACAAACCGATTGTTGATAAACATGATTGAATTGGAGACAACTACATTCCATGCACAAAAGAACATGTTAAATGAGTTAATTAAAAATGATTTCACAGCAGTCATTAATTACTTCTCATTACGTTTATGAACATAATAAAAGAACTTCATACATATGTTTGTATATTTGTTTGTTCTTATATCCTTTCATGTGCCTAAACGTAAATTAACTATATCCCGCAGGATCTCGCCTGTGAACTTCACCAGTACATTTACCACACCTGGCTTTGTGAAAATGTGAAGCCAGGTTCGAATAACAACTTCTTTATAAGCCAGTAAATTCGTTGAAAAGCAAGTGTTTATAATGAATGCTATTATCTTTTCATGAGGAACGAATTTCATTTGATTTTTTTCGAGCGACTTCTTTTGTTACCATTCGCTGCACAAGTCCTATTGAAATGATACGATACAATCTAAAGTTACACTAGAGGACCTCCATTCTGAGCCTGTTTTTGCAACATAACGCTTTTACAAGGCCGAGGTGTACAGCAATTCTCATCCACTCTTACAGAAGTGTGAAAATACGAGACTCGACGAGAAATAATGATTGCCAATCGGATTAGAGAGATTGGATATGATGCTATTTCGTACTTCACAGACTTCCAATAATTGTTTTATACGGCTATCATGTAGAGACTCTTAAGGTAGAATACCCATAATCCGCCATTTTGAAATTCATTCTCTCGTCGGATTTCTTCGGTCGTTCTCGGTATGTATTGACCGGAGTAGGAACTATTAGGTTAAATGCGAAAAGCTCCGATTCTGACTGATGTACTTCGAAATTAAGCTTTATGTTATGTCACGTTTTGATATATTTACCAAGAACGACCGAACCAATCCGAAGAAAGCATTTGTTTCAAAATGGTGGATTATGGGTTTTCTAATATACTAAGTTAAATACATTTCATTTCAAAGCCTGTCCTGTGATATAGTATCTTTAGATGTTCAATGAAGACAATGTGACGTAAATCTATTTGGAACTACTTTTACCGGTGGTGTTTGTGTTCGTGTTTTGAAAAGAATAATAATGATGAAATACTGGTTTAGAAATGTAGCAACTAGTATTGGTACTGGGTTTTAACCTGAATATTATGCACACGAGTAGAAATCATTGCATGTAACAATTGCGAAACAGCTAGATATACGAAAGTGTTACACCATTTAAAGTTTAAGGTAAGACCTGGGTAATAGAAAACTGGTTATTGCTTTGGTTAAAGAATAAGTTTAAATGTAATACATGAAATATGCATCGCTTCGAAGACATTCACCAAGTCAATTTTCAAAATTTGTCTGATTTTGAATTTATATCTACAAAATAAATATAATCGATTTTGTTATTTATTTCATATTAATTAACTCCCTTTAAGATCTAATTTTCATATTATAATTAAACTTTCTTAAATGAAGTTGGCAAATACAAATTCTAATCCAGGAAAGGTTCTCATGATATGAAACTTGATTTTCAAATGGCATCTGCTTTGTTCAATCTTTATTTTTGTTATTCTGACTTTTCTTCATTACCCATGTCTTACAAGTCGAATCAATGACTTTCAAATACAGACAACACTACAATACGCACCTATCTGTCCGTTGGCACTCCTTGTTTTCCGACGTAAAACGTTAATGTCTGTTTTCTGGAAATAGAAACATAAACATTTTGTTAGCATCTACTCTCTCACACCATGCGTTGTTACATGTATTTGTTTTCAACATGGCGACATCAGTAGTCCGGACTATCGCGATTATCGGTTCTTAACCCATTACCAAACAATAACGACATTTGACGAGTTTAGTGCTGATGACTCTGGAAAACACTGTGGGAAAGGGAGAAATTGCTCTTGGCGAGCGATTTCTCCTTTTCCCACAATGTTTTCTGCCATATCAGCAAACTATTTTTCAATTTCAGCACATTTTGAAATGTCGTCTGCAAACTCTTTCAATTTGGGACATTCGAAAATTTGGCGTTTCACTGCATTACCGTTTTTCAAATACTTACGCATTAAATAGTTCTTAACTAGGAAACAGCTTTCAAAACTCCAGCTCAAATATTTCTTTAATCTATTCTTCTTTTCTTTACACTTTAGTCTTGTATTGAACTTATTGTGGGTAATTGTTCGGAATTGAAGCTTTCATAACGTCGTTTTAGTCTAATCGCTAATATTAGCAACCGTCCTTATTCTTTATATTGAGATTAAGTAGGGTTTTCTAAAAGTATTCAGCAATATCTCCTAGCCGACTTAGCCATGTGTCCATAGTTTATCATCAGTACTTAGCTTTACTATTTCGTTTATCTAAATATCATTTTGAATAAAAGAAAATCCTGCTTTTGGGGTTCGATCCCTATACGCCCAGTATCAAATCCACGGTGCAATACTTAATGACGAAATGGATCCTCTTTTAACATCATATAATAAGATAAAAATTCGTTTAATGGCAGCCAGACAAAATTAAATGGAATTAATATTTGGAGGAACGCAATTGCTCACATTGTAATCGTTTCCGGCTAAATTACGTTTAATTTTCATCCGTCTAAGACGACATTATCCATTATTATAACTTTGACAGATATGTAACCGGGGAATTCGTTCAAATTATCTGGCTATGCGTCAAGTCAAACAACCCATTGTAGAGACAACTCCACTTATCCATATAATACAAGGGGTTTAGTATCGATTTAAACAGTCCCTTATTTACATCGAGATGTTCTTTTCACCAAACAAGTTCTAGTTTTTCTTGACTCGGAACTCACTTGTCAAGCCGTAATAATACAATCCATATTACCAGGTGAAAGAAAATGTCATTTGTCTTAACGACAGACGTTTTATAATCCAATCAACTATCAATACATATTGAACCTCGAAATGAAATCACGGTCGACATAAAGACCTATTTCTGAAGACAAATGCCTCTTAAAAGATGCGCAATGTCTGAAGAAAGCCCTGACATGTGCCAACGTTACATCGCAGACCGGAATTACCCTTCGTCTTTAGATTCAATTATGAAATATCTTTATTGAAATAGATAATAAAGGATGTGCTAAACTTGCAGTTGCTCGTCTAATTCTCATGAAGGAATTAATCCGCTGAGAACTTATTCGTTGATGAGGATGAACACATGAGTAAATGGGTGATCGTGTAAGTTTATATCCATAAATTAGCAAGCCTAGATATACAGTTTATACTGTTCAAATCGACTAAGCATGCTAGCACATCCTAATCTGAAACTCATATTGTCAACATGGCTTGATTTAATTTCATTGTACTTTCCTTTTGTGTTTCAAACACTTAAGCTTCACATTTTCTACTGTTCGTGGATACACTGTTATATTATTTCAGGTTAAAACATTTTCCGTGCGTTAGATACAATACAATAAACTTGGGTCCTAAAGCACCTCCATGTCTCTAATTAGATTTTAGGTATGAGATGTTTTAACCCTTTTCCCAAACAATAACGACGTTTGACGACTTTGTTGCTTTGTCGTGACGAGCAATTTTTCCTTTTCCCACAAGGTTTTCTGCTCTTTCTGAAGAATATTGTTCAATTCAATCACATTTCGTCTGCAAACTCCTTCAAATTGGGACAGTCGTAATTTGGCGTTAGGCAAAGGGACGAACCTGAACAAGCAAATACAAAATAGAAACAGGGATTGAATAACGACTAGTTCCCATTCAGCATGTTGTAGAATGTCGTCTGCAAACTCTTTCAATTTGGGACATTCGAAAATTTGTTGTTTGGGAAAGGGTTAAGCAGTATTTCAGTTATTCCTCAAATTCCAGCGCACGTATCAATGTTCCCTTGGGCATTCTTGCCAAAACTCGTCAATGCTTTTATAAAGCCAACGACTGCTTTACACCATGTTAAGCCGGCTAGACGACGAACTGTTAATGGCGATGAAGACTTCATTATAGCTTGGGTGTTGTATCTATGCACGCACAAGCATTCAGAATCGTTGGATCAATCGGTAGAGTTTGCAATTTGGAATACAGTAACCTGTGCTCAAAATCTTCTTGCCGTTCTTGTGAAACGGTTAATCCTTTCCCAAACAACAAATTTGGGACTGTCCCAAATTGAAAGAGTTGTTGCTTGACTTTCCATTACCCTCACGATTGGCATGTTTAATATTCTTGCTGATTAAAACATTACAGTGTGTTCACAATCTCCTGTCATAATGGAAAATAGTTTGCATGCATAGCGTGCTGAAATGTGTCCACTGCAGAATAAAAACGTCCTTCAACAAAAGGAAACAGCAAAAGAAACAAATGAAAAACTGTGTTTGAAGAAATTCTTTTACAAAATTTGCATCTTTCTGGTGGTTTTTCGATCAGAAATCGGAAATTGGCCTTGATTTGAGTCAGCACTGTTGTGTTTAATTAGATTCACTTTATTCATGTTGTTCTAGAGGAATCAACACCTCTGGTAGTTGTTGTGCATTGTTATTTGACATCCACAAACACGATTTTGGTTTGCACATGAAACAAAGCGAAATGAATGGCTACCTTTGTTAAGGTATATCAAGTAACTTCTCGCACTATATAGAAACCTCGATCTTTTGACTACAATGCATCAATGATTTGGTAAAAAAAAAGAAAGACTTCATCCTTAAGAGAATTTGGGTATATCAAATACCAACGAAAACATGATATGCTTGCAGAATAACTAAGATGGAAACTTTGAGAGTATTTGAGTCGATTAACAACCGACAAAAACATGATATGCTTTCAGAACAATACAGATCGAGTTGGGCCCACTCGCGTCTCGAGGGGGCTTGTTTGTTTCTTGGAAAATACGATATCCAGACTCCCCTGGGACGTCATAATTGGATTTTAGATATACCGGATGTCAATAACAAAATCAAATTACATGCAGGAAAAAACGCCATAAAGGATTGACATACACACAGAAAACAATGGTGATCATAAGCGACACATTTCGTTCATAATTTATTTTCCCATTTTTAAAAAACTTTCAAATTAGTTGTTCGATTATGTTTTCGCATAGTGGAAGAAGACGGGAGGTACTTGGTATAATCAGTGAAAAAGTGTCTCATAAGCCAAACCTGGCTTGCCCTTTCAATAGGGGTGACACTATAATAAGCAAAGCTCTATATTCATCCGTGCTGCACTTTAATCTAAACGGTATTCTTATTGGCGGATCATGAGGCCATTTTTGTACTAAGTTTCAGCATCTCATATCACTAGAAAGTTGAATTCACATACGCAATTCATTTGTGGCTTAAAAAGACAATAAATGTACAGTTTTGTCGAAGAAATCGAAGAAATAAGCCTCATGGGACATTTATATATATTGTTCAAAACGATAACAAATTCATATATGTTTGAATATTTGGAAGAAAAGCATTTGTGCGACTGTTAGGTAAGATTAAATTTGGAACATTTAATGTTGATAAAGAAACGTTCAATTTGGAAGCACCTTTAATTTAACATGACAAAACCCAAACACACAAGTCTCTTGTCTTGCGGGTCGGCGTTCGTTTCCCACACTTCAACTCCCATTCGGAATTGTACGTCTGGCATGATTGAGCGGATTGTAATTGAAGATACCGGCGGTCTTTATCTTTAATTCCGTCTCTTTTCCGCCATCTTAAGTATAACTTAGTTATTTGGCTTGCTATATTTTGGAGGTTTTTGTTATAAAGAAATTTCCGCTTGGAGTGCAGACGTCATCGTCATGTCAGTCTTTGTTTGTATGTGTGTTTGGCAAAAGTTTTACATGATGTTTGTCATATATTCTCGTGAAAAAATCTAGTTCATTCAGTAATAAACGGCGATGAGCTAAACATCAATCTGAACACATCGGGTTTATCCAATAGAAAACACCTCTGAAATAATAGGGATGACGCCATATTGTTTCCCGCGAGAATGACGTCACTTTCTTTCGTTTCTAAAAAAAAGATCCTGAATGTAAAATCCAAAAAGTCGTTAAATTTGATTATGGAAACAAGTATACATGTCACAACAACACGTTCGCCATTTGGTATGAGTTACTGATCAAAAGTGGTTAAAAAGGATGTCCAACACTTCTATACACATTGAACTATTTAACATGCACGCTTAGAAAAGGTGTTCATCGGCGGATGCCGATTTACCCGAAAAATTGTAACCCTACACTTATATCCGAGGTGTATTTCACAGCTCACGGAAATACCCGAGTAGTTCCGAATGGCTAAACATATTACAAATATGACGACTTCCCCCATATAACGGTCAATTTTGAAAGCCCAAACTAATCTTTCAGCGATAAGTCATCTTCATGTTACAAAGACAAAGGTAAAAAAAGGTTTAACATTTTTTGTCATATGAAAGTCAATTTTAAAAGCCATAACCAAATCTTTCAGCGACAGTTCACATCCATGTAACATATATACAAAGATCCATAAAGAATCAATATTTTTGACGTTGAAGACTTGGTAATGCTATAACCATTTCCCAGAGTTCAATAAAAAGGAGTCATTATTGTAATTAATCGTTGGTCTTATTAATAAAATTATGTTTTATTGCATTTAATCTAATCGGTGTATATGATATGTTTATAATAACATATATACATGTATATTGTATACAAAGAAGATAGGAAAAGGCAGAAAATAATTGCAATCGAATGGACCACAGGTCATAATAACACAGTTTGAGCGATTTCTCCTATTCTCACAGCAATTTCTAAAGTCGTCTGCAACAAACTTGTAAAAAGACGTTAATGTTTGGTAATGGGATAATATAAAGATTTTATACAAACTGTATATTTCAGACATAAATCTTGAACATATTGTATTAAATATATAGTTTGTTTTATGGGCCAGAGGCCTTTGTTTACAAAATAAAAGTATTTTCTTCTATCTTCTTCTTCAATTACAAATTGCTTAACCCTTTCCCATACGCGAAATTTTCGACTGTCCGAAATTGAAAGAGTTTGCAGAAGACATTTCAAAATGTGATGAAGTTGAAAAACATTCTTCAGATAGAGCAGAAAACCTTGTGGAAAAAGGAGAAATTGCTCTTATCCTTTTCACTCAAGATTTTCTAAACTCGTATTCAAAAATTGGTCAAATGTCGTTATTTTTTGGGAAAGGGTTAATTCGTTTAAAACGAGACAATTAGTGTGAATATTATAATCAATACATTTATCGCTCGATGACACTTTTGGTACCTCTATTCGGGAATGGCCAAATCGAAGGTGGTACAACTTTTGGCAACAACTATTTTGCCAAATTCTTGTCATTCATTGTGGAATGTACAATTTACGTTTTTCTTTTGTAAAGTCCTTTACACACTACATTTAAAGTAAAAGAGCAATCATTCATACTGGAAAGTCAATTAGAATTAGAAAAACGGATTAATAATGTCAGTTACAATCCAGTCAATGTATCGATATAACAAAACAATGATGCAAAAGGCGATAGTAATGGTCAGTCGTTGAGGTCGTTACAAAATGGTGGAGAGACTGTATAACGCGATGAAAGCACGTCTGTCGCACTTGACCTCGAAACATCAAGTCCTCAAGGTAAGATAACGAACCTAACTTGGACTGGTGCATCAGAGAAATATCACCATTGTGTGTACTTAATTAACCGATTCTCGAAAGACGCCTGTGAATTTGATCGACGTTATATGTAATAACTCATACACTGGAATATACATTTGAGGTTTTTATGGATGAATTATAACGCTGTGTTAACACATTCCTTTAATATAGTGATTTATCTTGGGTTGATCATTACAAGGATACGTATCTGAAGGGTCTTGTCAACGGACACCCACATGGGTCAATCTAGTGGTGCTGGGTGTACTCGAAACCTGTCTTGTCAACGGACACCCACATGGGTCAATCTAGTGGTGCTGGGTGTACTCGAAACCTGTCTTGTCAACGGACACCCACATGGGTCAATCTAGTGGTGCTGGGTGTACTCGAAACCTGGAGTCACCGAGTTGCATCACGTCATCATATAAGTATTATACCAACATTAACTCATCTACATGTATTTTACATTGATTGTGAAACAAGTTCGTCCGACTTAGGGTGGTATTACTCTCGATTCTGCTTCATGGATTCTAATCAGTACTTGCAACGAATGCCGATCAATGAATGACAGCAAGGCAGATCCCACAACTCACGGGTTTCAAACCTTCGACCTTCATGTCAGAGGCCGACACTCTATCCCTTAGCCTATCTCATCCTTAATGACCACTTCTAGGCTAGGTGTCTTGCCAACAGACACTTACACAAAGCCAGTGGTGCAGGACAGACTCGAACCTGGCTACACAACTCCAGCCAATTGGCCACAAGGTATCCATTCAGGTTATCATTTAATAAGATTCAACTATTACCATAATACGACATTTTAGTTGTCTATAACGCATAATAAGAGGAAAGTTACCAGTTCGTATTTTGTATTCATTCGGGGTACATATTTTCATTTGATAGTTGATGAAAACAAATAGTCACGATATCATCTTTCCCAGTGTTTTCGCACTGCAACAAAGTTCGTGGATCTATGACTATTTATGACAATGTATGGTAAAACACTTATTGTGGAATAATCTGAGGCAGTAATTACCTTGTTGAAACCCACAACATTCAAAACAAGTGCTTTATGATAATATCCATATCACTATTATGTCCAATTATATCAGTTAGATAACGCTGCCATTGACAATTTTATTTAACAATATTTCACAAATTCATGATACATGAGTTATCAATCAGAACTTGTTAATGGAAGCTTCACAGTGAGCTAGATCTACATTGTAATAAACTACTACCGGGCATAACACAGTTCTAAATTACCGACGCTTCACATCTTACTGATATGGTTTAACAAAATTCCAGCAGCTTTTTACTTATTTTACTGATTAGGCAGCACAGATCCCTTGCGTAAATTAAAAAAAAGCTTGGTCCTTCTATAAATGAATTAATAGTATGCTGATTTGCATGACAAAGAGTGGTTTGTCTGAAGTCGAAGACACTCCCAGCCAATAATTCCAAGCGATGTCTTCCTGTTAAGATAAAACAAATTGATCGAACCCACGAGTGGACGCACCAGATATTGTTGCGTGACGTCACGCAATATCAACAACAGTACTCGACAGAAAGAAACGAAAGAAAATACACGCGAACTTATCCCTTAGCATGCTGGATAATTTTTTAAAACCAAATTTTTGGGTTGTCTGCCTTTCAAAACCTTAAATATCTGCTTAATTTTGACGAGGAATGATACCCGGAGTAACAAACAGGTCAGATCACAGGCCAGCCGCCAAATTACTTGGATCTATTTAGCTCCAAAAAATTCATTCGTTTTTGCCATTGCTTCTGGTTCAAATTATTTTCTTGTATAAGCATCTTCTTTTAACATTGGTCGAACTTGTTAAGAGCAATTCGAATTGTATGATGCCTTTAAGAGAGATATTTTTATTTCGTAAAAGTTTATCTTAACATACCTTTTGTTTAAGAGTACATAACACACTCCATTATTATTGCACAAAAACATTTTGAGTGACCATTATAAAGCCCCTGGGATAAAAGGATAACGCAAATATTAAGAAAATGGGCAATGCATTTCAATCGTCATTTTTTGATAGAACCACCATCATAAAATGCCTCCGCAAAAGAACCTAAAATACAGGCCTTCATGCTATAACTAGACTAAGAACTACTCTATGGCATAGTGAAATAATAATGATTTTCGCAACTAGAATCCGTCGTATGTCCTTGGACGCTAGTCTTTCCATCTGAAAATTATATAACAAGGTGGGGGGGGGGGAACCCAAAGAATTGCAAGACTCTTGAAATACCAGACAATGCAGGGTGCGGATTTCTAGTGTTCTTTTGTCTTAAACCTGTGGGCGATCTTTTATCATAGGCGGATCTCTCATGTCTCAACAATTCGTCAACAAACGGTTGAATGACCCCCTCATTTGTTCTGTAGTCCATTCCTCCTATATAAAAATAACTATCTGGGCCGAATTACGCATCGGAAAGGACCCCAGGCTAGGTCTTTGGTAGAAACTGTTGTAAGAGAAGATTGAATTCCTCATCTTTGCTGGAAAGATTTTAAACGATTTCTACAGTAGATGCGCCAGTTTAAATTAGACAGTGATAGATCTATTGAAATTGGTCAATACAGCCTTACATTGTTAGAAATCGGCTTTCTCCGATGGGATTTGCAAGTGATGATCATATCATTATATTCTTTTTTCCAACAATCGAAACAGTAATAATTGATCGAATGCACTGGGATAAGTTAACCACGTTTCACAACCTTCCTTTTCATCCAAGAAGCTGATTGCTTCACCAAACATTTTATCAAGTCAATGCACCTTTCATAATTTGACTCGCACATATGATCAATTGTTTTCATGTATCAATCTGACAATGGTTTTTGGGGAAAGGTAGGCGACAGTGGTGCAGAGGTAGCCTGTCCGCCTCTTGTAACGAAGGTCTCGGGTTCGATTCCCGTTAAGCGAGGTTAAAATTGCCGGAGCTCACTCACAAACCGGTGCGAGTACTGGTGTGGTATCCCGGAAGCAGTCAGCGAAGGTGACTTTGAACAGGCTTCAAGCTTCTTTCCTAATCGATGTAAAAGAAATAGGTAAATCAAATCAAATTATATATGTTGTTGTTGCTTTTTTTGTTCCTTGAATCAGGGGTTCTAGGGTCGTTAATTACAGGTGACATGATTGTTGATTCAGACCGGGGTTATGCTAGATTGTGTACATTGATCTATGTTCTCTCTTTTAATAATGGATTACCAACGTGGCCTTGTTAAGAGGAGTCTTAAATATGAATTAGAATCAATTGCCCAACTCAAATGTCTAATGTCAGTGCTTTGGTTCTGATAGGACACAGCTTAAGCTTGTTACAAGCGGAGATTGTGTCCGTTTGGAACCATTTGGAGCCATATCATCGTTATTACCTTAGACCGATTTATTAACGTTGATATTAACGTATTGTTAACGTTAATTCCAGTTCTGCATTCCACTTCCTTTTTCTATGTGACCTTGATGTGTTTGTATATTTTGAATATTATTGTAATAACAAGACACTTTGTAAGTGTACATCTCAATAAACTATTCATATTTGTATTCGTAGTGATGCTTGGTTGATGTAACATAAAAATATGGAGTCACGATTCGGAATCGTGAGGTCGTCTGACAGATGTCACTACTGTTATTATCATTGTTGTTTATATCTTCTCTACACGCGACCGTCTTGCGTGACGCCCAACTGTTTCTCTATATCCGGCTGGGAGCTTTGACGTGAATAGTAATTATCATTTAACCCACGTAAAATATGGCCCTTAAACAGCAGATGGAGTTTCCGAAGGTTAAACGCGGGTTTCCGCTGAAAGTGGGAATGTGCATACAGGATGGCTTTCGGCGAAAGGAAAAAGGAAGTGCATCTTCAAACAGCTAGTGAAGCTACATTGTATGACATCAAGAGAGAAATGATACTAAAACTCTTAAAATTTCATTCTCCGTTGCTCGATTATTGGATACAAGTTGTCGTCGTTGTTTAACGTTACATCAGTATAGTTAAACTTGTTCATATTTCACCGTTTGCGATGGAAGCTTGAGGCTTATTAGTTCACTCTTATGACTTAACCAGTACTTGCGCCAATTGGTGGGTTAGTCCCGGTAAATTTCACCTTGCCTAGCGTGGATCGAACCCGGGACCATTGATACAAGAGGCCGTTGATCTACCACCGCACCACTGTCACCCACAATTTTAGTTTAAATCAGTATAGGACAGGTCCTAAGAAAACTTATCAATGTTGTTGGTACGTGTCCTGCCATGAAGTAGAGCTCCTAGGCTTTATTTATGCCGATTGCATTCCAAATTCCAAAACAATTGAAATTCGTTTGTTGGTAGGAAACGAACGAATGATAAACGTGGCACTTTTATTATGTAGTTCCATCCCACAACCAGGATATAAATAGAGAATAGATCGTTGGTGTCGTGAATCGGAAATGTTATTGGGTAAGGCTTAGGAATAGTATCCGTTGAGCCCGATAACTTTTCCCATTCAAAGACACCGACCATCTATTCTATTTATCCTGTTGCCTTTATGTATTCTTTCAAACAAACGTGTAAATAAAACACGAGAAAAAAGGAAAAAATAAGTAGAGAATGATGTAAACATGACGTCGTGGCGTTCTTATGACGTCACGATTCGTCACGTGCATGTGTAATATGGTTAGTGCCGGATATCACAAATGTTATACGGCACCTAGTTATCGGTCCCAAAATGACACGAGTGACAGGATAATTAACAATATTGCTAAAAATGCATTTCCAGAAATGGGATAACATTTGTTGGACCAAAATTGCCGCGGTTATACAGCTCAGATATCTGCATCGAAATCTACAGCTAATTGTCGTGCATTAGGACTTACTTATTGTCATTAAAAGGTCATATAGTGCCATGATTCTGTTAAACCATAACCATGGAAATGTTATGTGGTATCAAATCGCATATGGTCTACCATTATTATTATACACCATGTATATAATACTATTATCATAATTACACATATATTCAAAAGTGCTTAACATATACATGTTCAGGAAGAGAGTGCACTTTTGAATATATGTCTAACAGAATCATGGTAACCCGGATAAACATGTTGAAAATAAGGAAGCAGAGGTACGAAAAGAACACACTAAAAATGAGATTTAGTCCGCAGATATATTTTTTTCATTCAGGGATTAAAGAAGAAACCTGTCAAGAAAAGGGAAAACACACAGAGATGGACTGAAAGTGAATACAGACGTTTAATAGACCCAATATTACAAACAAAAAAAGAGGACACTTATTTGTTAATTTACGTTAAACGATAGCAAAGAAGAAGTTCCCCCGCCAAAAAATAAAATAATACTCTTCAGAAAAAAAAAGAGAACAAATACCCCCACAGAGCAATGACCAGAAATTCCCTATAAGATTACCAGAGCAATAGTCCGAGCAAGTTTGACGCTATATCGTGAGATAAATTGACCTTGAGGGCGATCGTGCCTTGGTTCTATTACCTCTCATTTGTTTCTGTCTCAATCGGTTCTCAGATATACCCTATGATAGTCCTAAATGATCCCATCAGTCCGTTACTTCATGCAGGAGGGTTTTATGAACTGTCGGGAATTTGATAGCACTTTTTTTACGACTTGTACATAGTCAGTGATTTTTTCTAAATTGAATCAATGGGCATTTTTGACCAAATCTTAAAAAATCAATGGGTTTTTCTATAGAAAAATAATTAAAATGAATGATAGTCATGAGTTTTTGGAAAAGTTTATGAGATTTTTTCGACCCAAAATTATCACTGCATAGTGCATCATCATACAAACATAGCATGAACAAAACAGTGTGTATGAAAAAAGATACATATCATAAGGATGAATTCAAAAGAACAAAATAACAACAACAACTATACAATTTAATTTCTTAGTGAAAAAACTTCCTTTGCGTATGCTGCAACTCTAAATGGTGCATTTTTATTAGTTGATTACATGAGTTCAATCAATTTAAATATTTTGGTCTGTTAAAGTAAAATGTATTTAAATACGTTTTACTTTGATTGTTAAAACGAACACAGACATAAATTAAGTGAAATTTATATTCGATGTCATTTGATAGCATTTGCCAACAACGTATGGACTGTTTTCGTTTTCTTTATGATGTCGAGTTAAAACCATTGACTAAACAAGAGAAATCATTACTTAATACATCTTGTTGCATTTCTTGGGCAAATGAATGTCAACTGGAAAATACAGAACAAAGTTTGACATTTTACCTATTCTTTGTATCTTTTTTGCGTCGAGACCAATTGTTTCAAAAAGGGTAAAATGTTCCTCAATATCCAGAGAAATCGCATTGCCTTATAAGTGACTTTATGATTGGTTAACCGTTTACCAAACGCCAACCTTTCGACTGTCCCAGTTGAAAAAGTTTGCAGACGACATTCCAAAATGTGATAAAATAGAAAAATAATCTTCTGATAGGGCAGAAAACATTGTGGGAAAAGGATAAATTGCTCGTTACGAGCGATTTCTCCTTTCCCCATGATGTTTTTCCAGAGTCGTCTGCAATACACTGATTTAATGCCGTTATTATTTGGTAATGGGTTAAACTATTAAACAATAACAACGACTATGGACTACGAAGATTGAGATGTTCTCTGTGATAGTGAGAGAAAACTATAATCGTAAAGGCAAAATATTATAATGTAGGACGGTAATTGTTTTTATTTTTAGTGTTTATTTGTGCTTTTGTTAACTAAAAATGTATATCTACTGATCTTTATACAATAGAATATAGGTACATTTTCCGAAAATGAGGCAAGAAAGTTATATATAATATAGATAAAACTGTCATGGCGAAGACAGAACTAAAATCACACTGTTTGAGCAATTCCTTCGTATATTTATAACCGCAATTTATCAACTTGTCCAATGCAGGTGCGTTAAAGTGGAGTGGTCTACAATGGAAGGTCCGTAATAGTTAAAATATTCGCATATCTGGTCTCAAGTGTCGGATATAACTACCAACAATCCGTAATAGTTAAAATATTCGCATATCTGGTCTCAAGTGTCGGATATAACTATCAACAATCCGTAATAGTTAAAATATTCGCATATCTGGTCTCAAGTGTCGGATATAACTACCAACAATCCGTAATAGTTAAAATATTCGCATATGTGGTCTCAAGTGTCGGATATAACTACCAACAATCCGTAATAGTTAAAATATTCGCATATCTGGTCTCAAGTGTCGGATATAACTACCAACAATGAAAAAATAACTCATGGATTGTGCATGAAGGGTTCATAATAATCTTCTCATTTGCCAATGATGACGAGAACGATATTCATTTTGAATATTGAACGGATATGTCCCAGGCATACAACTACCCATCGGATATTATCGCATACGAATCATAGTTGTTTCCATTACATATTATAAGTAACTTTTTCCATTTGTTTTCTAATGCAACAAAGGAAAGCCTAAAACAGTCTTTGATTCAAATTACTGTACATAATCCCGCTACCACTTTAATCTTATGGCATATAATAACTATATATACCAAACAATATCCATTAACCCTTTCCCAAACAACAAATTTTCGACTTTCCCAAATTGAAAGGGTTTGCAGACGACATTTCAAAATGGTTACGAGCAATTTCTCCTTTTCCCACAATGTTTTCTAACGTCGTCTGCAACAAAGTAGTCAAATGTCGTTATTGTTTGGGAAAGGGTTTGGAACTTTGTCATCAGTCTCGTTATTCCGATTGTGTAACAGTATACATGTAGGTCATTTCCTTATTTCTGCGCGGATTAGGGTGAGCACGCAAAGGTGAAATCAAACCTCGGATTGAAAGTCTTTGACTGTTATTCCTGAGAAAGAAAGTAAATATACAGTTTTACGAGGCTATTTCACAGTGCGTTTGTCACTAGAGACGAAACAGAGAAGTGTTTGTATTTCCACGTAGAGTTTAACATTATTAACCCTTTACCAAATGCCGAATATTCGACTGTCCCAAATTGAAGGAGTTTGCAGACGACATTTCAAACTGTGATGGAATTGAAAAATATTCTTCTAGTAGGGCAGAAAACATTGTGGGAAAAGGATAAATCGGTCGTAACGAGTCGATATATTTTCCGATAGATTAACAAAATGAATATCAATGATTCTGTTATTAAATTCAAAGTAATTATCTACCCTTATTTGTTAATTTTTAATTGAAATAAAGATAACACAAATGAAGGGTGGTAGATAAAAATCAAAACATAAACAAATAATGATGTAAAACTTGATTTTAAAAACGGCATTTGTTCTAGTAAATCTTTAAATCTATTGTCAAACCAAAGAAAGGAATTACCATTCTTCTCACGCCGATTAAAATGCGCTAGAAAGGGGCGTGTCTCAGATAATCGGTTAAGACCCAACTTCCGAATGCTGCGTAAAAGGACATTTTTATTCCAGTCAATTATTGACTTAAGAACGTCAATTAAGGCGGATATTACGTCATCCATTTTGTTTAAGTGCTTTTAGGAGTGTTTGATGAGAAAAGTAAGCAATGGATCCCCGCTGCTTTCCAGGAGAAATCGGGTGCATTTGCAAACATCAAGCCAGTGTATTTTTATAATGAATCTGCAGTATTTTTGATAAAAAATCGTTCACAAAATCAGCAAAGGTGTTCAAAGAATCTTGGTACACCTTTGGACACTTTGAGTTCTTTATTTCACGTCCTAAGTATTGGAAAATAACAAATGCAGATATCACGATTGCGCAATGCCTTCAATTAGATACATTTTATGTTTTAAACTAAAAGAACGATAATAAAAGCACAAGAGTAGAGCGTCGGGATTAGTTTGAGGTTGCTACATGTGTGAAACCGCGTCTATCTTACACAAATACAGAGAAAACTTAGAAAAACGGCGTCCTTGGAGAACAGTCTTGTTAGCAGGACTCGAAATACTCGAAATGTTTGAATCAATTTGAACACATCGGGTTTATCAAATGAAAACACCTCTGAAATAATAGGGATGACGCCATATTGGTTCCCAGCGGAATGACGATACTTCACTTTCGTGAAAATAGATCTTAAATGTGAAATCTAAAAAGTCGTTAGATTTGATTGAGGAAACAGCTTTACATGTCACAACCACAATTTTGCCATTTGGTATGAGTAACTGATAAAAAGATTATTTAAAAGGATGTCAAACCCTTCCATACACATTGAACTACTTAACTTGCACGCTTAGAAAATGTGTTAATTGCCGAATGTCGATTTACCCGAAAAATTGTAACACTACACTTATATCCAAGGTGTATTTCACAGCTCACGGAAATACCCGAGTAGTTCCGATTGTGTTTGAATACGTTAGGATGAGTCAATATCCAACACACTTTGGTGAGATGATATTATTGAAGCGTTGCTGAAAACAGCGTTTGACCAATTATCAAACAATACCGACATTTGACTGATGTGTTGCATATGACTCTGAAAAACATTGTGGGAAAAGGAGAAATTGCTCTCAACGAGCAATTTCTTCTTTTCCCACATTGTTTTCCGCTTTAACAGAAGATTATTTTTCAATTTCATGACATTTTGAAATGTCGTCTCCAAACTCTTTTAATTTGAGACAGTCGAAAAGTTGGTGTCTGGTAAAGGGTAATCCTAAATAAGCAAACATATATCAGAAAAAGTGTATCCATACCGACTAGTTCCATGCATCACGTTTACATATGTAACGAATGGAAGTGTCCAAGAAGCATTATATAAAACATTTAATTCTTACTACATTACAGAAAGTTCGAACCTATTTATTTTTATTGACTGTGACGAAAGCTTGAAGCGTCTTTGATTTACTCTCGATGATTGCTTCCTCGATACTACCACAGTACTAGCGCATGTTTTTTAACCACTTCTTGCCGGGATTCGAACCCGGGACCCTCGGTACAAGACACCGACCCTCTACCAGATTACCACAGCACCAATGTCGTCCACTCACATACATACATCATATACAAAGGAGACCTGGCAACATTGTAATTCAGCGCACCTTATCTGGATAATCTGTATTAAATCGGTATTCATTGCCTTGTAACACATCTCGGATGTATAGAATATTGAACGTTGGAATAATTAGTTTGATATCGCGATCGGAAACCTGAACTCGCGTATGTTCGGATAATACGTATGTTCGGATAATATGTATTTCGGATAATCCGTGTTTCGGATAATCCGTTCTATATGCTTCGAAGATCTGATGACCTTCTTTTATCCGAATTTCATGTTAGGGGAGATATACGTGTAAAATCATAAAAAAATGGTTATTCAGCCTTTAGTAATTCTCCTTGAAATTAAATATGGTTCCTGGTTTGGTGAATTAAATGGTGTGCGGAGGCGTATTTTTTAAAACAATTTTATAAAATATATGAAATGGGCCCAAAATAATACGTTTTCCTCTAACAGACCTTACTTTCACACTGGACTAATTGAATAACATTTCAGTTTTTAAATGTATTAAGAAAGAAATGTGTAAAAGAATGTAAGATATAAATCAAAACAAACGGAAAACATGCAAGTTGGAGGAACGCTTGTCAACTTTAGACGATCTTTATGACCTAAATAGGCTTGGGAAGGGCCGGTATTTCAATAACGATTTCAATGTCATTTGTGCACGAACCAATTAAGAATTATAACAACCTGGTTACCAAAACGAAATGGAATCATCCAAATCGGAGGAACGCTCACCAAATTCAGACAATTTGATCATCGTGATAGGCGTATGAAGCATCGGTATTTCATTGTCATATGTTGCATGAGCCAAGTTAGAGAGTAAACAACGAACAAGTTATGTAATGAAAGCTTTCCAAATAATGTAGAAAAAAAAACCCATCAGTTTCACGATACGACAACAATTATCTATCCATCGTTCCGATGAGAAATTGTTCACCTTTTTTCCTAAATGGCTTCTTCTCGATGTCTTCAAGAAAGGTTTACTCTGGTTATCGTCAATTTTTGCCAAGTTCAAAATCGCATATTATAGGATGTCTCGAAAGCAATTAGAGCTTTTTAACGCCTGGCGGTACCAATAATCTTGTTTTACGGTGAAATATGTTGAATACTTTTAAATGGACATAAAGCAATTACGCGTAATTCGTTTGGATGACGTGTTAACCATCTTTTCATTTTATGAATGCAAGATGGCAACATGATAACGTCTAAAAAACTACAAAGTGCTTAACCAGTTTTTAATGGAGGTTTGTCATAAAGACGTCAATAGAGGTCGGTCAGGATATTTCTAAGAAAAATGTTCCTGTTATTTTTTTATATTCCATTAGTTATTAACAACAGAAATCGGGCATGGTTATCTAAGTAGCAAACCGGAAGTACTTAACCATGGCTCTGTTTAAAACATTTGCAAAAACAATGTGAATTCGAGAATCAAAGAAAAATGGCAAGGAGAGATGTCGTGCACAACCAAATACAATTTGAAAAAGCTGGTGAAATACTGTAGAACATCACACAGTGAAAACCTTCAATAGCATGTGCCTTTTACCTTCTGTTACAAATCTAAAGTTAAGAAAAACGTCAATGGATTAAACCTATTCTATAGTAAAGGGTTTGAAGATATCTTTATCGGTTCTTCTTTAACGCTAAAAGCACTTGAAACTAGATACCACGTGCAAGAAGAGAGTCCTTGTGTACTGTAAAAATTCTGCTGGTTTCCGAGAAGTTTGTACGGGCCCTTTTTCTAATTCAGTTTAAACATAGTTTATTCAATATTCATCGAATATAATTTACATTAATATCAAGTTATAAAATAAAGATAAAATAAAATAAAATGGATAAGAACGAAAGCAAAAGCTTATAAGCCTTAAGGTAACCTTCCAGTACCGTTAGCGGATACGCGACGTTGTATGTATCTATGATGACAAAGGAAAATACAAAAAACAAAAGTTACACATTGATTGAAAAAGATAAGAAAGAAGAAGTAAGACATTTTGCTTTGGAATGACTAACCCTTATTTTCAACTATTCTCATTATTTTTGTTATTCTTTATGCATTAAACTGGTATTCCTTAAAATAGTTGTTGTAAGTTGTGTCCAAAGGACTTAACCGGTTACTTTTTTCTAATTTGACTTATCGTAACGCTAATTCAACGGAGCATTAAGAAAACAATGCGTCAAAAAGGAGGGATGACTCGATACTATTCTTTACCTTTTATGAGCGAACTCTTTGCAAGTTCTATGAATCACTACCTCATCAATACTTCTCTGAAATCGATAAGAAATTATGAATTGTACATACGTCTTCACACATGCTTTATAAATACATTTTGTAAGCTATAAACACGTTTTTTTATGTTTAATGCTGAATAGAATCATGTTATGTTATGTATGAACCAGTCATTATATCCAAGCGATAAAGCGATAAAATCAAACGAAACAAATCCTTTTCGAATGACACAATCATCATTAGAGGGACTTTGCTGCTCATGACTGCACCTTCTTAACTAATGCATCAACATGGACACCATTTGACCCTTAGAATGCGGGGTAATTTTCTAGAAATAGATTTTTGCATCGTCTGCTTTCCAAAACCTTAAATATCTGCTTTATTTTTATGAGGAACGGTACTCAGAGAAGCAAGAAGGTTAGATTACAGGCCAGCCGCAAGTTTACTGAACCTGATTGCATAAACCTGACGTTAAGGGTTAAAATGTTGTTTTTCTCATCTCTACCCTGATTGTGCTCTTTATGCGCCGTTTCTTTCATTAGCGAGCTATTGTTGTTTACTCGAATGTTGATTGCTCAGCCGTTGCCGATGATGGTTATTTCATTGACAAATGTGGTCATTCTTGCTTGTTTATCCGTTTGTGATTCCTCATCAATTTCTTTATTTTAACTGTTATCTCTTGATTGATTGTGGTTATATTGCCCTGATTATGCTTTCTTTAGAGAATACTACTTTCAATAACAAGTTGTTATTGGCGTTCTGCTAGCACCAGAGTTTTGACAGTCCCAATTTGAAAAAGAGCAAAGTTAAACAAAACGCAATGCAAGAAAATCATGCTTCTACAAACAGGTTAGATCAAGGCAGGCCGCCTAGTGAATTGGCGGCTGGCATTGATTTTTACGTGTTTGCTACTCTGATTTCCTTTTCCCTCATCAAAATTAAGCAGTTTTAAGAGGTTTCGGAAAGCAGGCGACATAAAAATATACTTTAAGATGATTACCAAGGATTCTAAGGGTTAAATGGTGGCCATGTTGATGAATTAGTCAAGAAGGTGTCACCAGGAGCAGCAAAGTCGAAATGGTTTTGTTTCATCTGATTTTATCGATTATTTTAAAATATTGTAATGGATATTTCTTCTAAAAATGTCACGTAAGCTACACGAGCAATTTATGAAATGAGCGATAAAATGAATAAGCACACCCACCCTGCACACACGAATCCGGCAAAATATGGAATTGACAAATAGTTTTCAAGAGTCTAACGGCCAAACCACTCAAATATAGGTCAAACGCTGTATATGGCCAAACACAAAAGAAATGTTAACATATAGACAAAACGCAACGGTAAGTACATCTGATCAGAATTCCCTTTCTTTCAGGTATGGTATCGATCGAATCATGAACTTCGCACGAGAGCGCGATCAACAAATACAAATACCCTCGGCCCTAAGTGAAAATATTTATCACGATACAATAAATCAAATCTCGAATAGGAATCGGGGATACCAGATTATTCTATTTGGACGCAACGCGCTTAACCCATGATCAAACAATAACGACATTTAACCAATTTGTTGCAGAAGACTTAAAAAAAACAGTGTGGGAAAAAGAGAAATCGCTCGTGACGAGCAAATTCTCCTTTTCCCACAATGTTTTTTTCCTGTCTAAAGGTCAGTTTTCAATTTCGTCACGTTTTGAAATGTCGTCTGCAAATCCTTTCAATTTAGGACTGTCGAAAATTTCGCGTTTGGTAAAAGGGTTAATTGTAACGGCAGAGTTCCGATAACAATTTACTGATAACCATCAAAAACCGGAAGTCTTTAGTCCGGCAGCCAAACGACCAAAGCTTAGCCAATCGATTGACCTTTTTATCTAATAGATGTTCCAACGTCTTTATACCCTTTTTGTACCAGAAATGATTTTTGACGTTGTAACGGAAAGCTTTCTTACCCGACATAAGCATTCTTTTTTTTACATCAAAACGGATTCTTCAATGTTGTTGTCTTTTTAGTTTTATCTTTTTGTAAACAAGGTTTCATTATGGATTCGGGGATTAAATGAATGCGAATATTTTATTGAGACATAAACTTACAAAGTTTCTTGCCTTTAAAATAATATTCAAAATATTAAAAGGCCATCGGTTTATCTGCTTAAAGTAGTCATATTTCGAACGGTCGTCACCCAACATTTAGAGGTTTTCAAAGGTCAAAATAAGTTAAAGGTCCGTGGCTTTAACTGAATATGAGTTTTGTTTGTGTGTGTAATCGGCAGGATCCGTCGAGCCCAATGGCTCTATATCAATTAAATTAATTTTAGACTGGACAAGGAAGGCAAAACAAATGGCAAAAAGTGTTGTTGCTTTTGTACAGGCAACTAATGCTACAAAGATTACAATGTGTACTGTCCATCTTCTGACCCAAGACTCGATGTCAAGTCTTTTCTTATAATGCCATGGAAAGGAGCCTGCATTTTCCTTTGCTCCCCATATCTCAAGAATTCACCCACCGGTAATATTACACCTATTTAAGGGTAATTTTACCTTAGAATTCCTAATTTATATTTTTCTTTAAAGTATGTTTTTCTGCCTTTATAATACGGGAACCAACTTCGTGCTTATGCAAAAAAATGTTTGATCCAGGCCAGCCGCCAATTATATTGGCGGCTGGCCTGTGATCTTACCTACTTACTGCTCTGATTATCTTTCCTCATCAAGATTAAGCAGATATTTAAGGTTTTGGAAAGCAGACGACTCAAAAGTATATTTTTAGAAAATAACCCAGCGTTGAAAGGTTTAAATAAATGTAGTGCCTAAGATTCAACTTCCCTATGCTTGCAAGGGAATGACACAAATAATTAGTTTCCATTTTTATCGAATGAATTATCAAAGGGTTTCCACATGTCTAAAGCCGTCTGCATAAAGTATAGAAATGTCGTCTGCACGTGGTAAAGTGTTAAGAGAATGTATAATCACATGGCAATCGCTTGAAACAGGACCAAGGATGAGGACAAGCGATCAATTGATTTGCTTTTTAATTCTTAAAATTTACTGCAGCATGCATAATAGAAATGCGCGCGTTTTGACAGCTATTTAATTTGTTCACGAGCACCAAATTTAGAGCGGCTCTTTCTGTACCTCATCGCAACGTCCTTACAATCTTACTAGACAGGGTTCATGTTAGCGATAAATTGTTCATTTTAACTCCTTTTTGACATATAATGAAAATATTCCTAAAATGAGGCAATGACCAAAATAAGAATTACAACAATTTAACAGTACTCGTTTTGGCGACATTCGATTTATGAGTGTGCCTTACACGCTCCATTGTTTTCATAACACCTTCTGGTGAAGATTTTAAAATCCAGTTTTCCTCACAGACGCTAAAAGTGTGAGTGGTATTTTTAATGTTATCCAGACTGGTTTAGCAGACAAGAGCTGTCTTGCTTCGACTTCCTTTGTCAATTTGTCCTTTTTCGACTTTTATGATCTGCTACGTTGTTGTAAAAATCACCACATGTTGATCCAGAGAGAATCATTTCTACATGCTCATTTAAGAATAATACCATTTCATTTGGAGACGATTCGATTATTCCTGAGTTTCCAAAATGAAACATTAAACGACGCAGTTTTTTTTTAATTAGCCAATACTAATTGGGAGAACACTAATGAGTCATTACAATCAGGCTGACTTCTCCGTGGAAACCACCAGCAGAAATGTGCAGTCAAACTACAGGATGTACTTCCTGAGTATTCTATATTCGGAACACCTCGGCTATTTCTTACAATTACCTCGGATGTAATGGGGAGCCATTCTAAAAGTAGTCCGGCAACATGGCGGCGACTAAGGGTATTTCCGTTTGCAATCGAATCTCCTCGGCAATTCCCGGCAAAACGGGAATTGCCGAGTAGATACGATTGAGAAAATATGAAACACAGATGTGATGATATGATAATCTTTAATGAAATAAGGAAAAATAAACCCATTCAATTGTGATATTTAACCAATCTGTGTGTATTTACGTAAATGTTTAGTCCCTGGGTGAAATGCTGTAATCAAGTGTGAAAAACAGCCGAATTTTCCCAGGATTTTTGGTGTATTCAAAAACTACCTACGAGGTATATCTACCGGCATGTGCCGGGGATTGCCGAGTAGATACGATTGTGCCGGGGATTGCCGAGTAGATACGATTGTGCCGGGGATTGCCGAGTAGATACGATTGTGCCGGGGATTGCCGAGTAGGTACGATTGTACCGGGGATTGCCGAGAAGGTACGATTGTGCCGGGGATTGCCGAGTAGGTACGATTGTGCCGGGGATTGCCGAGTAGGTACGATTGTGCCGGGAATTGCCGAGTAGGTACGATTGTGCCGGGGATTGCCGAGTAGGTACGATTGTGCCGGGGATTGCCGAGTAGATACGATTGAGTATTCTAGTGATTATAACCTTCACTTGACATGTTTGGTCATATAGCTTCAGATTAAAGTCTGAACGGATCTTCAGGCTATCCGCAGAAGAAATCCACTGGGGATTCGATCTCGTATTGTTCCTATTGTACGATCAATCAAGTCATTAACTACCTGGAAATCAAATGCGATATGCCGCCCCTATTACAAAACGGGCCATTAACCCTTTCCAAACACCAAATTTTCGGCTGTTCCAAATTGAAATAGTTTGCAGACGACTTTTCGTCACGAGCAATTTCTCCTTTTCCCACAATGTTTTCCAGAGTCATCTGCAACAAACTTGTTAAGTGTCGTTTTTGTTTGATTTACGTATTTGAACGGAACTATATAGCTTGACAAAAGTCAAATGACATGATTTGAGGTACAAATCTTTGCTCCAAAACCAAAATATCGATTGATCTTTCTTTACATGAAGTATGTGTGTCTTCGTTTTGTTTTTCAACGGCAATGGCTTGGTTCAAGCAGTTTGTGTTGTGGTTTAGACAGTGTACCAGCTTAAACAGTACAAATCCGAACGAACATAGCCGATAAACAGATAAAATGATATAACGTATCCACACTCTTTCACAAGTTAGTTGTAATAGAAAGGTACTTTTAAACCAACAAATGTAATATTTGGAATTGTTTGGGATGGGATAGATTTTGCAGTTGTCAACATTTCCTGTCACACTCATTTCTCTTATCATTTTGTTGTTACTGTTAGTGTCATCATTGATATTGTTGACATACAATGTATATACACAATATCTATCGGAGACAACACTGCGAAAATCCCAGAAAGTTTGAAGATCGTCATTAAAGTGAACTACGTTTTTTGACAAATACTATTTCATCAATATTAGTATCTAGAAAGCGGATGAAAGCTGTTTGTTTTGTGTCATTGTCTTACACCATTGTTATGAAGCACTTAATAATAGAATGTGTGGATGAGTGTTGATTCTTCATTGATGCAAGCTGAAATTATCAAGCCAAGTACTAAATTTCAATCTGTATAATTTTGCAAATAGATCTAGTTTTCTCCATAAAACCGAAAAAAACTATCTAACTTCGATCTGTTAATACAAGCGAATTTTGCCTTTTCTTATGCTTGATTTGATAGTTTTCCGACCAGTTAAACTCTTTTCCATGTGATCACATTTCAAATGGCGGCATTATTTACGAGACAATAATCGGACAAGAATGAAGAGAGTGATATTGCAAAAAGTATCTGAAAAGCACGCACCGCTAGTTTTATTCTTTAGGTTGTTAGCCTTTAACATCGCCACTCTTTCACTTAGAGGTGGTGTTTCCTTTAAGAACATTTAAAGACACATGAAACAGCTTGGACATTGGTTTCGTCCTGTATGATTGCACACAGGTTTTAACCCAATACCAAACCAGATATGTGATAAAAATAACCACCATTTTGCATATGTATTCTGTAAAAATGTTTATATGGTGCCGCTTCAGGAATAGCAATGCGTTTAAGACCAAGCAGATACCTCAATTGTTTAACCAAAGCACCGTTTTAATGAAATAGTAATATCCATTTGGCATTTCAATACGGAGCTGATATAAGTTGATCCATGGAAATTTATATTCCGTAACGGTGACCATGGGTGTTTACTGCAAAAGCATGAAGATGTGAGAAAATGCCTCTGATGGTAGCTGTTATGTATGTATGATTGTTAAACAGCATACAAGCGCTCAGGAAAACCGCAAAACTGGGTGATATAAGTTATGAATTATGATAGAATATGTGAAACATATCGAAAAACCACAGGATCATGACAATATAACACTATGCACTATTTATTTTATCTAGTTTTCAAGGTGTTTTTAACTCGGTTAGCAAAATGCGTTAAACATTTCAGCTATATTGCCAGGTCAGGCTCCAAATGGAAGAGGGTAGCCCCAAGCTTTCCTTTCCTAAAGGTAAAACCATCGTCATTCTGTAAGGCAGAGGGAGATCTACCTCTCTTGATTCAAATGTACATGGATCGAGATTCGGACCCGCACGGACAGTGTCGGTTTTATTCCAACAACTCTATACTCTCACTAGTCCATTGAGTCCCTGGGTATTCTTATATCGAGGTTTCAGTGCAAAACTATATTAAGTGCATACTTCATGTTTGTGAAGCACTTACTATAGTCTTGCATTGAACCCTCAGTATAAAATGTGTGAATGTCCTTACATTGGCAGCCCTTCTCAATAACAGGGGGACTTAAATACGGCTTGATTGGGGCGTGATTGTGATTTCCACGTTCTAGTCATTCTCACGACGTTGACCGATATTGGTCAGCTCACATGGTCCTGCCTTTTGGACGAAAAAGACGCGTTAATCGTGGAGATAATATCCCCCATACCTCTGATAATAGGATTGACACATTTCATTATGCATGCCTTGGTCAATTATACACTTGTTTTGATGATCTAGTTTTGGAATCCTAAATTGGTGTCGGGCACGATCGAAAACGAGTGTGTTATCCAATATGTGACTGTCCATACTATTTCTGCGATAAGCTCTATAAACGATATGACATTGACTATGGCATTAATGCCTGATCATTTTAACAGTAGATTGCTCTTGCAGAATTTCATAGAAAACCCAGGAATGTTATGACGTCCATCCTTTTAAATGTACCTCTATGATATTTCTACGTTGCATGATTGGTATCATGGTATGAAATAAGGTGGCAATGTGTCGTCCATTTCATTTAACCTTTTTAACCCTTACAGTTCTGGAACCGACTTCATACTTATGCAAACAGGTTGGATCCAGGCCAGCTGTCTTCTTAGGTGGTTTCTACAATCTCTCTCTCTCTCTCTGTATGTATATATTTAATTTTGGAAATTGGTCTACGGCAAGGTTATAGATATAGTAATTTCATATTTGTTCAACTTGTTTTTTATGGTCGATATCTGTGTAACACATACTCTTCGACCGATTGTTATATAAGGACGTATTATTGTATAACTGGGAACTTGTGAATTGGTGATTTACTAGTTACTTGCAGCATTATATATCGTGCTTTTTGCTGATTGTACATTCAGTTACCCCGGTTCAATTGATTAGTTTTTGCGAGTATACACGATTCGCATTACATTCTCGAATATGGGCCGTAGTGTAGACAAGAGGTCAGGAACAACCAGACAGAAAATACCTGAGAATCATAGCTGACACAGATTTGCTGACACAGCCATATGGCATTATTACATTTCGAAACTCATTCTTTTATCGGATTACTTCGGTCTCGGTAAAAATCAGTCGAAAACAAAACTATTCGGTATGATTCGAATAGTTCCGGCCAAGATCGATGTCTTAAACAAATATTTCCGGCCCAGGCCGATGTTTACCCAGAACGACTGAAGGAATCCGACGAAGAAGTGAGTTTCTAAATGGCAGATTGTGGGTATACTACTTTGAATTTGTATTTAAAAACACACTGACTATTGAATAGAACCAATAAGTTTAAAAACATACTAGCGCTAAATCAAACTTAAAAACTGGGTAATAAGAGTTATAAATTATGATAAAATTTGTTGAAACATAGAGAAAGATCATAGGATCATGAAAATATAACGCATGCACTATTTTTTTAATATTTATTTTTCAAAGTGCTATTTTCACAAATTTGCTGCCCACAAATTTAACTTCATTGTAAACATTTGTTTAACATTTAACATAGCAAGGAACGCTCGGATTAATGAGCGGCGATCACCTGGTTAGAAAAACCATGTGAAACACATATAAATACTGTCATTTATCTACCACCAACAACATGATCATTCAAAATGGAGAATTTCTTTGGTTATATTGGTTCCCAACATTTCTCGGCTGACATTGTTTTATCGCTAATTGTGAACAAACCATACAGCATTCACTCTTTTAAAGGCACCTTGTGAACGTGTTACATTCCTCTTTAATAGGGAATTAAATTTAAAGTACTTTTAAGTTTATATTCAATTATTCTATAACTTTCACAACTTAAGTATAAATGAGCGCTTTAACGAAGCTATATCCCAGAATGGCAAAGAACGTAAGCGTTCAGTGACAAACTTCTTTGTGGACAAAGAACCCCAATTTTAGATAATATATTAGTACGCTATGTCTTGTTTATACTCTCTTCATTTAGAGTTGTGTCATATTCATCAATGAAGAGAATTCAAAATAGGAATATGTACGTATATTGGGAAAAGGCCTTGCATATTTTAATAAAGCTTTATGTATGTTGAAGGGTTGCTTTTTTTCTATGGTTGCTTAAAAGGGGCTTTATATCCTTCATTTTAGAATTGTTTGATATTTACGAATGAAGGGAATTTAAAAGATGAATATGTACGTAAATGGGGAATAGATACCTGAATAAACAATCCAGTATGATGAAGGATTGTTTTGTAAGGTTTGCATAATGAAGCTTTACATCGCGTCAACATTATGACAGTTATATTGTGATTTACAAGTAATAATCGACCGAGGAAGGCACCAAGCATAAACGCCCACAAATGTTGTTGACCCCCTTCCTCCCACACACATGACGAGGGAATTAAGGTAATCAAATACGTAATCTCGCAACATTCTCAAAATTAAGAAATTAATATTCCCGTTTAATTAAGAATATCACTTACTCTCTCTATGCAAAAATTGGTTCCTTTATTCCAATCAAAAAGTCCAAAAGTCATTTACAACTTACCAAAACTTATAAAACATGCATTTGAAATTAGAAACATATGTATAAATTCCATGATTACTGATTAATAGTTAACTTTTATACACGTACATCATGCTTATTCTGTTTTTCATTTTACGAAAATCTTTCTTCCATGGCGGTTATTATTTATGTATTATTTTCTTTTTTGAGACGACGGTAACATGTTATGTAAAGTAATTGTAAATATGTATTTTTGTATATGGCTAGAAGCTGTACTAGCTTATGTCAATAAAATTTGTCTATGTCTCTCATGTGATTCAAGTTACATTACCCAACTACAGCTGGTCGTGTTAAATACAAATGACGTCACACGGAAACAATTAGCTGTACGTAATACCATAAAAGCTTCAGTGAATAATTACGGTATGATATACCACCCCAATTAAATATTGTAATTTGATTTGTTCTTAGTAACATTTAGTTAATTGGCTTAATTCTTGCTGACACTGCTTAACCCTTTACCAAACGCCAAATTTTCGCCTGTCCCAAATTGAAAGACTTTGCAGATGATTTTTAAAAATGTGATGAATTTAAAAAACAATCTTCTGATAGGGCAGAAAACATTCTGGGAAAAGAAGAAATTGCTCATTACGAGCAATGTCTTCCTTTCCCACAATGTTGTCCAGAGTCGTCTGCAACAAACTGGTGAAATGTCATTATTGTTTGGTAATGGGTTATGGGGTAGATTGGCCGGTCAAACGGTCAAGCCAGGTGAAACAATCGGCACTCCGTGCGTCAATGGCCAGACAACCTATGCTAAAAATTTAGTCAAAATCAGAATCAGAAATAATTAAATTGACACAAACATTACAGTTTATGGTCATCATATGTACAAACATTACAGTTTATGGTCATCATATGTACAAACATTACAGTTTATGGTCATCATATGTACAAACATTACAGTTTATGGTCATCATATGTACAAACATTACAGTTTATGGTCATCATATGTACAAACATTACAGTTTATGGTCATCATATGTACAAACATTACAGTTTATGGTCATCATATGTACAAACATTACAGTTTATGGTCATCATATGTACAAACATTACAGTTTATGGTCATCATATTTACAATGAAAACTATTTATCACATGAATCGAGAAACAAAAGATAGAAAATGAAAGAATACGAAAAAATGAGATCAAGAAAGAATTATTTTTTATTGTATATTAATAGTAATAAATAAGTTAACGTACGGAGAGCAGTCAATAGGGGATGGTGCGCATTAGGTTATAGGTAAAAAAAATACATATGGGCCACGTCACGCGAAATGGGGCACTCGGACATAGCAAACAGTGAAGCCCCAGACCAGCAGCCACGTCACTGACGTGGCGGCTGGTCTGGGGCTACACTGAGTGCCATCTTAGATGACATCCAGTTAAACCTTTAAATAAATACAAATGATAACATTCGTAACTAGATGCTGGAATAATAGCGCTAAGATAGAGCTGAGTCAGCGCTTTTTTCATATGTCCGAGTGCCCCTTTTCGCGTGACGCGGCCTTATTATGTACATCCATACGTCAGTTTAGATATGAATACGTACTCCGACAAAAATTTAGTTCTGTCTGTACTGAGATTTAAACACTCGCTTACAGCAGATTATAAGATGTGATATACCAAACCAATTAAATATTGTTAATTGATTTATTCTTAATTACATTTGGTCCATTGGCTTCATTATCGCTAAGGCCGTTCCAGAGATAGAAGGGTCAATGAGGTTCTGGAATGGAATTTATATTAACGTTAGTTGTTTATTTTTTAACCTTTTACTTTCATTGCAGTAATTTCCAAAGGGTTTCATGCCTTATCAGTCAAGCAATTAAATGCGAAATATCGCACCATCCTCATAACTAGGAATTAAGATAGTTCACAATATTACTTACTGTCTCATGTGATTCAAGTAACATTACCAACGTCCCACTCACAGCTGGTCATGTACATTACATATTACGATACCCGGAAACAATTAGCTGTGCGTAATAGACAATTAATATAATATTACGTGAACTGTCTGGATATCATTACGGTGTGATATACCAAACCAATTAAACATTGCTAATTGATTTGTTCTTGGTTACAGTAGGTTCATTGGCTTCATTATTGCTAAGAGAAAGGTTTATCTGCGATGTAAGGAAATGGAATTTTGAGGCTTCAGAATTTGGTGGTTTTAATCTTTGGACTTTCATTGGAGACATTTTCAAATTGTTCAATGACGTGTCAATTATATTCCAGCTAAATCACGGCTTTGATGGGACTCACCAGTACTGGTCTAGGGCCCTTATAAAGAAACAGTCGAACGATATTTGTTTGTATGGTGTTTAACGCCGTGTTTAACGCCGTGTTTAACGCCGTGTTAACAATATCTCTGTTATGTTACAGCTTTCCTTGATTAGCCAGTGCTGTGCTTGAGCTCCGAAGTGTCTTGTCAATGGACACTTCCACGATCCCAGCGGTACCGATTGGGCTCGAACCGGGGACCTTGTGTTACACATCAACTACACTAACCACTTTTCTGAGCAGGACCATACAGACATTTATGGATAGCTATAACTACCTTAGTACACGTAAAAACACCTACATAGACACAATTGTCATTTATGCTATAAATCGGAACTACTCGGGTATTTCCGTGAGCTGTGAAATACACCTCGGATATAAGTGTAGGGTTACAATTTTTCGGGTAAATCGGCATCCGCCAATTAAATAATTTTCTAAGCGTGCACGTTAAGTAGTTCAATGTGTATGGAAGTGTTGGACATCCTTTTAAATTATTCTTTTATCAGTAACTCATACCAAATGGCGAAAATGTTGTTGTGATATGTAAAGTTGTTTCCTCAATCAAATTTAACGACTTTTTAGATTTCACATATAAGATCTATTTTTAAAACGAAAGTAAAGTGACATCATTCTCGCGGGAAACAATATGGCGTCATCCCTATTATTTCAGAGGTGTTTTCATTGGATAAACCCGATGTGTTCAAATTGTTATGCTATATAAGGCAATTAGCAAGCCAGGAACACATTGTAAAGAGTCATTATCGAGTGTTTTATCAAACGGAATTTGGCTGTCCTCCTTCTCTTCTATGAAGTTACTTTTGTTTATGTTGATAAATCTGATTGCCATAAGAGACGAACTTTGTGCAGTGCCATTTTCGGTCTTTCCCACATTTTATTTTTAAAGTAATATGTTTCCCTAACACGAAATTGTTAAGTTTGACGGCAAAGTGCAAAAGCTCTCCCATCTGTTGGGAAAAAAATCTTTAAATCAAGTCCATTTATTGTTGAACCGACACGATGGGAAAGGGCGAATGATTTTGAAGTTCTATGAACCAAATGCTTTGATGCGATTCATTGGAGACTCATATGAATGCTAGATTCGTCTTTTCCAAATACAATATATACACATGACATCTCCCTACAAAACGCACAAGCGTGTCCGTCAAAAATCAATTAGTCCTGTCTTGCCGCATCATAAGCATTTGGATCAAAAAATAAATTGCCGTTTTATGATAAAACTACAAGATGCTTGAGAGATAGGAAGAGAGAGGTATTACATTGAGATAACATTATTTTGGAAACATATTGATTAAAACAACGATGTACTGTATTTGTGTAAGTCAATTAGATTATTCTGATTCATTCATATATCATGAGACGTCACGTTGTATTTCGTCTAACGTCAGGAAAAATGTAAGGTTCGTGACCAAATAAAACCGAAAACTGCGCGTTGATGCTGAAGTCGACATTTACACTGACAAGCGTATTTTGTTTTGTTTTTACAATTGATACAACCTTTTTCATCACAGGAAAACATGATCCACCTTAACCCTTTACCAAAAGCCAAATTTTCGACTGTCCCAAATTTTAAAGAGATTCGAAACGGTAGTTCAAAATGTAAATGAAGTTAAAAAAAGATATTTCGACACGACAGAAAACATTGTGGGAAGAGGGGAAATTGTTCGTTAAGAGCAGTTTCTCCTTTACCCGCAATGTTTTTCAGAGTTGTCCTTAACGAACCGATCAATATTCGTTATTATTTGGTAATGGGTTAAATTATTCATGAACATTTGAAAAACGGGTTTAATTTTCTTTCAAACACAATATCTTCCAATCGGCTTGGGTTTTGTCTCGTTCATATGGGTTTGTTAAAGGCACCAACGAGGTTTCATATACAATGCATTGGTTTATGATCTAGAAACGTATAACTCGCTTATCATTGAAACAAATGGTGGACAAAGCCAGATATTTCACGAGTGATGTTTGGTTTTGAGCTGCATTTGTTTCAAAGTGTACGATCACGTCTAAATCTGTTTGAAGAGTAACCACATAAAGGTGTACTTAAGTGTACGTAGTTATTTTGTATTTAACATTTACGGTGACTTATAGGAATATTGGGCCGGGTCCTTATTTCTTCTTTTTACGTTAGCAATGTATTTATATACGTTGTATATGCACAAGTCACTATAATAAACACATTTCTTATCTTATCTTATGTTATCTACAATGCAATGTCCGACTCATAAACGATTTAACAAGATCCGACACGTGAGTCTACAGAAAGACATGGGTAGCGTTTTACTAAACATCCTATGCTTAAATTGTGCGTAATGTTCAAAACAAAATCCCCTTTTATTTCAATTCTGAGATTTTATAATATAAAACTTACAAAAGGTTTGCCTATCACTTTGCTAATAACTTTGGTTTTGTAATTAAACCATTTTGACCTCATTATTTACACATTGTACATGAGATTATCAAAGAAATGTTCTGTTAGAAATAGAAGACCAATTTCACCTCATATTAATATGTCCGTTATAAGAAAAACGTTTAAAACTTTTAAATTGTTCAAACATAAACAGGTTACATGCCATAGGAATTTATAACAAAATGGCCAATGAGAAGAAAATAAGCCAACTTAATAATCAAATTTTGTAAGTCTAACATAATAAGACGTTCTTGTCCTATATTGTGTACTTTTTATCTCTGATTTTTACATATTAAGCACCATTTCCGCATTGCTTTTTGTATGTTTATATGTATGTATTTACACGTATCGTCTATTATTTCATGTAAGTGTATATGTTGTAATGACAGTGAACCTTAAGTGCTCAAGTCATGAAATAAACTTCTGTTCTGTTCTGTTTTGTTCTTTTCAAACATATTTTGAAGAAAAAAAAACTGTGATCGAGAAAAGAACTTGTTCAGAATAAGTATAAACGTCATACGCGTCAATTGCTATCATTTGACTCTCCAGCACATATTCCGACTCTTTGATTGGCGGTTTTAAGGAAGCCTTCCCAAAATTACCAGGAGAAAGGAGGTGGTTAAACTTTGGTTCCCTAGAGTAATTGACGATAGGTAGAATCTGGCTCCCTTAACCCTTTACCAAACAATAACGGCATTTGACCAATTTGTTGCAGACGACTGTAGAAAACATTTTGGGAAAAGGAGAAATTGCTCGACACGAGCATTTTTCCCTTTTTCCACAAGGTTTTCTGCTCTATCTGAAGAATGTTTTTCAATTTTATCACATTTTGAAATGTCGTCTGCAAACTCTTTCAATTTGGGATAGTCGAAAATTTGTTGTTTTGGAAAGGGTTAAATGACTCATGGATCGTTACTCCGTATTTAACCCAATTTTCGTATACCCTTTTAAAGAGACTGCGTTTCAGATTTGGGTCTACGATTAACAAACATTAAAAAAGACGTTAAAGCAATTCTTGTTACCAAAAATAGGAACAATTCCAATTGTCTTAAACATGCGGAATGCCTGTGTTTTTCATTAAAATGCTTAAAAATGAGTTTCAGGTTTTCAGTGCTTTGATGGAAAGCTTCTTTCTTTGTAATTCTTTATAATACAAGTTCAAAGGTATGTGAAGGTCATGATCATACTTCTCCACACCGTGAAGATAAACTCACTTAACTAAATAAACTCACTTAACTAAATAAACTCACTTAACTAAATAAACTCACTTAACTAAATAAACTCACTTTACTAAATAAACTCACTTTACTAAATAAACTCACTTACTAAATAAACTCACTTAACTAAATAAACTCACTTAACTAAATAAACTCACTTAACTAAATAAACTCACTTTACTAAATAAACTCTTATACGAATAATTGAGCACGCTGTTACTCTCCCCGTCCCTGTATTTTAGTTGGAAGCTGAAAACAAAAGGTGCATTTCATCCAAGACTGATTAGGGCTGTTCTTTTCCAATTTCATATTCCCTGATGTGCTTGTCGATTACTGGCTCATTATGAACATAATTCATCGAGGGGAGAGTGCAAAGAAATATAAAATATACACGAAAGAAATAAAAACTGAGATTAGATAAAGAAAGGAATGATTTGTGGAAAGATGAAAATACAAAAAGGAACATGGCGATCATGGTAAATCCAGTATTTGAGCATGATAACTTAAAGATACGGGAACTATGAGCAATTATGTTCGGCTCTGCATCATATTTCTTACAGCTGTCCAGTTTTCGTTTTATGAATGATTTAATCTGGTTTCCTTTTAGATATCCCATAATAATTGATGAAAAACTAAATTTATTGATAGACATTTGATTGCTCTCTGGTGCTTATATTTGGTGTCTCACGATAACAGTCTGGAGCCTGGTGTTCTTGCTCATTTCGATGACATTGCATGAAGAAATAAGTGGATAATTGTTCACAAAAAAAAACAGTTTAAACAGATCATAATACCTGCTAGTTAAATATGCTATAATTTTACTAAACTGTTATTAACAAGGTTAAGAAGCGAACCAATAATTTTGTTTTATGTTATATCTGCTATGTAAATTTTTGTGAAGTCATTTTATTAATAGAAGACGTCTTTTCTAATAGGTTTACTATCTCAATATGTGAGATAGCTCTTTTAACGCATCTTCAGCAGTTAGAAATTAAGAAAAATAACGAAAAGGAAAACTGAACATGATGCACACCCCTCTGTCAATGGTTATTGAAAATGGTATGCTGAACTATGTACAGCTAACAGCAGAACGCACGATATAGAATTCTTTAGAGAGAAAACCAAACTATAACCAACGGAAGAATTTCATTTACACGCACATGGACCTCTTTCACTAACAAGCATACATTGCGCACGTACACTTTAACCAGCATTTGGGTGATGGTTTCATGGCTTGCAGAGACGGTATAACAACAAGGGTACCAGAAACTGTTTTCTTTCTTTTTTTGGGGGCTGAGTGTACATGGAATCAACATTTATTTCCGTGTTTTACTGCAATTCGGGTTGAGAAATCGAAAATCGGTTAGACAATCAGAATACTAGTTTATATAAGAGCATACATCTAGTGACACCGCGTTAAAAATCAACGTTAAGACGGACTTTATGCTTTTGATTTCTGTACATGGAATCGCAGAATCCCCATCCTGCGTGGCCAACAGTTCACATTGAACTAACCCATTAAACGCGAAATGGTAGCATCTTATTGCCATCGGTGGGGAGAGGAATCAAGGGCGACCTTTTAAAGGCAAGAATAGGGGAGACTTGGATAATTGGATCATAATGGTATATCAAATTAGTCTGTCGCAATTTGGGGACAGTGGACGCAAGACAAAGGATAGTTTTCTACTAGTTTTCTTACATGACACGGAGGTTTTTTGGTACTTTCTTTATTTATTTTAAAGCCTACCAGCGATGGTCTCTGCCAATGCTGGAGTATAGGCACCGTGCATGGTTGTCGAGTAATCTAACACATTCCGGCCAGTATTTCTGATGACGAATTAAGAAAGAACCTCCACAATTCGCCCTATTGAAACCCTATCGTCGGATTACTTCGGTCGTTCTCGGTAGACATCGGTCTGGACCGGAACTCTTCGCTCTACACCGAATAGTTCCGGACCCGACCGACGTATACCGAGCGTGACTGAAGCAACCCGACGAAAGAGCGAGTTTCAAAATGGCGGATAATGGATATTCTACCGTAATCAAAATCAACGTCTATCAGCCATCTTTCAACGTCTATCAGCCATCTTTTAACGTTTAACAAGTGTGTTCATGGTGGAGTGCTATACGTATATTGAAAGAATATTGCGTTTTAAAGCGAAATACACGTACGAAAGAGAGTCGCATCCACCGTCTCTCAACTCCAATTAAACATTCTGGGTCGCCTTAATCAAGTCATTTGTCGTTTGCAGCGCACATTATACCCTCTGTGGGGATATCTAGTTTAGTTTAAACTTACATATAAATTTTACATTGATTGTAAAAGAGTTCTTTCAACTTAGATAAACCACTCTCAATTCTGCTTCCTGGATATATAACCAGTACTCGCACCGAATATGGATTAATGAAAGATCGCAGGGTGGATCCCGCTTTTCACGGGATTCGAACCCACGACCCTCGTGTCCTGAAGCCGACGTTCTAATCCTAGACCACCCTAGATAATTGACGAGGACAGAGATATACACTATAATACAATGCATGGGATGTGCGAAAAGGCAGTTGGATATGACTCTACTTGATTTCAGTATTTACAAAATTGAATAAATTCCCCGTCACAAACTTTTTCCATTTTGTTTTCAGAAAAAAATGATTAAATAATACATTTAGTTGATTAAGTGCATAATCCCATTAAACATAATTTGTAGAAAATCTTATGTTATGTGGTTTCTTAGGAAGTTATAAAAACGTACGGAAATATATTTCGATATCAACTGTATTCAATGAAAGTAAATATATGGTTGTCAATACGTATATGAGAGTGTATTTACGAGGCCTATTGCCTACAAAAAATGTCAAACGTTTAAGCCAGAAAACAATCATGACCAAGAATGAAATGCTTTTGTATACGCAGTTATCCCTTTCATAATAAATTTTGTACTCCATTTCTTATGCTCACCTTCTTTTCTTTTACCTGACGACATTACACAACAGGCTGTTGACTTACGTATAGGTATTAGGTAGATAATGTAATCGCGTCAAATGGAATCAGAACATTCTAACTGAGAGGCATTCTGTACTAAGCTAATAAAGCGTATCGCTTAAAGTGCAGGAACCGACTTCGTGCTTATGCAAATATGTTAGATCCAGGCCAGCCGCCAAGTAAATTGGCGGCTGGCCTGAGATCAAACCTGTTTGCTACCCTAAGTAACGTTCCTCATCAAAATTAAGCAGATATTTAAGGTTTTGGAAAGCAGACGAGACAAAAATCTATTTTTCGAAAACCACCCAGTATTCTGAGGATTAATATGCCAGGTTAAGGAAACAGGTATCTCTACGCTTGAGTTGTCCTTTTCTTCAACTCATACAAACAACAGGTGATACCCCATCAAACTGGAAATATGCGACGAATCCAGTTCCATTGCAAATGTCGTCTTAAAATTGTTTTTCGATTTGAAAGAATACCAACGTTGCCGTTTGGTTAAATGAATGATAATGATAAACACTAACTAAAATATGTGAGTAGAGATTGTTTTTCTTACCTTGAAAGGCAGCGCCATGATCATTCCGATGCCGAGTGAAATGAGGAGAATTCGTAGGTTATTCATCTTCTCTGTACCGTTCCGTCCGTCTGTATGTTAGTTGTATGCGGTTTGACGTACGTCTGCGTATAGCTATCTTAAGCGTCGCGTAGATATACTTTAGTCGTCTCTAAGTCTCCTAGTAAGCGTAAATTGTAAAAAAAAACCTTTGTGAAATTATGATCAAATCAAGAATTTGACAATTAATTCGAATTCGATTCTCTTTTCGATAGTGTGAATTACGAACGGAATGTTTTCCGTTGCCGAATGCCTGATGTACGTCAAAGTTGGTTGATTTATACCCCGTTCAAGCGCGTTCGTTCGTTACCCAGTGACTACGAAGGCCTCGTTTTGATTTTATATACCGAGTTGTCCCGAAGGAGTTGCCGTCGCGAAGGGTTCTGATTGGTCGAGCCGAAATCGATGCCATCTCCGTAAGCGCTGGTTATTGTGCGGATTCTTCCGATGGTTGCGATAAGAACTCGAGACAATGGTCTCATTGTTAATCCGATATTGGAACACTCTAGTGTTGACTCTTTACCACCTGCAGACGACATTTTCTTCACTTGAAGCAGACAACTTTGGAAAAGCTTTGGAAACATGGGGAGCATATTTCTATTCTGCTGTTGTGATATGTGAATTGATTGAAAAGGCATTGTGGCAAAAGGAGAAATTGCTTGTGACAGGTAATTTCTCCTTTTGCCACAATGCCTTTGAAAGTCGTCTGCTGCAAGGCATAGAATGTGGCGTTAGGTGGTAACTACGCTCAAAACATGTTAGAATTTGTATTTCCGAACTTCATTTATGAAATTTTAATTATAATGTAAAATTAAAATTTAGAGGGAGGTAATTAATATGAAATAGATAATAAAATCGTTGATATTCATTTTGTAATATTAATTAAAAATCAAATTTTGAAAATTGGCTCGGTGAATGTCTTCGAAGCGATGCATATTTCATGAATTACATTTAAACTTATTCTTTAACCAAAGCAATAATTAGTTTCCATTACCCAGGTCTTACTTAGTTATAACCTTTGCTTCCTTATGTCAGCCTTTTACCATTGTCGGTAAAAGATTTGACAAAAGAAGGGAAGCAAGCACAGTTGTTTTTCAATTCGTATTTGACCTGTGTCTATTTTTCTTGTTCTTTTTGTAATTCTTCTTGTTTTCTCTTCATATTTTGTTTGAAATTTCTGCTGTATGTATTTTGTTTGTATTTTGTTTGTATTTATTCTACATTTGATTGTAAACTCGTCATTTTGGCGGGAAAATAAAAACAAACAAACACACCCCTAAACGCCATTTTGAAAACCATTCGTATTACTACAGTCGTTCTCGGTAAACAACGGTCGGGCGGGGACTATTCGCCTGAAATCAAATAGCTTCGATCCCGACTGATGTGTACCCAGAACGCATGAAGTGATAGAATCCGATGAAAGAATGAGTTTCAAAATGGTGGATTATGTGTCTTCTTCCTTAAAACAGAATTACAGACGTATCCGTTGAGTTGACTTCTAAGTTCGTTTCAATAAATATATCTATACAAACATTGGCTCTAATATTTAGACGCCTTATGCAATGACGTCATTGAACTGTCACAATAGGGTAACTTCTTTACATCGCTTAAAAAGACGGCCATATCCTATTGTTTAAATTCCCTGAAGATGGCGATCTACCGAAATGCGTAGAGATTGAACAATAATTATGAAATAAAACTACGCATAGCCGTTGATATCAACCTTCTTTCTATATACAGTCAAACTTGTGTTAAGAGGCCAGTCTATGGGACAGAGTAAATTGGCTGTTTAAGACAGATTGGCTGCTTAACACAAATTGATTTACACTATAAATCTAACAATGGGACTTTCTGTAGTGGCTGTTTAAGGCAGGTTGGCTGCTTAAAAGGGTGGCTGCTTAACACAAGTTAGACTATAGTTATACATAAGAGCAGCACTAAACTATACTTCGAGGACCTGCTGGATTTGTGAGACATCAGTGCAAAGGACGTTGTCCCATGCTTGAGACTAATACGAGTAGCCATCGGGAGCATCGGGCGTTAATGCGTGTCTGATTTATAATGGGAAACATTTAAATCGGCGTAATATGATATTACATTTCCGCTTGGTTGGAAATCTTTATGATAAACCCTTTCCCAAACAACAAATGTTTGACTGTCCCAAATTGAAAGAGAATGCAGACGACATTTCAAAATGTGACGAAATTGGCAAATAATCTTGTGATAGGGCAGAAAACATTGTGAGAAAAGGAGAAATTGCTCGCTATGAGCAATTTTTCATTTTTCCACAATGTTTTCTAAAGTCGTCTGCAACAAAGTGTTCAAAAGTCGTTATGTTTGGGAAAGGGTTAAACATACGTCATCGCGTAGGAGTTATACCGTTGAAAGGAACAGTATCTTATGATACCTTGCGCTCGATAAGTGTTTAACCACCATATTTTTGTGTTGTTTTTCTTTTTGTTTTTGTTTTCATTTTTGTTTTTTGTTGTTTTTTTTTTTAATTTAGAACGCGTCAATAGTATATCAGCTTCTTTGCGATGTACGATTCAAAATCGATAGAATTAAGACACAAAGCTTAACCCTTTCCCAAACAATATCGACATTTGTCCACTTTGTTACAGACGACTTTAGAAAACATTCGTGACGAGCAATTTTTACTTTTCCCACAATGTTTTCTTTCCATCAATGGATTATTTTCTAATTTCATCCCATTTTGAAATGTCGTCTGCAAACCCTTTCAATTTGGGACAGGCGAAAATGTGTTGTTTGGGAAAGGGTTAAGTACAAATATATACTGGTCAAATATGGCAGAACCATCGGCATTCCGTTCTCATTAGTCGTGCAACGTTATCCACGAAAAGGGAATAGCGTTTGATTTGACGCAATGGTATTATAAGCTAATTTCAAAAGAGAATGTGATAGAACTGCGGCGAAAGATTTCATGCCCATCTCTATGTATTCCAAAATAGGCTGGTCAAATATGACAGAACCCGTCTTCTTAAGTCGGACGACCTTTTCTACGATATCAGAATAACGTTAAGTTTGTCTTTAAGGGATTATAAACAAAGAATGGCTTATGGTTAAAATGTGGAGATAATGTCATACCCATGGTTAAAATGTGGAGATAAATGTCGTACCCATGGTTAAAGTGTGGAGATAAATGTCGTACCCATGGTTAAAATGTGGAGATAATGTCATACCCATGGTTAAAATGTGGAGATAAATGTCGTAACCATGGTTAAAATGTGGAGATAATGTCATACCCATGGTTAAAATGTGGAGATAATGTCATACCCATGGTTAAAATGTGGAGATAAATGTGGTACCCATGGTTAAAATGTGGAGATAAATGTCGTACCCATGGTTAAAATGTGGAGATAAATGTCATACCCATGGTTTAAATGTGGAGATAATGTCATACCCATGGTTAAAATGTGGAGATAAATGTCATACCCATGGTTAAAATGTGGAGATAAATGTCGTACCCATGGTTAAAATGTGGAGATAATGTCATACCCATGGTTAAAATGTGGAGATAAATGTCATACCCATGGTTAAAATGTGGAGATAAATGTCATACCCATTTTCTGATTTCAACCGGAACTTAGAATTGGGAATCCGGTATTGTTTTATAAACATACAGCCTTCCGAGTAACATAGACTGTCATGGGGGGAAGTCATGATTACACCCACCCACTATGTCCCTGGTTACCGTTTTACTAAACAGTCTACGCTTAAGATTTGCGTAAGTCCAAAACAACACTTCCTCTTATTTCCATATTGGGGTAAGCAATATTACAAAGTAACACATCATTGGAATCGTCTCTCCGAGACTCTCCGAGACGCTTCCAATGACGTGACACATTGCAACATTGTTCTTTAATAAAAGATACTATCCGTGTTAATCAGGTATCACTTACGCAAAGAGTTTCGTAAGTTGTTTAGTAAAACAATACTCTGGTCTTTGACGTTCCTGTGGGTCAGGCACCAGTTTCACGAATAAACTTATTCGAACTCAGTTTTATACAGTTAAACTACTTAAGTCGCTCCGAGAAAACCGGGGCCAGACCCACAATCTGCCGCCCACATTAGTCTGATACGTAACATGTGCATGCGGTTGTTCCAGGGTACATCTTATCTCGACATCACTTAGCATGTGACGTCATCTGAACCCGACGGCTAAAGAACCAAATATTGAATCGACAAAAACATATTGTCTTAACTTAAATCGACACAAAACAACACATTTTGCATGAGCAAGACCAGCGATAATTTCCATGACTTTCTATGACCTTGTTTGGAACTTCATATGTAAATATCATTGTATACAAAACATCGAATTTGGTCAGCGTAAAGTTACTAGTTCGAGGTCTTGCTAAGAACTGATTTAAAAAACCCCTTGTATACACATGTATACATATACGCACGATATGCACGTGCCCAAATCCTCGATTTGTGTTGCCGTACACGGTCAGACAAACGCTCTCTGCTATACTACGTACAGAGAACTTGTAATACATAAGGACATACTGTACTTCATGTGATGCCCGCATTTTGCCATCACGCCAATGGCAATGTTCTTCTCTGGGCTTAATGGTCATGTTCTTATGAGGAAATATGTCAGTATCTTGCAGAGATCATTGCTCACAACTGGCTGTAATACATTGTATCTATGTCCGTTGATGCTCAATAAGATGAGGGTTAACTGCAAATTGCAAGAAGCAATGAAGATATGGAATGAAGGACGTAATACAATTAAGATTGTTTTATAAAGTTGGTGCGGCTAAACCTTCTGCGATAGTCCAATAGAGAATTCCTCTTCTCCGCTTGCCATGTAAGGCCGTACACCGTTGGTCTTTGCCCGCCACACGTCATTGAAGTTTAGATAGTTCTATAAAGTTTGTGCGGCTAAAAGCTTTACGACAATTTGATAGAGAAATCCTCTTCTCTGGTCATGTAAGGCCATAACCCATCCACTGGATATCCACCTGGAAATGCTAGCGACCATAGCCATATCATTGCATCGACGTATTGTCATTGCAAACATCAATAACCACCTTTTCTTCATATCAATGAATTCCATAGTGACAGGCAGATTCTAAACATATGAAAACATGAAAAGCGTTAAATTGATTTTAACTTTTGACCCTTCTTCTTTCCTTGTTACCATGATTTTATATATCAATTAGTTTTCAATGAACCGCTCCAGACTTAATTCGGTTAAGGTATACTACGCCAAGTCCGCCATTCTGTCGTCGGACTACTTCGTTCGTTCTCGATAAACATCGGTCGCGGCCGGAATTATTCGATGTAAATCGATGAATATCGGGAACGACCGCAGTAATCCGACGAAGGCAATTAATTCAAAATGGCAGATTATGGGTATTCCACCTTAAACCAATTAAACACCTCCTATACGGGGTTAATGGACCTGTGACGTAGCCCGCCCTCTGTGATCACGTGACAGGTTCACGTGACGTAGTAAACAATGCCCGGACAATACTGGCCTGACGTAGACGCTTTGTGACAGATCCTGGGACCAGTAGTACGAGCGGGAATAGTTTGTTTGTTTCCATTAATTGATTCTCCATTACGGATCGTTTAATTACTCGTACCGCGGGACGCCGGGGGTAAATGGGTGCTTCGTAAGATTGGGCGTTCGTAAAACGGTTTATGGACTCATTGTTTTGTTTGGAATATTCTATTTACTTTTTAACCTTTCTTTCTTTTTAAATGTGATTGCTAGAGAATTTAACGTTTTGCAGGAGAATATTGTTTCTCTTTCTCTTTATTATGAATAATCAATCGTAAAGCTATTTTTGGTTTCCTTTTGATGTCTCTTATAATCCTTATTTGAATGATCATCCACTAGTTTGAATTTTATCATACTTAAAGACTTATTATTGTCAAGAATGTCCCGTAGGGGAAGAATACAAAACTGATGAAGGATTCCGGCTCAATTTATTCAAGTGTTCGGCCTGATTAGGCCTTCATCAGGAGAATCTTTATTTACAACTAAATTGTTGTTAATAGGCTTAAACTGTAAACATAATTAGACTTATTGGTTGCTGAATACGAATAAAACAGACATTATATGTGCCCATCCACTTGTTAATGTTTTAAAATACTTAATTTGAAAAGAATAAGAGATATGGTCAGCTTTCGTAAAAACTAAACGTATACTATATTATCATTTGTATGATAAAACGGATGCGTCTTTTTTTATGCATCGAGGATAATGTGAGATGATCAGACATGCTTATTGTACAAAGGTATTCTGTGATAATCTTCGTCAAGATATGCCTTTAAATATATTACCAAAAATTATTCAAAGCCGAGGATTCTCGACTCTGATAAAGATTATTTTTTGGTGAAACGAATAAGTTGAGATTCGAACTGAGAAAACAGGTTAGGGGAACGTAAAGTTGAGATTCGAACTGAAAAAACATGTTTGGGGAACGTAAAATTGAGATTCGAACTGAGGAAACAGGTTGGTGAACGTAAAATTGAGATTCGAACTGAGAAAACAGGTTAGGGGAACGTAAAATTGAGATTCGAACTGAGGAAACAGGTTAGGGGAACGTAAAATTGAGATTCGAACTGAGAAAACAGGTTAGGGGAACGTAAAATTGAGATTCGAACTGAGAAAACAGGTTAGGGGAACGTATAGTGAGAACTTTCGTGTAATGCACATTATCCCTAGTTCTATGTTTATCAGGCTTTTTCGCTGATCGTACGGCATTGAAATAGAATCGTATTTTGTTCGGTTTTGGATTGCCTGGTGTGTTGAATCGAACTATTAAGCAATTTGTCATGTGGAGGCGATTCACCAGCCAGTGTTTAATACATAATTTATATAATCTCTAGCTTATTTAAAGAAAATCACCCTTGGCATTGTACAGTGTTAAAGCGTTGGCCTCTCTAACCGAGTGTACCGGGTTCGATTCCCCTTTAGCGACGAGCAAAAATTGCCAGGGTTAACCCATATATCGGCGCGACAACTAGTCTTGTATCCAGGAAGCAGTATCGAGCGTGAGTGTGATAAGCTTTACTAAAGGTCCATGACAATCAATGTAAATTGAATAAGTTCACAGAACGCTTAACAGGGAAATAGTTCCGCGCCACGTAAATTACAACAGTGTCGTGTATTGTAAAAGGTCAGTGTACAAAAGTTGTAATGGCTTCCCTTTATCCAACGTACTCCTGGTAGTGGTTACGGGGTATGATTTACAAAAGAGACCCAATTTTAGGTAAAAAAAACCATGTAGAACATTTTTTATTTCACATCGATTGATACGGAATCACGAGGCTTATTAAGGTAGAATACCCATAATCCGTCATTCTAATACTCCTTCTTACAACGGGTGACTTCAGTCGTTCTTGGTATACATCGGTCGGGGCGGAACTATTCGCATTAAACCGAATAGAACTGTTCGTTACCGATATATACCGAGAACGATCGAAGTAATCCGACGAAAGAATGAGTTTCCAAAATGGCGGATTATGGGTATTCTACCTTAAACTCACTCTCGATGACGGTTTCCTTGATATATGACCAGCAATCGCACCAGTATGTTGGTTAGTCCCGGTGGGTGAGATAGGATCCCAGGCCAAACCCGGGATAGAAATGGTGCAACAAAGTTGAAAACGACATAATATAGTCATCGAGGAACCAATAAAACTAATAAATAACAAAAAAAGAACCAGAAAATGACATTGACGAAGGTAGTATATAAGAATGGACAGCATAACAAGGCTATTATGTCACTATATTACATTTTTGGCAAGGATTTATGCAGTTTTAGTGAAACAAAAAATAAATAAATCTCAGAATTCTCACTGAGAAATACGCTGTAGTTTGCAGTTCTAATGATGTAAATGCCTGGTTCCTTGTTTTTCGCCCCTACGCGTAGAACGGATCAATGTATAGTGATTGACTTGCGATGGAGCATAAAATACGTTATAATGGTATGTTTTAACATTTTTACAGGATATGTCATATGCCACTAAACCAACAGTTTGTTTAGTTTATGGGAGATATTCTCCTCGTGAACATAACACGTTTTTTATGCGCAAGTAATGTTTCACTCGGAGAATTATTTCCTATAAACAAACCAAACTGTCGATTAAACACTATGTATTTATCGTATATAATTCATTTACAAGCGCCCGTTTTCTGATGCATCTGTTCCATGTATCAGTTGCCTTTTGACCATCCTCATTGCTTTTAAGAGCAACTCATTAAATGGGTCCATTAAACACTGCTAAGCGGGCTTGGGATGGCTGTTACAGGGCTTTTAATTCATCTTCCAGTTTTCGGAGGATTATACAAAACTTTGTTTTATCCTTCTCGATATTGAAGGAGTTACAACAGTCTAACACAAAGACATCACGATGTAAACAAGGCCGTCCCTAGGGACATTGTAGGTAAGGGAAACCATCAAAACATTATCAGACAAACGAGAAGAAAATCAATTCACCATAATGTGGAATCTCTTTTTCACTATTTCGTCTTTATTTCATAAAACGTTTCACATGGCAACATAATTCATGTTTGATGTCGTACACTATACACATACCATAATCTCGCAGCAGCTCGGATATATCATTGCATAAGGAAGTTGTAGAGAAATCCGAATGAGTCTCGGACAACTCTACATGTATATGTAACGTATGAGTATTCCTCACGCAAAACGTCCTGGAACAATAACCTTGTCTAGAATCAAGAGCATGCAGCAATATCAGCACAGATTCCGGAACAATTAAACTGGAACTATTGCCAACAACCCGATAGAGTTTAATCTTACATATTAAGGTAGAATACCCTTAATCCGCAATTTAGAAAATCATAAACATACATCGGACAGTCCGGGACAATTCACATTAAACATCGGTCAGTCCGGAACTATTCGCATTAAACATCGGTCAGGGCAGGAACTATTTGCATTAAACATCGGTCAGGGCCGGAACTATTTGCATTAAACATCGGTCAGGCCGGGACAATTCGCATTAAACATCGGTCAGGCCGGAACTATTCGCATTAAACATCGGTCAGGCCGGGACAATTCGCATTAAACATCGGTCAGGCCGGAACTATTCGCATTAAACATCGGTCAGGCCGGAACTATTCGCATTAAACATCGGTCAGGCCGGGACAATTCGCATTAAACATTGGTCAGGCCGGAACTATTCGCATTAAACATCGGTCAGGCCGGAACTATTCGCATTAAACATCGGTCAGGGCCGAAACTATTTGCATTAAACATCGGTCAGGCCGGAACTATTCGCATTAAACATCGGTCAGGCCGGGACAATTCGCATTAAACATTGGTCAGGCCGGAACTATTCGCATTAAACATCGGTCAGGCCGCCATTAAACATCGGTCAGGCCGGACTATTTGCATTAAACATCGGTCAGGCCGGGACAATTCGCATTAAACATCGGTCAGGCCGGAACTATTCGCATTAAACATCGGTCAGGCCGGAACTATTCGCATTAAACATCGGTCAAGGCCGGAACTATTTGCATTAAACATCGGTCAGGGCCGGAACTATTCGCATTAAACATCGGTCAGGGCCGGAACTATTCGCATCACAACGAATAGTTCCGATTCCGACCGATATTTTACAGAGAACGGCCGAGGTAATTCGACGAAAGAAAGAGTTTCAAAATGGCGGATTTTATCGGTATTTTACCTTAAACCATATTGCACTCATTTGGAACACAAGATCATTTGTTTGTGTGTTTAGGCAATGACGCAATTAACACGTTATTATGTATTTGGTTCGTTTGTTAGTTTTGTGGGTTTTGACCTTTAGAATACTGGATAATTGCACTTTTTCTGGAGATATATTTTTGTTTCGTCTGCTTTCCGAATCCATTAATATCTGCTAAATTATGATGAAGAAAGATACTCAGAGTAGCAAAAAGGTAAGATCACGGTCAAGCCGCCAATTTCCTTGACGGCTAGCCGTGATCTAACCTGTTTGTATAATCATGTAGAGAGTTCCAGCACTATACGGGTTAACATAGTTCGAATGGTCAAGACGAAGAAAGTTGCTGTTATAGAATTACCTTTTAATACACTGGATCATCCTAGTTAGAGTTTAACATCGCACCGACAGATAGTACCTCTCATGGAAATCCAGACTATTTAGCATCGCACCGACAGATAGTACCTCTCATGGAAATACAGACTATTTAGCATCGCACCGACAGATAGTACCTCTCATGGAAATACAGACTATTTAACATCGCACCGACAGATAGTACCTCTCATGGAAATCCAGACTATTTAGCATCGCACCGACAGATAGTACCTCTCATGGAAATCCAGACTATTTAGCCAGTGCAGTTCAGGCTTTATGATCTAGTACACATATATCAAATAATAAACCAGCGTTCGTAATGGAACATGCTTTCAATCGGAGTAAACAAAGTCTACATCTAATAGAAATCCTGTACAGTACAGTCAGTATATGAAAGTCAATTTACTCTATAACAATACATCAAATGATAGAAAAATGATTCCGAAAAACAGTAAACGAAAATAGAACACCCTTTACAAGATCAGTCAAAAAAGACTTCGAACAATGCAACAAGTACATTAAAGTCAGTATGTTCTATAACAAAATATCAAATGATGAACGATTAAACAGTAAACGAAAACCTAACACCCCGAACAATATCAGTAAATACAGCCTTCGATCAGTCAAGTCAGTAAATAATGATGTTCCATAACAAAATATCGAATTAAAAACAATATTCGAAAATCTAACACCCTTAAAATGACGGCAAATACGTTTATTTATGGTTTTACATTGTCTTGAACATGCTATCAGTTCAATCATGGAACTGAAAATCTAACACCCTAAAAATGACAGCAAATACGTTTATTTATGGTTTTACATTGTCTTGACTATGCTATCAGTTCAATCATGGAACTGAAAATCTAACACCCTTAAAATGACAGCAAATACGTTTATTTATGGTTTTACATTGTCTTGAACATGCTATCAGTTCAATCATGGACTTGAAAATCTAACACCCTTAAAATGACAGCAAATACGTTTATTTTAGGTTTTACATTCTCTTGATTGTGCTGTCAGTTCAATCATGGAACCTAAAATCTAACACCCTTAAAATGACAGCAAATACGTTTATTTATGGTTTTATATTGTCTTGAATATGCTATCAGTTCAATCGTGGAACTGAAAATCGAACACCCTTAAAATGACAGCAAATACGTTTATTTATGGTTTTACATTGTCTTGAATATGCTATCAGTTCAATCATGGAACCGAAAATCTAACACCCTTAAAATGACAGCAAATACGTTTATTTATGGTTTTACATTGTCTTAATTGTGTTGTCAGTTTAATCATGGAACCGAAAATTTAACACTCTTAAATTTACATCAAATACGTTTATTTATGGTTTTACATGGTCTTGAACATGCTATCAGTTCAATCATGGAACTGAAAATCTAACACCCTTAGAATGAGAGCAAATACGTTTATTAATGGTTTTACATTGTCTTGAACATGCTATCAGTTCAATCGTGGGAAGCCATGCATTTAGACCAGGGATTTCCTTTTACTGAGTGAAATTACTGGGATTTTTTTTTCAAATCTCACGTCCATTGTAACGGAACCTTGAAGCTTATTGAATCTCAATGACTGCTTCCTAGATACTACACCAGTACTTGCACCGATTTGAAGGCTAGTATGGCAATATTCACCTCGCCTAACAGAGATCTAACCCGGGACCCTCGGTACAAGAGGCCGACGCGCTACCTCTGCACCACAGAAACCCACAACAATTGATGTTTTGTAGAGTCCTGTTGGGATTTTAACCTGCCACTCCCATTTACGAGCCAAACACTCCGTGTATATGTACTATAATACTAAAAATGAGCTTTATATTGATAGGAAGAAGAAGCCTCGACAAAAGACGCCAACGTCATTCTAATACGGACATTGGTAAACATACGAGGACCAAACAAACGCCCTTTGCTGTTTGGAAACGATGTTCCAAGCCATTGAATTAAGTATTTACACAAACTCAAGTATCAATTAAGTTTTCTTTTTTTTTCATTTACATGAATAGCGTGTTAAAAGCTAGGATGAAATGTTGCTTCCATCCTTTCCCGTTTATGAACACGTTGCAATGCACGTGTAAATAGACTGGCCATGCAACTGTAATGACTAACAAATAAGTTCATCAATATGCACGGTTTATGCTTTTGTCATGATTATTTCTTATCATTTTTGAAAGGCAAAATATCGCTCATACTTTATGATTTGCAATTACCTTCTTGCCTTAACTGTTTTAGTTAACATCGACCGTGAGACACGGTCTTAGCTCTTCAAGTGCTGGAACCGACTTCGTGCTTATGCAAACAGGAAAGATCTAGACCAGTCGCCAAGAAAATTGGCGACTGGCCTGTGATCTTACCTCTTTGCTACTCTGAGTATCTTTCCTCATCAAAATTAAGCAGATATTTAAGGTTTAAGAAAACAGGCGACACAATAATATATTTTGAGAAAAATTATCCAGCATTCTAAGGGTTAAATTTTAGTAAGCCTGCTTCTCAAAGAATATTGGTCACGTCGAGTCTTTGACTCGAGGCCCGTATATTCCAAGTGGGACAATCTGAGCTGAGCTTACGAGACTCGGCTTATTAAACAAACTCCATCTCAATGGTCAACTGGTCAATGTCCCGTATTAACTACAATAACGACTGTCATCATATTAGTCACGTGACGATATACAATCATATAAGTCATGTGACGCTATACAATCATATAAGTCATGCGACTCTATAAAATCATATAAGTCATGTGACGCTATACAATCATATAAGTCATGTGACGCTATACAATCATATAAGTCATGTGACGCTATAAATCATATAAGTCATGCAGAGCTATATAATCATATAAGTCATGTGACTCTATAAAATCATATAAGTTATGTGACGCTATAAAATCATATAAGTCATGTGACTCTATAAAATCATATAAGTCATGTGACGCTATAAAATCATATAAGTCATGTGACGCTATACAATCATATAAGTCATGCGACTCTATAAAATCATATAAGTCATGTGACGCTATAAAATCATATTAGTCATGTGACGCTATACAATCATAAAAGTCATGCAGAGCTATATAATCATATAAGTCATGTGACTCTATAAAATCATATAAGTCATGTGACGCTATACAATCATATAAGTCATGTGACGCTATACAATCATATAAGTCATGCAGAGCTATATAATCATATAAGTCATGCGACTCTATAAAATCATATAAGTCATGTGACGCTATAAAATCATATAAGTCATGTGACTCTATAAAATCATATAAGTCATGTGACGCTATAAAATCATATAAGTCATGTGACTCTATAAAATCATATAAGTCATGTGACGCTATAAAATCATATAAGTCATGTGACTCTATAAAATCATATAAGTCATGTGACTCTATAAAATCATATAAGTCATGTGACTCTATAAAATCATATAAGTCATGTGACTCTATAAAATCATATAAGTCATGTGACGCTATACAATCATATAAGTCATGTGACTCTATAAAATCATATAAGTCATGTGACGCTATACAATCATATAAGTTATGCAGAGCTATATAATCATATAAGTCATGTGACGCTATATAATCATGTAAGTTATGCAGAGCTATATAATCATATAAGTCATGTGACGCTATATAATCATATAAGTTTTGTGACGCTATACAATCATAAAAGTCATGCAGAGCTATATAATCATATAAGTCATGTGACGCTATATAATCATATAAGTCATGTGACGCTATACAATCATATAAGTCATGCAGAGCTATATAATCATATAAGTCATGTGACGCTATACAATCATGTAATATGCAGAGCTATATAATCATATAAGTCATGTGACGCTATATAATCATATAAGTTTTGTGACGCTATACAATCATAAAAGTCATGCGACGCTATACATTCATGTAAGTCATGTGACGCTATACAATCATATAAGTCATGTGACACTATACAATATAAAAGTCATGCGACGTTATACAATCACATATTACGTTACGCTATACAATCATATAAGTTATGTTACTCTATACAATCATATAAGTTATGTTACGCTATACAATCACATATATGTAACGCTATACAATCATAAAAGTTACGTTACGCTATACAATCATATAAGTTATGTTACGCTATACAATCATATAAGTTAAGTTACGCGTTACGTTACGCTATACAATCATATAAGTTACGTTACGCTATACAATCGCTATATAAGTTACTTTATGTTATGTTACTCTATACAATCATATAAGTCATGTTACATATCATAAGTTATGTAACGCTATACAATCATATAAGTTACGCTGTTATGTTACTATACAATCATATAAGTTATGCGACGCTATACATATAAGTTACGTTACGCTATACAATCATATAAGTCATGTTACGCTTTACGCTATACAATCATATAAGTTACGTTACGCTATACGTCATATATACAATCATATAAGTTATGTTACGCTATACAATCATATAAGTTATGTCATGCGACGCTATAAAATCATATAAGTTACGTTACGCTATACAATCATATAAGTTACGTTACGCTTTACAATCATATAAGTTATGTTATGCTATACAATCATATAAGTTACGTTACGCTATACAATCATATAAGTCATGCGACGCTATACAATCATATAAGTTATGTTACGCTATACAATCATATAAGTTATGTTACGCTATACAATCATATAAGTCATGCGACGCTATAAAATCATATAAGTTACGTTACGCTATACAATCATATAAGTTACGTTACGCTTTACAATCATATAAGTTATGTTATGCTATACAATCATATAAGTTACGTTACGCTATACAATCATATAAGTCATGCGACGCTATACAATCATATAAGTTATGTTACGCTATACAATCATATAAGTTATGTTACGCTATACAATCATATAAGTCATGCGACGCTATAAAATCATATAAGTTACGTTACGCTATACAATCATATAAGTTACGTTACGCTTTACAATCATATAAGTTATGTTATGCTATACAATCATATAAGTTACGTTACGCTATACAATCATATAAGTCATGCGACGCTATACAATCATATAAGTTATGTTACGCTATACAATCATATAAGTTATGTTACGCTATACAATCATATAAGTCATGCGACGCTATAAAATCATATAAGTTACGTTACGCTATACAATCATATAAGTTACGTTACGCTTTACAATCATATAAGTTATGTTATGCTATACAATCATATAAGTTACGTTACGCTATACAATCATATAAGTTATGTGACGCTACACAATCATATAAGTCATGCGACGCTATAAAATCATATAATTTATGTTACGCTATACAATCATATAAGTTATGTGACGCTATACAATCATATAAGTTTCGTTACGCTATACAATCATATAAGTTACGTTACGCTATACAATCATAAAAGTCATGCGACGCTTTACAATCATGTTAGTCATGTCACCATATACAATACTTCGTGAATTGTCAAGTGGAACGCATGAAAAAAAAAGAATGAAAATTTAAAACAGCATGTCGGCGAAAAATCAATTGCCGGAAACTTGTTTTCTATGCAAGATTCGGATTAGCCATAGACAACTTGTATGCACATGCCATATTTTAATCTGCTGCTAATATCTTAAATATACCAAAGATTAAGAACATAGACCAAATATATATATATTGGTTTAATTCGTGGACAACTCAGGTTTGTTCGGAAACGGGCTGAGATTTAGCCCAATAACATATTTACTTAAAGGCAATGGTTAGTGAAATGTAGCTCTTGTAACCACTGTGAAGAGTTTGTAAAACGAGTACAGATTTGGTACCCGGTTACGATAATATGGTTATAATCTAGTTACTACTGGTCAGAGAACACTGAGGAATTACTTCCGGAGGTCGTTGTACAGTAAATGGTAGTTCATGGAAGTTTGGAATGCTTCTCTGTGTGTTAATTATATTCGTTTAGGACAGAAGAGGGGGCCCTTTGACTGTTTTGAGTGAAACAATAAGGGTTAACTCTTAATCATGTCATGGGTGGTACTGTGGAGGAGCTAAAATGGTTGTTTTGATATAGAATAAAGAAGAGCCAAAAGGTACACCACTGACTATATACTGGTTCCAGACCAAGGAATCATATTACTTGTTATGAAGTAAGGCGACGTCGCATTTTGAACTAGGAAAATCTTTAAAAAAGAAAATTAGCTTTGAACCCAGAGGAATAAACTCTTAGTACGTCAAATACACCATCAATACTTCTACTATAACAGAGACCATCAATACTATCATAACACACAAATAATCTCTGGAGACAACTTCGTCAAGATTGTATGAATCTTCATGACAGATTTACTTCAGGAACTAATTAAACTCTTCGTTATCTACTTCCGGCTTTCAACAAAATACGCGTAAACAAAAACCTACAAGGATGTATCGGTTGCGCGTTATTCTGTTATCAAACTTCCGGTGATGTCAAAAACTAAACTTGTCAATATCAACATCGTCTTTTTACGTTCTACTGTGTGTGGCTCAAAAATCATCGCTGTTGCTAGTTTGCTAATTTTGGTATTTTATCCATGTTGCGAAACCCGGCATATAAACGTTCACAAAAAGTGTCTTTGCTTGATTGCCTAAAAGCGTTGTGTAAAGATGATTTTAGCAGGCAATTGGACTTCCGTAAGTCAAAGTTATCCGTGCTTTTGATGTTTAATATACGCGAAAGGGGAGGGAGGCATGTGATTCCAAGTCAGTTCTCTGGCTGTTCTGCGGAGGTTCACATCACGGAGGTTCTAGTCACGGATTCGCTTAATTTGGATTATTTTCGTGAGAGGTAGTCAAGTTACGGAGTGTCGATGGATCTTCTTGCAATGACCAACAATTTTGGGTGGTTAATCCTGTACCAAACGTTAATTTTCCGACGGTCCCAAATTGAGAGAGTTTGCAGACGACATTTCAAAATGTGATGAGATTAAAAAAAAAAAACTTTTTTATTGGACAGAAAACATTGTTGGAAAAGGAGAAATTGCTCATACAGAGCAATTTCTCCTTTTCCCCACAATGTTTTCTAGAATTTTCTTCAACATACGGGTCAAATGTCGTAATTGGTTAATACATAAGGCTGGGCTTTCCTATATCGTTTGAGAAATGAGCAGGAAAACTTTACCGACATTCAGCTGAGGTGATGTCAACACGAAAACAAACAGACACAAAAGACTCTAACCAGTCACATAGGGCCCTTTTTGCGTTCTGTCGTAATTCCTCAACGATTTTAATTTTCTCTAACCCTATGTATGCATGACATGTTAGATATTGCTTAATGACTTTAAAAAGAAGAAAGTGCCCACAAATCAGCTTTGGTGTACCTAGCCATGAAACCCATAAAACTGTCAGTTTTATCTCAAACGAAACAAACCAGTGTCTTGAGGCACCTTTTTAACCCATTACCAATCAATAACGACATTTGACCAGTTTATTGCAGACGACTCTGAAAAACATTGTGGGAAAAGGAAACATTGCTCTTAACGAGCATTTTATCTGCCCTACCAGAAGGTTATTTTTCAATTTCATCACATTCTAAGATGTCGTCTGCAAACTCTTTTTAATTTGGGACAGTCGGAAAATTGGCGTTAGGGAAAGGGTTAAGGGATGCATGGAAGTTTTTGTAAAAAAGTTCGATATTATATAATTTCTCGTGAATTATGACTTCCGGGAACGTCCATTCGTTAAAACAGCCTTCAAGACGATGTGTTATATAAACCCTAATGGATACTTTACACTGTCTAATGTGGTATTCTCTTCCTCCACATTCTATAAAGTTATCTTATTTTCACACAAAACTGTATCAGTTGTGTGTAAATTACACATTAAATAGTCTTTATTGCTTTGTCATTACATGTTTAAGTTAACATTGTGAAAGATGTCAGCATTTTTTATTGTCTAAGCAAAGCATAAGTGTACCTTTATTCGGACATGCAAGGTATTTGGACATTAAGACTAGTTATGAAATCAAATATTCGAATATATTCGAATAGTCGTTACCCCATTACCAAACAATAACGAAATTTGACCTCGTTGTTGCAGTTGAATCTGGAAATCATTGTTTTGAAAGCAATTTCTCCTTTTCTCACAATGCTTTCTACCCTATTAGAAAATTATTTTCCAATTCCGTCACATTTCTAAATGTCGTCTACAATCTTTTTCAATTTGGGATAGTCAAAAATTTTGTGTTTGATAAAGGGTTAAATGAATGATCTTATTCTGAGATAACAGTAGCATGGAGCCTGGCCCGTTCGTATTCCGCGAACTAGCCTTTTGCGGGTATGCATGGGCCAGGCCTCAAGGCATATATAACAGCTGCCGTCATGTCAAAGAAATAGCTGTATCCATGATATTCAGCAATAATTTCTATAACAAAAAGGGGAAAATGCTCGTCACTGGCTGGTGAGTTCCTATATAGGTTGCTGCATATTTATTAAAAAGATTAGATGTGAAATACGTGGTTTCAAATCGAGGCTGGCATCAACAGGAAACCATATGATACGATAAGTGTGCCATTAATGTCACTACAGATAACGGGCCTCGTTTAGATACTGGGAAATAAATATCCGTTCTTAAGGACGTTCTTGGTATTTTTATCTGCGCACTTCATCTGCGCATCCAAGGGAGATAATAATCTGTTACCGAAGAGCTACTTGCATAGTAGTCGGATAAACTTTTATTCGGATTAAACTTACTATTTATGTAATTTTTTTCCAAGAATAATCATATTATCCATACAACTTTAAAAGGTTATTAACACCATTAAATATTTTTCATGCATATTAAGCCTCCAGCTCCTATTTTTCAAGTTTAAAGTTATTTTAATCGTTTTTATAAATGTTTTTCAAATACGGTTACCATGGAAACTGTCGTTTTACAGAAAAAGTAAGTCGTCAACATATACTTTTTTCTTTTTTGTATTTTAAGATTAAATTTTACTTCACATACTGAGAAATAAGAAAGTTCTATGAAAGGAATTTTTAAATATCTTCATTTATTTGTAATATACATATCAATTTTCATTGTTTTTTTATGAATACGAAAATTTCAAAAACTGATTTGGATAACAAAAAATGTTCAGATTGTAATAAATTGGAAAACAAATTGAATTATAGATTATTGAATATATGATTTCATTTTTTTGTGTGTGTTAATAACCCTTCCAGAAATTATTTTTATCAACTTTGAAGATGGTATGGTCATTTTGGCATTTTTGCCCAAAACGGTTACCATGGAAACTGTCATTTTACGAAAAATCTAACCCACCGACCTGCGTTTTTCTTTGCATTTTTGAATTCACAATAAAATTTCAAAAAAACATCAAAAATTTAGAAAATTCTATGAAAGGATTATTTTCTTATAAAACTGTAGAACATGTCCTTAATTAAAGATGCTTGTTCACAGATGAGAATTATTGCAAGGCGAACTGATATCAGGCAGGCAGGCAGGCAGGCAGGCAGGCAGGCAGGCAGGCAGGCAGGCAGGCAGGCAGGCAGGCAGGCAGGCAGGCAGGCAGGCAGGCAGGCAGGGCAGGCAGCAGGCAGGCAGGCAGGCAGGCAGGCAGGCAGGCAGGCAGGCAGGCAGGCAGGCAGGCAGGCAGGCAGGCAGGCAGGCAGGCAGGCAGGCAGGCAGGCAGGCAGGCAGGCAGGCAGGCAGGCAGGCAGGCAGGCAGGCAGGCAGGCAGGCAGGCAGGCAGGCAGGCAGGCAGGCAGGCAGGCAGGCAGGCAGGCAGGCAGGCAGGCAGGCAGGCAGGCAGGCTGTAAGGTCATCTATTTTATTTCTGTTGACGATGCAGTTTCCAATTTTGCACGATTAGCGTGACAGAATAGATTCGATTTAGACGATAATTACTTGTAGATGTGTTGGAGAGGTCTGCATCCCCATCACGGGCTCACACCTATATTGGAGACACACCACGGTCTTCGTATCTAGTTTAGTAGAGAACAGGAGAAGCGACTAATTATTTCAACAAGTCTGTAACCATTATCTGGTCTAATTAATGAAATTATTCAAATTATACAAAACCTAGGGTTCATCCTTCCACAGATGATCCAGACCCAGATTTTTCACAATGTTCCAATAGAATATGGAATTCATTAGTTGGAATTATCCGAATATTTCAAATGAGAAAATGATGTACATGTATACATTTCATTTTTGGAAAGGATTTATACAATTATATTTAAAAAAATATCTCACAATTCTCACTGAGAAATAATTTGCCCTGTTTTTCGCCCCTATGCGTAGCAGAACAGGCTTTAGCAAGTGTAAACGATATGCATGTTTTAAGAGCTACCTTTCTGACCCGAAGGTTTGAAATTCCCCGCCTAATGCATGTAAATATTTGCATCATGTAAATTGTTTGATATATTGTGATTGACTTGCGATGGAACATTTACACAAATTACGTTTTAATTGTATGGTTTGACATTTTGATAGAAAATATATAATATAACTAATTCAACAGTTTATTTTGTTTATGGGAAATAATTCCCCTAGTGAGCAATACTTGCGTACAAGCATGTTTTGCATAAGTAACGTTTCACTCGGGGAATAATCTACCATAAACAAAACAAATTATTGATTAAACTCTTTCTTTCTTATTTGATTTTGAAAGTATTATTTCTTACGGAAGCGACAATATATATGTTCACTATCTATGATTTGTTTGGGCTAATACAGGTTTCACTCTTGATCATTACTTTACATGTCTCCTGGATAATCTACCAACACTGAGTATGGTGAATACGCGATATCTGTCATGATCTTGATCATTACTTTACATGTCTCCTGGATAACCTACCAACACTGAGTATGGTGAATACGCGATATCTGCCATGATCTTGATCATTACTTTACATGTCTCCTGGATAACATACCAACACTGAGTATGGTGAATACGCGATATCTGTCATGATCTTGATCATTACTTTACATGTCTCCTGGATAACCTACCAACACTGAGTATGGTGAATACGCGATATCTGTCAAGATCTTGAGCATTACTTTACATGTCTCCTGGATAACCTACCAACACTGATTATGGTGAATACGCGATATCTGTCATGATCTTGATCATTACTTTACATGTCTCCTGGATATCCTACCAACACTGATTATGGTGAATACGCGATATCTGTCATGATCTTGATCATTACTTTACATGTCTCCTGGATAACATACCAACACTGAGTATGGTGAATACGCGATATCTGTCATGATCTTGATCATTACTTTACATGTCTCCTGGATATCCTACCAACACTGATTATGGTGAATACGCGATATCTGTCATGATCTTGATCATTACTTTACATGTCTCCTGGATAACCTACCAACACTGATTATGGTGAATACGCGATATCTGTCATGATCTTGAGCATTACTTTACATGTCTCCTGGATAACCTACCAACACTGAGTATGGTGATTACGCGATATCTGTCATGATCTTGATCATTACTTTGCATGTCTCCTGGATAACCTACCAACACTGATTATGGTGAATACGCGATATCTGTCATGATCTTGATCATTACTTTGCATGTCTCCTGGATATCCTACCAACACTGATTATGGTGAATACGCGATATCTGTCATGATCTTGATCATTACTTTACATGTCCCCTGGATAACCTACCAACACTGATTATGGTGAATACGCGATATATGTCATGATCTTGATCATTACTTTACATGTCTCCTGGATAACATACCAACACTGATTATGGTGAATACGCGATATCTGTCATGATCTTGATCATTACTTTACATGTCTCCTGGATAACCTACCAACACTGAGTATGGTGAATACGCGATATCTGCCATGATCTTGATCATTACTTTACATGTCTCCTGGATAACATACCAACACTGAGTATGGTGAATACGCGATATCTGTCATGATCTTGATCATTACTTTACATGTCTCCTGGATAACCTACCAACACTGAGTATGGTGATTACGCGATATCTGTCATGATCTTGAGCATTACTTTGCATGTCTCCTGGATAACCTACCAACACTGAGTATGGTGAATACGCGATATCTGTCATGATCTTGATCATTACTTAACATGTCTCCTGGATAACCTACCAACACTGATTATGGTGAATACGCGACATGATCTGTCATGATCTTGATCATTACTTTACATGTCTCCTGGATAACCTACCAACACTGATTATGGTGAATACGCGATATCTGTCAAGATCTTGAGCATTACTTTACATGTCTCCTGGATAACCTACCAACACTGATTATGGTGAATACGCGATATCTGTCATGATCTTGATCATTACTTTACATGTCTCCTGGATAACCTACCAACACTGATTATGGTGAATACGCGATATCTGTCAAGATCTTGATCATTACTTTACATGTCTCCTGGATATCCTACCAACACTGATTATGGTGAATACGCGATATCTGTCATGATCTTGATCATTACTTTACATGTCTCCTGGATAACCTACCAACACTGAGTATGGTGAATACGCAATATCTGTCATGATCTTGATCATTACTTTACATGTCTCCTGGATAACCTACCAACACTGATTATGGTGAATACGCGATATCTGTCATGATCTTGATCATTACTTAACATGTCTCCTGGATAACCTACCAACACTGATTATGGTGAATACGCGATATCTGTCATGATCTTGATCATTACTTTACATGTCTCCTGGATAACCTACCAACACTGATTATGATGAATACGCGATATCTGTCATGATCTTGAGCATTACTTTACATGTCTCCTGGATAACCTACCAACACGGATTATGGTGAATACGCGATATGATATGTCATGATCTTGATCATTACTTTACATGTCTCCTGGATAACCTACCAACACTGAGTATGGTGAATACGCGATATCTGTCATGATCTTGATCATTACTTTACATGTCTCCTGGATAACCTACCAACACTGATTATGGTGAATACGCGATATCTGTCATGATCTTGATCATTACTTTGCATGTCTCCTGGATAACCTACCAACACTGAGTATGGTGAATACGCGATATCTGTCATGATCTTGATCATTACTTTACATGTCTCCTGGATATCCTACCAACACTGATTATGGTGAATACGCGATATCTGTCATGATCTTGAGCATTACTTTACATGTCTCCTGGATAACCTACCAACACTGATTATGGTGAATACGCGATATCTGTCATGATCTTGATCATTACTTTACATGTCTCCTGGATAACCTACCAACACTATTATGGTGAATACGCGATATCTGTCATGATCTTGATCATTACTTTACATGTCTCCTGGATAACCTACCAACACTGATTATGGTGAATACGCGATATCTGTCATGATCTTGATCATTACTTTGCATGTCTCCTGGATAACCTACCAACACTGAGTATGGTGAATACGCGATATCTGTCAAGATCTTGAGCATTACTTTACATGTCTCCTGGATATCCTACCAACACTATTATGGTGAATACGCGATATCTGTCATGATCTTGATCATTACTTTGCATGTCTCCTGGATAACCTACCAACACTATTATGGTGAATACGCGATATCTGTCATGATCTTGATCATTACTTTACATGTCTCCTGGATAACCTACCAACACTGAGTATGGTGAATACGCGATATCTGTCATGATCTTGAGCATTACTTTACAGGTCTCCTGGATAACCTACCAACACTGAGTATGGTGAATACGCGATATGATCTGTCATGATCTTGATCATTACTTTACATGTCTCCTGGATAACCTACCAACACTGATTATGGTGAATACGCGATATATGTCATGATCTTGAGCATTACTTAACATGTCTCCTGGATAACCTACCAACACTGATTATGGTGAATACGCGATATATGTCATGATCTTGAGCATTACTTAACATGTCTCCTGGATAACCTACCAACACTGATTATGGTGAATACGCGATATGATCTGTCATGATCTTGATCATTACTTTACATGTCTCCTGGATAATCTACCAACACTGATTATGGTGAATACGCGATATCTGTCAAGATCTTGATCATTACTTTGCATGTCTCCTGGATAACCTACCAACACTGATTATGGTGAATACGCGATATCTGTCATGATCTTGATCATTACTTTGCATGTCTCCTGGATAACCTACCAACACTGATTATGGTGAATACGCGATATCTGTCAAGATCTTGAGCATTACTTTGCATGTCTCCTGGATAACCTACCAACACTGAGTATGGTGAATACGCGATATCTGTCATGATCTTGAGCATTACTTTACATGTCTCCTGGATAACCTACCAACACTGATTATGGTGAATACGCGATATCTGTCATGATCTTGATCATTACTTTACATGTCTCCTGGATAATCTACCAACACTGATTATGGAGAATACGCGATATGATCTGTCATGATCTTGATCATTACTTAACATGTCTCCTGGATAACCTACCAACACTGAGTATGGTGAATACGCGATATCTGTCACGATCTTGATCATTACTTTACATGTCTCCTGGATAACCTACCAACACTGATTATGGTGAATACGCGATATCTGTCATGATCTTGATCATTACTTTACATGTCTCCTGGATAACCTACCAACACTGATTATGGTGAATACGCGATATCTGTCATGATCTTGATCATTACTTTACATGTCTCCTGGATATCCTACCAACACTGATTATGGTTAATACGCGATATCTGTCAAGATCTTGATCATTACTTTACATGTCTCCTGGATAACCTACCAACACTGATTATGGTGAATACGCGATATGATCTGTCATGATCTTGATCATTACTTTACATGTCTCCTGGATAACCTACCAACACTGATTATGGTGAATACGCGATATCTGTCAAGATCTTGAGCATTACTTTACATGTCTCCTGGATAACCTACCAACACTGATTATGGTGAATACGCGATATCTGTCAAGATCTTGATCATTACTTTACATGTCTCCTGGATAACCTACCAACACTGATTATGGTGAATACGCGATATGATCTGTCATGATCTTGATCATTACTTTACATGTCTCCTGGATAACCTACCAACACTGATTATGGTGAATACGCGATATGATATGTCATGATCTTGATCATTACTTAACATGTCTCCTGGATAACCTACCAACACTGAGTATGGTGAATACGCGATATCTGTCAAGATCTTGATCATTACTTTACATGTCTCCTGGATAACATACCAACACTGATTATGGTGAATACGCGATATCTGTCATGATCTTGATCATTACTTTATATTTCTCCTGGATAACCTACCAACACTGAGTATGGTGAATACGCGATATCTGTCATGATCTTGATCATTACTTTACATGTCTCCTGGATAACCTACCAACACTGATTATGGTGAATACGCGATATCTGTCAAGATCTTGAGCATTACTTTACATGTCTCCTGGATAACCTACCAACACTGATTATGGTGAATACGCGATATCTGTCACGATCTTGATCATTACTTTGCATGTCTCCTGGATAACCTACCAACACTGATTATGGTGAATACGCGATATCTGTCAAGATCTTGATCATTACTTTGCATGTCTCCTGGATAACCTACCAACACTGATTATGGTGAATACGCGATATCTGTCAAGATCTTGATCATTACTTTGCATGTCTCCTGGATAACCTACCAACACTGATTATGGTGAATACGCGATATCTGTCAAGATCTTGATCATTACTTTGCATGTCTCCTGGATAACCTACCAACACTGATTATGGTGAATACGCGATATCTGTCATGATCTTGATCATTACTTTATATTTCTCCTGGATAACCTACCAACACTGAGTATGGTGAATACGCGATATCTGTCATGATCTTGAGCATTACTTTGCATGTCTCCTGGATAACCTACCAACACTGATTATGGTGAATACGCGATATCTGTCATGATCTTGATCATTACTTTATATTTCTCCTGGATAACCTACCAACACTGATTATGGTGAATACGCGATATCTGTCATGATCTTGAGCATTACTTTACATGTCTCCTGGATAATCTACCAACACTGATTATGGTGAATACGCGATATCTGTCAAGATCTTGATCATTACTTTGCATGTCTCCTGGATAACCTACCAACACTGATTATGGTGAATACGCGATATCTGTCATGATCTTGAGCATTACTTTACATGTCTCCTGGATAATCTACCAACACTGATTATGGTGAATACGCGATATCTGTCATGATCTTGATCATTACTTTATATTTCTCCTGGATAACCTACCAACACTGAGTATGGTGAATACGCGATATCTGTCATGATCTTGAGCATTACTTTACATGTCTCCTGGATAACCTACCAACACTGATTATGGTGAATACGCGACATGATCTGTCATGATCTTGAGCATTACTTTACATGTCTCCTGGATAACCTACCAACACTGAGTATGGTGAATACGCGATATCTGTCAAGATCTTGATCATTACTTTGCATGTCTCCTGGATAACCTACCAACACTGATTATGGTGAATACGCGATATGATCTGTCATGATCTTGATCATTACTTTACATGTCTCCTGGATATCCTACCAACACTGAGTATGGTGAATACGCGATATCTGTCATGATCTTGATCATTACTTTACATGTCTCCTGGATAATCTACCAACACTGATTATGGTGAATACGCGATATCTGTCAAGATCTTGATCATTACTTTACATGTCTCCTGGATAACCTACCAACACTGAGTATGGTGAATACGCGATATCTGTCAAGATCTTGATCATTACTTTACATGTCTCCTGGATAACCTACCAACACTGATTATGGTGAATACGCGATATATGTCATGATCTTGATCATTACTTTACATGTCTCCTGGATAACCTACCAACACTGAGTATGGTGATTACGCGATATCTGTCATGATCTTGATCATTACTTTACATGTCTCCTGGATAACCTACCAACACTGATTATGGTGAATACGCGATATCTGTCATGATCTTGATCATTACTTTATATTTCTCCTGGATAACCTACCAACACTGAGTATGGTGAATACGCGATATCTGTCACGATCTTGAGCATTACTTAACATGTCTCCTGGATAACCTACCAACACTGATTATGGTGAATACGCGATATCTGTCACGATCTTGAGCATTACTTAACATGTCTCCTGGATAATCTACCAACACTGATTATGGTGAATACGCGATATCTGTCATGATCTTGATCATTACTTTATATTTCTCCTGGATAACCTACCAACACTGATTATGGTGAATACGCGATATCTGTCATGATCTTGAGCATTACTTTACATGTCTCCTGGATAACCTACCAACACTGATTATGGTGAATACGCGATATCTGTCATGATCTTGAGCATTACTTTACATGTCTCCTGGATAACCTACCAACACTGATTATGGTGAATACGCGATATCTGTCATGATCTTGATCATTACTTTACATGTCTCCTGGATAACCTACCAACACTGAGTATGGTGAATACGCGATATCTGTCATGATCTTGATCATTACTTTACATGTCTCCTGGATAACCTACCAACACTGATTATGGTGAATACGCGATATCTGTCATGATCTTGATCATTACTTAACATGTCTCCTGGATAACCTACCAACACTGATTATGGTGAATACGCGATATCTGTCATGATCTTGATCATTACTTTACATGTCTCCTGGATAACCTACCAACACTGATTATGGTGAATACGCGATATCTGTCATGATCTTGATCATTACTTAACATGTCTCCTGGATAACCTACCAACACTGATTATGGTGAATACGCGATATCTGTCATGATCTTGATCATTACTTTACATGTCTCCTGGATAACCTACCAACACTGAGTATGGTGAATACGCGATATCTGTCATGATCTTGATCATTACTTAACATGTCTCCTGGATATCCTACCAACACTGATTATGGTGAATACGCGATATGATCTGTCATGATCTTGATCATTACTTAACATGTCTCCTGGATATCCTACCAACACTGAGTATGGTGAATACGCGATATATGTCATGATCTTGATCATTACTTTACATGTCTCCTGGATAACCTACCAACACTGATTATGGTGAATACGCGATATCTGTCATGATCTTGATCATTACTTAACATGTCTCCTGGATATCCTACCAACACTGATTATGGTGAATACGCGATATCTGTCATGATCTTGATCATTACTTAACATGTCTCCTGGATAACCTACCAACACTGAGTATGGTGAATACGCGATATCTGTCAAGATCTTGATCATTACTTTACATGTCTCCTGGATAACCTACCAACACTGATTATGGTGAATACGCGATATCTGTCATGATCTTGATCATTACTTTACATGTCTCCTGGATAACCTACCAACACTGATTATGGTGAATACGCGATATCTGTCATGATCTTGAGCATTTGCCATTAAATGATTTTTTCTCCGCCAAAATAACTTGCTGTAAATGATGTACAAATGATGCTGCTACATAGCATGGGTGAAATTTGAAAATAGAGTCCGATAACGAAAGTTGCCAATGCTGAGTAGATTGATGGTAACCCAGGGTATTAATGAGATCTATGGACTTTGTATACCCACTTAACTAATGGACGATGTTCATTTGTATAAGATTTTCGATTGAGGAGTCAAAATGGCTGACTTTCTACAAGACAAAGAATGCCTGTCACAGTAGAACTCAAGGAGACTATCAGCTCGGGACAACTTTGTCAAATAGTCAAAGCACTGAAAGCACTGAAGGACTAAGGGGCGTTTAAAGCAAGGAGATGGAGGATACATTTGAAGATGAAACTGAAAGAACATCATAGTAATCTTTGATTACGAGCAATTTCTCCTTTTCCCACAATGTTTTCTAGATTGGTCTGCAACAAAGTTTTAAAACGTCGTTTTTGATTGGTAATGGGTTTTTTTTGCAGATGACTATGGAAGACATTGTGGGAAAAGGAGGAATTGCACGTGAAACATTTCGGGAAAAAGACAATTTGCTCGTAACAAGCCATTTTTCCTGTTTTCTCCACTATCAGAGGATTATTTTCCAATTTCATCACATTTTGGAATGTCTTCGACAAACTTATTCCATTTGGGACAGTCGAAAATTTGGCGTTTGGTAAAGGGTTAAATAGAGTGTAAACAAAGCGAGTAAATATGGACTATTTTCTTGCTATGTTTCCACAAACGTGTTAGTCCGCACAGTGAGGTGGATAAATAATGAGTAATTGGGGTCTGGTGCAAGTTCATGATGGATAAACTGGCAAGCCGCAAAATGAAACAGGTTAATTTAAAGAGCTTAGATTGCTTCGCATCCCTTAGCCCACAAAACCCGACCCGTCTGGGCAAAGGGGGCAGTTAACACATTTTGATCATTATTTTCGAATTGGTACAGCCTTCCAACCTGTTTGAAAGAGAACTTCTTGATATCAAGCAGTGCTGAGACATTGGTATGCTTTTATGCATTTCATTGAATGTGAATCTTATCATAAAGTTGCATTTTTGGTATATCAAATAATTCGAATATGCTGTTTACACACATTTCTGTATTGGAAGTGTCAAGACTTGAACTTTTCGTCTGTTTGTGAAAAGTACCGAATAGGGTTGTCAAAATAGTGCATTTTTCAGGTGGGTTAATACATTGGACGACAACTAAAAAATCTTCGTGGGTGTGCACCACTTTTCAGTGGATAAATTGTATGCTTAGAATGTGTTTAACCCATAACCAAACAATAACAACATTAACCACTTTATTGCAGACGACTTTTGAAAACACTGCGGGAAAAGAAGATATTGCTCGTGACGATTTCTCCTTTTCCCACAATGTTTTCTACTCTATCAGAGGTTTAATGTCTAATTTTAACACATTTTTAAAATGTCGTGTGCAAACTCTTTCAATTTGGGACAGTCAAACATTTGGTGTTTGGTAAAGGGTTAAGTTATTGCAAATTAAATTACGACCAATCTCAGAGGGGAGGTAACTACTGTACAGCAGTTAAGGCATTCTACTTCGCAGTAATCTCCCTTTTCATTTTGGTTAGGAATACTGTACTGTAAACAAAGAGAAGTATTCCGGCGCGAAGTTTGCAGTGAAGGATTTACAGTATTCAGTCCTCTTTCCGAACGAAACAGTTTCGTGAACAATAGAAATTGAATCGCAACTATTCGTAACTATCGTAAATACACGGGTGTTTCCGTTACCCGATAAATGCATTTCATCTGGTAAACCAAAGACCTAATAAACAATGTTTGAAAGGTCTTTGGATAAACCAGAAGAGTTAATATTTATTGAAAATTCCTCATGAGATAATTTTTTTCCGAGTCGCTCTCGAGTGTAACATCCCTATCAACAGTATTTTAGTAATATCACACTCACTCGTTAAGTCTGCAGAAGCATCGGAATGCATTTTGGATACCTCTGCAAACATTATTTGCGAGCTTCCATTTCAACTGCTGTGAAACAATTAGCCATGCATTACCTCCAATTTTGAAACAGTCAACTTCGTTAGGTGAGTGGGGATCAACAATTTTGTATGGTTAGCTTTTTTTTTATAAACCAATTAACAAAAACGATCATTTAATATGATAAAGACAGAAAAAAAAATAGAAAATGTATACTGATGTATTTCCATTTCCGATTAAAAGAAACTAAAAATCTTAGAAGATATGCTTTGTATATTTTGTTAGATTGTATAAAAAAAGTCAAACAATGGTGATTTTTAAATGCATTTCTTGCAATGCCAAAATATGTTAAAAATTCTTCCTTTCGACCGCGCAAATGTTCTTTGCTGCATTCCTGTAGCAACCCTGTACGTTTATGTATACATTCTTTAACTTTAAACATACTTTATTGACAGAAATATTTTTAAAGTGAACTACAAACACAAAATATACAAGTTATAACAAAGGGTCTGGCCACAAGTTCTCACAACATTAAATCTGGCCATTCCCTTTTGAAGGAATTCCTTTGAAAATAGGTCTTCATTTGTACTTCAGATGGTACCTTATGATGATCTTACTAAAGAAGAGATGTAATCTAATGTTTTAGTCCGGCTATCTTAGGATAACGGATAGGAAAATCAGTTGGCAACATGATTATTTATTATGTGAGTTGAGTAGGAGAGAAAGGGGAAGAGAAACACATGTATATATCAACACAAGACGTGATGCGATGCAGGGCAATAGCTACGTCCTAAAGGTTCAGTTGGGATTAAATGTAGCTTGTATCGCAATTAATCACTTCAGAAGTTAGCCTTTAGCCAGCATGACGGTGTGTTGCACATGACAAACTATTAATCAAGTTTAATTTTTATACATACCTTACGTACATACACAAACAAACTCATTTTAACCCTTTCCCAAACAATAACGACATTTGACCACTTTGTTGTAGACGACTTTAGAAAACATTGTGGGAAAAGCCGAAATTGCTCGCAACGAGCAAATTTTCTTTTTCCCACAATGTTTTCTGCTCTATCAGAAGATTATTTTTTCCAATTTTATCACATTTTGAAATGTCGTCTGCAAACTCTTGGAATTTGGGACAGTCGAAAATTTGGCGTTTGGTAAAGGGTTAACGTTTATACAGAATACTGGCAGCTGATTTCTTCTATTCTTGCTTATCAGTTCTCTAACGTCGCCTCCAACATATATTCAGCGGTGGTGAATTCTGATTTCCGTTTACTTTGCCATGCATAAACGCCATATCTTATACTGCACTTGTCCATTTAATAGTAACACCAATAGTAGAGAAAGGAATACTTGTCACGAAAGCGTTTGAACAAATTGTGACTGTAAATATATATATTGATTTTGCCATCCTGATATTTCGTATTACAGTTTTGGTTCAAACGATGTCAACACTTTTTCATTTAACATAAGGTTTTCCAATGATTCACAAGTATAAGGCTATAGCAAGCATAAAAAGATATTATATTCTGTTCTCTTAAAGCTTTTGTCCTTTTGAAAACCGATCGAATCTGTTAATCAAGTGATCTCATCTTCAATATAGATATTTAATCTACAAATATAATTCCAACAGCGACAAGCTTGCATTATTACAGTTTCACATCACGCCAATAATTTTTCGAATTAACCACAACGTCCGATAGAAGTTTACACATTTATGATAGAAATCTCACTAACCCTACAAATATAACTAAATATGCCTCATATGAACGGCCTCCGGGCTTGCCATATGGGATTGCACGCACACAGGTACCATTTGTTCTTATATCTTATTTCATCGCAAACATACGCCAAACGTCAAAGACAAAACTTATGTTGCAATACTTACATCTCACTGACCCATGTTCCCCTAAAGCAAAATTGCTTGACTTTGACACCAAATATAGTATAGTTCAGGTCCTGCCCATATTGAACCCATGTGTGTCCTACGTATGCGTGTAGGTGAAAACATGGTCACAAGTGTACACCCCACTGTATTCTCTTGCCTATCAGAAAGCGGTTTTCATCGGAATGCTCATCTATAGTTCTAGATTCATCCTTTACCGAATGATCCAGACGTATATATTTCATTCTACATACAGTTACAGCTTTGATCATTCGAGTTAGATTCATCCTGATATTTGTTGTTGTAAAGTTTCGTATGAACAAAATGCTTGTCGACTATAAGTCAGACCAAGGACGAAACCATGACCGACAAACGGAAGGTAACAATCGGAACTACTCGGGTATTTCCGTGAGCTGAAAAGTACACGCTTTCATTGGATAAACCCGTTGTGTTCAGAATGGGGCGGTAGGCGAAGCCACAGAGGTACCTCTCATCCTAAAATTGTATTTTGTTGCTTTCTGTTCTGATCTTTCTCTCCTCCATGTTCTTCTTAACCCTTTACCAAACGCAAAACTTTCGATTGTCCCAAATTGAAAGAGTTTGCAGACGACATTTCAAAATGTGATAAAATTGAAAAATAATTTTCTGACAGGGCAGAAAACATTGTGGGAAAAGGAGAAATTGCTCTTAACGAGCAATTTCTCCTTTTCCACCAATGTTTTCTAAAGTCGTCTGCAACAAAGTGGTTTAATGTCGTTATTGTTTGGGAAATGGGTAAAGTGATATCATCAGGCCTTCTTCTCAATATATATCAGGGGCCCATATACGGCACCTTCACAATCTCCTCAATATATATCAGGGGCCCATACACGGCACCTTCACAATCTTCTCAATATATATCAGGGCCCCATACACGGCACCTTCACAATCTCCTCAATATATATCAGGGCCCATACACGGCACCTTCACAATCTTCTCAATATATATCAGGGGCCCATACACAGCACCTTCACAATCTTCTCAATATATATCAGGGGCCCATACACAGCACCTTCACAATCTTCTCAATATATATCAGGGGCCCATACACGGCAAATTCACAATCTCCTCAATATATATCAGGGGCCCATACACGGCACCTTCACAATCTTCTCAATATATATCAGGGCCTATACACGGCACCTTCACAATCTTCTCAATATATATCAGGGCCCATACACGGCACCTTCACAATCTCCTCAATATATATCAGGGCCCCATACACAGCACCTTCACAATCTTCTCAATATATATCAGGGGCCCATACACAGCACCTTCACAATCTTCTCAATATATATCAGGGACCCATACACGGCACCTTCACAATCTTCTCAATATATATCAGGGGCCCATACACGGCACCTTCACAATCTTCTCAATATATATCAGGGGCCCATACACCGCACCTTCACAATCTTCTCAATATATATCAGGGGCCCATACACGGCACCTTCACAATCTTCTCAATATATATCAGGGACCCATACACGGCACCTTCACAATCTTCTCAATATATATCAGGGACCCATACACGGCACCTTCACAATCTTCTCAATATATATCAGGGGCCCATACACGGCACCTTCACAATCTTCTCAATATGTATCAGGGGCCCATACACGGCACCGTCACAATCTTCTTAATATATATCAGGGACCCATACACGGCACCTTCACAATCTCCTCAATATATATCAGGGGCCCATACACGGCACCTTCACAATCTTCTCAATATATATCAGGGGCCCATACACGGCACCGTCACAATCTTCTTAATATATATCAGGGGCCCATACACGGCACCGTCACAATCTTCTCAATATATATCAGGGGCCCATACACGGCACCTTCACAATCTCCTCAATATATATCAGGGACCAATACATGGCACTTTCACAATCTTCTTAATATATATCAGGGGCCCATACACGGCACCGTCACAATCTTCTTAATATATATCAGGGGCCCATACACGGCACTTTCACAATCTTCTCAATATATATCAGGGGCCCATACACGGCACCTTCACAATCTCCTCAATATATATCAGGGGCCCATACACGGCACCGTCACAATCTTCTTAATATATATCAGGGGCCCATACACGGCACCGTCACAATCTTCTTAATATATATCAGGGGCCCATACACGGCACCTTCACAATCTCCTCAATATATATCAGGGGCCCATACACGGCACCTTCACAATCTCCTCAATATATATCAGGGGCCCATACACGGCACCTTCACAATCTTCTTAATATATATCAGGGGCCCATACACCTTCACAATAATATATCAGGGACCAATACATGGCACTTTCACAATCTTCTCAATATATATCAGGGGCCCATACACGGCACCTTCACAATCTTCTCAATATATATCAGGGGCCCATACACGGCACCTTCACAATCTTCTCAATATATATCAGGGGCCCATACACACCTTCACAATCTTCTCACCTATATCAGGGCCCCATATTCACAATCTTCTCAATATATATCAGGGGCCCATACACAGCACCTTCACAATCTTCTCAATATATATCAGGGGCCCATACACGGCATCTTCACAATCTTCTCAATATATATCAGGGGCCCATACACGGCACCTTCACAATCTTCTCAATATATATCAGGGGCCCATACACGACACCTTCACAAACTTCTCAATATATATCAGGGACCCATACACGGCACCTTCACAATCTTCTCAATATATATCAGGGGCCCATACAAAGCACCTTCACAATCTTCTCAATATATATCAGGGACCCATACACAGCACATTCACAATCTTCTCAATATATATCAGGGGCCCATACACGGCACCTTAACAATCTTCTCAATATATATCAGGGGCCCATACACGGCACTTTCACAATCTCCTCAATATATATCAGGGGCCCATACACGGCACCTTCACAATCTTCTCAAAATATATCAGGGGCCCATACACGGCACCTTCACAATCTTCTCAATATATATCAGGGGCCCATACACGGCACCTTCACAATCTTCTCAATATATATCAGGGGCCCATACACGGCACCTTCACAATCTTCTCAATATATATCAGGGGCCCATACACGGCACCTTCACAATCTCCTCAATATATATCAGGGGCCCATACACGGCACCTTCACAATCTTCTCAATATATATCAGGGGCCCATACACGGCACCTTCACAATCTCCTCAATATGTATCAGAGGCCCATACACCACACCTTCACAATCTTCTCAATATATATCAGGGGCCCATACACGGCACCTTCACAATCTTCTCAATATATATCAGGTGCACATACACAGCACCTTCACAATCTTCTCAATATATATTGGGGGCCCATACACGGCACCTTCACAATCTTCTCAATATATATCAGGGACCCGAACACGGTACCTTTACAATCTTCTCAATAAATATCAGGGGCCCATACACGGCACCTTCACAATCTCCTCAATATATATCAGGGACCCACACACGGTACCTTTACAATCTTCTCAATATATATCAGGGGCCCATACACGGCCCCTTCACAATCTTCTCAATATATATCAGGGGCCCATACACGGCACCTTCACAATCTCCTCAATATATATCAGGGGCCCATACACGACACCTTCTCAATCTCCTCAATATATATCAGGGGCCAATACACGGCACCTTCACAATCTCCTCAATATATATCAGGGACCCATACGCGGCATCTTCACAATCTTCTCAATATATATCAGGGGCCCATACACGGCACCGTCACAATCTTCTTAATATATATCAGGGCCCATACACGGCACCTTCACAATCTTCTCAATATATATCAGGGGCCCATACACAGCACCTTCACAATCTTCTCAATATATATCAGGGGCCAATACACGGCACCTTCACAATCTCCTCAATATATATCAGGGACCCATACGCGGCATCTTCACAATCTTCTCAATATATATCAGGGGCCCATACACGGCACCGTCACAATCTTCTTAATATATATCAGGGCCGATACACGGCACCTTCACAATCTTCTCAATATATATCAGGGGCCCATACACAGCACCTTCACAATCTTCTCAATATATATCAGGGCCCCATACACGGCACCTTCACAATCTTCTCAATATATATCAGGGGCCCATACACAGCACCTTCACAATCTTCTCAATATATATCAGGGGCCCATACACGGCATCTTCACAATCTTCTCAATATATATCAGGGGCCCATACACGGCACCTTCACAGTCTTTTCAATATATATCAGGGACCCATACACGGCACCTTCACAATCTTCTCAATATATATCAGGGGCCCATACACGGCACCTTCACAATCTTCTCAATATATATCAGGGGCCCATACACGGCACCTTCACAATCTTCTCAATATATATCAGGGTCCCATACACGGCACCTTCACAATCTTCTCAATATATATCAGGGGCCCATACACGGCACCTTCACAATCTTCTCAATATATATCAGGGGCCCATACACGGCACTTTCACAATCTCCTCAATATACATCAGGGACCACACACGGTACCTTTACAATCTTCTCAATATATATCAGGGGCCCATACACGGCACCTTCACAATCTTCTCAATATATATCAGGGGCCCATACATGGCACCTTCACAATCTTTTCAATATATATCAGGGACCAATACACGGCACCTTCACAATCTTCTCAATATATATCAGGGGCCCATACATGGCACCTTCACAATCTTTTCAATATATATCAGGGACCAATACACGGCACCTTCACAATCTTCTCAATATATATCAGGGGCGCATACACGGCACCTTCACAATCTTCTCAATATGTATCAGGGGCCCATACACGGCACCTTCACAATCTTCTCAATATATATCAGGGGCCCATACCGCGTACCTTCACAATCTTCTCAATATATATCAGGGACCCATACACGGCACCTTCACAATCTTCTCAATATATATCAGGGGCCGATATACAGCACCTTCACAATCTTCTCAATATATATCAGGGGCCCATACACGGCACCTTCACAATCTTCTCAATATATATCAGGGGCCCATACACGGCACCTTCACAATCTTCTCAATATATATCAGGGACCCATACACGGCACCTCCACAATCTTCTCAATATATATCAGGGGCACATACACGGCACCTTCACAATCTTCTCAATATATATCAGGGACCCATACACGGCACCTTCACAATCTTCTCAATATATATCAGGGGCCCATACCACGGCACACCTTCACAATCTTCTCAGCTATATATCAGGGGCCCATACCACGGCACCTTCTGAAATCTCTTTTCAATATATCAGGGGCCGCTTTGCGACCTTCACAATCTTCTCAAGCCATATATCAGGGGCCATACACGGCACCTTCACAATCTTCTCAATATATATCAGGGGCCCATACACGGCACCTTCACAATCTTCTCAATATATATCAGGGGCCCATACATGGCACCTTCACAATCTCCTAAATATATATCAGGAGCCCATACAGGGCACCTTCACAATTTCCTCAATATATATCAGGGGCCCATACACGGCACCTTCACAATCTTCTCAATATGTATCAGGGGCCCATACACGGCACCGTCACAATCTTCTTAATATATATCAGGGACCCATACACGGCACCTTCACAATCTCCTCAATATATATCAGGGGCCCATACACGGCACCTTCACAATCTCCTCAATATATATCAGAGGCCCCTACACGGCACCTTCACAATCTTCTCAATATATATCAGGGGCCCATACACGGCACCTTCATAATCTTCTCAATATATATCAGGGGCCCATACATGGCACCTTCACAATCTTCTCAATATATATCAGGGGCCCATACACGGCACCTGCACAATCTTCTCAATATATATCAGGGGCCCATACACGGCACCTTCACAATCTCCTCAATATATATCAGGGGCCCATACATGGCACCTTCACAATCTTCTCAATATATATCATGGGCCCATACACGGCACATTCACAATCTTCTCAATATATATCAGGGGCCCATACACGGCACCTTTACAATCTTCTCAATATATATCAGGGGCCCATACATAACACCTTCACAATCTCCTCAATATATATCAGGGCCCCATACACAGCACCTTCACAATCTTCTCAATATATATCAGGGGCCCATACACAGCACCTTCACAATCTCCTCAATATATATCAGGGGCCCATACATGGCACCTTCACAATCTTCTCAGTATATATCAGGGGCCCATACACGGCACCTTCACAATCTTCTCAATATATATCAGGGGCCCATACACGGCACCTTCACAATCTTCTCAGTATATATCAGGGGCCCATACACGGCACCTTCACAATCTTCTCAGTATATATCAGGGGCCCATACATGGCACCTTCACAATCTTCTCAGTATATATCAGGGGCCCATACACGGCACCTTCACAATCTTCTCAATATATATCAGGGGCCCATACACGGCACCTTCACAATCTTCTCAATATATATCAGGGGCCCATACACGGCACCTTCACAATCTTCTCAATATATATCAGGGGCCCATACACGGCACCTTCACAATCTTCTCAATATATATCAGGGACCCATACACGGCACCTTCACAATCTTCTCAATATATATCAGGGGCCCATACACGGCACCTTCACAATCTTCTCAATATATATCAGGGGCCCATACACGGCACCTTCACAATCTTCTCAATATATATCAGGGACCATACACGGCACCTTCACAATCTTCTCAATATATATCAGGGGCCCATACACGGCACCTTCACAATCTTCTCAATATATATCAGGGGCCCATACACGGCACCTTCACAATCTTTTCAATATATATCAGGGGCCCATACACGGCACCTTCACAATCTTCTCAATATATATCAGGGGCCCATACATGGCACCTTCACAATCTTCTCAATATATATCAGGGGCCCATACACGGCACCTTCACAATCTTCTCAATATATATCAGGGGCCCATACACGGCACCTTCACAATCTCCTAAATATATATCAGGAGCCCATACAGGGCACCTTCACAATTTCCTCAATATATATCAGGGGCCCATACATGGCACCTTCACATTCTCCTCAATATATATCGGGGGCCCATACACGGCACTTTCACAATCGTCTCAATATATATCAGGGGCCCATACACGGCACCTTCACAATCTCCTCAATATATATCAGGGGCCCATACACGGCACCTTCACAATCTCCTCAATATATATCAGAGGCCCCTACACGGCACCTTCACAATCTTCTCAATATATATCAGGGGCCCATACACGGCACCTTCATAATCTTCTCAATATATATCAGGGGCCCATACATGGCACCTTCACAATCTTCTCAATATATATCAGGGGCCCATACACGGCACCTGCACAATCTTCTCAATATATATCAGGGGCCCATACACGGCACCTTCACAATCTCCTCAATATATATCAGGGGCCCATACATGGCACCTTCACAATCTTCTCAATATATATCATGGGCCCATACACGGCACATTCACAATCTTCTCAATATATATCAGGGGCCCATACACGGCACCTTTACAATCTTCTCAATATATATCAGGGGCCCATACATAACACCTTCACAATCTCCTCAATATATATCAGGGCCCCATACACAGCACCTTCACAATCTTCTCAATATATATCAGGGGCCCATACACAGCACCTTCACAATCTCCTCAATATATATCAGGGGCCCATACATGGCACCTTCACAATCTTCTCAATATATATCAGGGCCCATACACGGCACCTTCACAATCTCCTCAATATATATCAGGGGCCCATACACGGCACCTCACAATCTTCTCAATATATATCAGGGGCCCATACACGGCACCTTCACAATCTCCTCAATATATATCAGGGGCCCATACATGGCACCTTCACAATCTTCTCAATATATATCAGGGGCCCATACACGGCACCTTCACAATCTTCTCAATATATATCAGGGGCCCATACACGGCACCTTCACAATCTTCTCAATATATATCAGGGACCCATACATGACACCTTCACAATCTTCTCAATATATATCAGGGGCCCATACACGGCACCTTCACAATCTTCTCAATATATATCAGGGACCCATACATGACACCTTCACAATCTTCTCAATATATATCAGGGGCCCATACACGGCACCTTCACAATCTTCTCAATATATATCAGGGACCCATACATGACACCTTCACAATCTTCTCAATATATATCAGGGGCCCATACACGGCACCTTCACAATCTTCTCAATATATATTAGGGCCCATACACGGCACCTTCACAATTGGCAAATTCTTTAAAATCATGCAACTTTTTCTAGAATTCGAAGTCACGTCGGCTTTTTCAGCATTTTTGTCGGAACAATCTCCCAAAATCAACAGTCCTAGCCCTCTTCTTGACCATCTTAACTCCGACCAAAGCAGAAGACTATCTTGGAGGTAGGCGGGACTAAGACTTGCATCTCGTATAAAGGAACGATTCTCACTAGATAAAGGGGGAGGGTTGCAGTTTGTATTTTTTTTTATTATCCGCTATTTGCCTTTGGCCGTCAAGTATTTAGTTTACAAGTACAAAGTCGCTGCAGAAAATCAGCGAGAGAAATTTGCCCCTGGACAGCTTGAATAAAACTAATTTCCATTGTTGATTAAAAAGAAAACCTTAACCCTTTCCCAATCGCCAAATTTTCGACTGTCCAAAATTGAAAGAGTTTGCAGACGTCATTTCAAAATGTGATGAAATTGGAAAATAACCTTCTGATAGGGCAGAAAACATTGTGGGAAAAGGGGAAATCGCTCGTCACGAGCAAATTCTCCTTTTTCCACTATGTTTTCCAGAGTCGTCTGCAAAAAGCCGGTCAAACGTCGGTACTGTTTGGCAATCAGTTAAACATTTTTTATTGTAAAATATTTTTACAATTGGATTGGGACGGAAGCTTTAAGCTTATTGGGTGGCTATCTTTCGTAATAACGGAATGACACCGTTGCAATGCAAAAGAAGTATGTTACAAATAATTGTGAATTCACCGATTGAGATAGAGGGACATGAGTAGAGATAGAGATATCTAGAGATACAGATAGAATAGGGAGAAAGAGACAAAGTGGGTGGATACGATAAACCATCAATTAAACCGTTTGGTTTCTTTGTTTCCAAAAAATAGTATACCAGGCACTCCCTTTCTCTATTATTTTATTGTATATATGTGAGCACAGCTAAATGACTTATCATTTTTCGCTTTTCCTTTCGAATTAACCATTTATCGTATGTATGTATAGAAGTTAATTTATTGAATGAGGATCATTACGAAACCTTGAGGTAATATTCCTCAAAATGGGATATATCGCTCTATAAGAAGTCATTTATCTACTCGAATTAGCTTAATTTAAAACCAGTAATCTTTTTATTTAATGATACAAAATTATATAGGTTCTTAAACAAAGTTCTTATTGTGTATTAAACAATTGAAACCGTATGTTTCGCTGAATAAATGGATTATTGTATGACAATTAAAAAGAAAGGAATTGATTTTCCAACCCTTCGTTCCTTCTAATACTATTCCATCCATATCCAACATCACTATATGTACGTGTTTGTTCTCCATAGAAAACATCGTTTATTATACATCTTTTTTCACATCTTTCCCTATTGTTTTTCTTCTATTTAACTTCATTATACGTTAATTCTGCCTCTCTTTTACCAGGAACAACTTAATATAAAACGTTCAGCTTCCCTACCTTTATGAAACAGAGACATAGAATACATGTTATCTATGACACTCAAATCTATCTATGTCCTGACATTTGTAAATAAAGCATGCATTCTATTGCATAAATATCAATAACCATAACCACGGTGAAATGATTCTGACTCTAGGGCTGTCACCCAAATGTGTCCATTAGCTATGCATGGCTAAGGGCGGGGGCTAGATATTTGACATATTTGTCAAACTCAATGACTAATCAGGGCAATATCCGAGCAATCCGAAAATGACCTCACGCGCTGGTTCCCGTTTCGACAGAGTGATTTGCGCGCTACTTGGACCGCATAGTCAACAAGCCGGGAACCGCTATTGTACAGGTAACGAGAATCTGGGTCAATGCAGGTACAACGGTTCAGATAAACATGAATACTTTCGGCAGTTTTGTGGTTTTATTCTCGATTTTAATCTGTGTAAATGGTCAGTGGGGCGGTGGCTCGATATTGGACGTTCTGACATCGACCAATGGACTTAAAACAGTAAGTGTGATGATGATTGTTTACTTTCGCCTTTAGGTAACAGGTAAATTTGAAAAACATATCTAGGACGCCATTTTAGTAGTATATTTGAATAACGCAAAACATAAACACGACAGGTTACCTATGGCTATGCGGTGTAGTCAACACGTTTCGATCAATGTCGATTTGCATTTGTGTGGTAAAATGAATAAATAAAACCAAACCGATTGATTCTTCCGTTCTGAATGAAACAATTAACGACTTATCCCTTAATCGCGGAAGTGATTCGTCGCGAAAACTCATGACAGAATCTTACCTGGTGGTAACGTAAACAAATCACAGGCTGTAGTTCATTGCTATGCAAATGGCATCGTTATCATATGAATGGGTCTATGGTATGCCTTTTGAGTTAAACAAATTCACAATGATCATGATTTGTTCTTTTCAAATTGTAAAAGCCAACTTAGACTGCAATGGTGCTGGACCCATCCCTGCAGGTTATTCAAAACTTATTTTTAACTTATTGATGTTTCGAAGCCAATGCAGTGTTAAGTTGTTGAATGGTTAGTATTCTTTACATCTGTCCATTTGTGTGATCATTATGAAAGAATCACAGGTGCTTGAAACAATCTTCGATAATATATATGCTATATAAGAGAAAAGGTATACAACGGCGATCTGACACCCGCTCTGATAAATCACCAAAAGTCACTTAAAATTGACAGGATCTCAAAAACCTCTACTGCAGCATGTCTAGGAATGATTTGGGTGATTTATCGGAGTGGGTGTCAGATCGCCGTTGTATACCTTTTTTCTTATATAGTATATAGAGCATATATTGGGATATTATCGAAGATTGTTTCAAGCACCTGTGGAAAGAATATTGGAAAAGAAGCAGCAACATGTAAAGTAGTCCAGATAACTGGTCTGGAAGGCTATTGCTATTTTGACAGACGCCTTCGAGTCCAGAGTCTGTGATTTTTAATTTAGATTTTTGCGCACATATTTTCTGCGCACGTTTGACCACCTATCATTCCATAAATATGCAATGGATTATGAAATCAAACATACTGATTAAGGGCTTAAACTTTTTTTCTGTCGATGTGTGAAGTCTCAAAAGTGTCACTGTTGTATAAATATCCAAAACTTTGATTTAGATCACACACATAAAACATGCTAACAAATGTTAACGCAGAAGTCCGAAACATCCGGATGGCAAGTCTCGCTCTGGGTTATGTTACACTGTCCGGTAAACAGGTCAACACTCAATTTACACACGATCACTGTTAGTAACGGTGTACGCGATTAGCAGGAGTAAAATATTTGTGAGCACTTGATACTGTACTTTGACTAAAATAATTCCCTCCGTATTATCATCATCTGATTATATATGTTTTCGTTACGTTTTAGAAACAAAATGGATTTATTTATGGAGTTCAACTGTTGTTAACTATCTTGTCGAAAAAAATGGGAAGTCCAGACAAAGTTAATACCAAATACATGGCTTCTTGCAGACTTAGTTGAAAGCATTGGCTGAAACTTGCGAAATGATATACAGACTGTTGCCCCGGACATTTGCCCCCATTTTTGTATAACCCTTTACCAAACGTTAAATTCTCGACTGTCCCAAATTGAAAGGGTTTGCAGATGACATTTCAAAATGTGATGAAATTGGAAAATGATCTTCCTATTAGGTAGAAAACATTGTGGGAAAGGGACAAATTGCTCGTTACGAGCAATTTCTCCTTTTCCCTCAATGTTTTATAAAGTTATCTGCAACAAAGTGGTCAAATGTCATAATTGTCTGTATAACACGAAAAAGCCTTTGTAAGATTATAGCAACTGATTCAGAACAAGAAGAATTATAGTGGCGGTTTTCGAATTGAACTATCTATATGAGGAAAAGGAGATGGAGTCCTCCTTATAGTTTTCGGTCCTTTTTGAGCCTGTGTTGGCCTTGAACAAAGCTGTTGACAATCAAATATAGGCCTGTCAATGTATGGTAAAAATGACACTGGTAACTTTATCAAAACTGTCAAGATTTACAGACAGTAATGTCAATCTTTTATTAACCCTTTCCCAAACACCAAATTTTCGACTGTCCCAAATTGAAAGAGTTTGCAGACGACATTTCAAAATGTGATGAAATTGGAAAATAATCTTCTGATAGGGCAGAAAGCATTGTGGGAAAAGGAATAATTGCTCCTTACGAGCAATTTCTCCTTTTCCAACGTTTTCAAAAGTCGTCTGCAACAAAGTGGTCAAATGTCGTGATTGTTTGGGAAAGGGTTAAGGTGTTCAATGCAAGACTATAGTAAGTACTTCACATTTTGAAAGGACTTACTATTGTCTTGTATTGAACCTATACTATGGGGTAGTCTTGTCTCTCATTTAAGTATAACCAACCCCTTCTATTTAAGGTTTTGGTAATGATCCAATTTCAAAGCAGTAGCAAACAATTAAAATAAAGGATGAAACATTTCCTTTTTCATACATTGGGAACAGGCATAGGCCTAGTAAGTTTTATTTTTATATTTATTGAATCTGGAAACCCAAAAGCTGGTATGATTACGATTTTGGGGAAAACTCTAAGATCTTAAAGAATTATCCAATTAGGAAGGTGTCCTTCATAAGCCCTTGTTATACAACACAAAAAAGCCATGTATTAAAGAAATGGATGAAAGTTATTGCTAACAAAAGGAGAACATTTATTTTTGCTTCATTTTGTCAAAAGTTATTGCTTTCAATTTGGACTTGTAAGTAACATTATCCCACCAATGTCTATATATAGGAAATGGATTAAGTATGCCCATGTCAATTGTTTATTAGAAGTGGCCAATAACTCATACTGTTATCAGGCTTTCGTTGACCATTATAACTAACATGATTTATCATATCCTCAACATAATTGCACAATGAGGTTTAGTCTACCTTTTACCTTATTTTATTTTACATCGATTGGGATGGAAGCTTGTTCAAAGCCACTCTCGATGACTGCTTCCTGGATACCAAACCAGTAATCACGTCAATTTATGGGTTAGTTCCGGAAATTTTCACCTTGTTGTACAGGGATTCGACCCCGGAGGACCAGGCCCTGGTTTCTCGAAAATACTTAAGTCGATTAACGAACTTATATCCAATACCGGACTCAAAATCAGACTTAAGTTAAGCATGGTATTTGAGTACTGTTTCTTCAATAAATAACATACTTATGATAACGTACTTAACTTAAGTTGAGTACGGTAATTTGAGGAAGCTAAAGGGCTTCCTCAAATCTGAGTAGGCTGCTCAAATATGACTGACTTGGCAAGACGCTTGAGGCAATATCGACGTTTTCGTCAATGATTCTCCCCAATACCGCCCCTTCTTTTCGTGTTGGTTATTCCGAAGTTTTTTTGCCTCCAGAGCCCATTATATCCTAATCCGTGACCTTCATGGCCTATTTAAATCATCGATTTGTAGGGCGGTAAAGGCCACTACATTAGAAATTGCCACCCTTTTGGGACAGTCTGTAAAATTACCATTAAGTTAATAGGAGTGGTATTGTGAACACTGTTACATAGCTAGTTTTAGTTTAGTTTTCAATTTAATTCTTATTCATAATAAAAAAATAAAGCATATCATTTATATGATGACAAAATCATAACATCTATTTATTCATTTATATTAATGGGTTTAACATTGCATCCACATTAACTTTCCAAACAACTGGTCATATCTGTCAACAATTAGTTTGACCGAAGCCAATCTCTCATTCTCAGGCCAGTTTTGTGAACGCTACATCTTCTCGATGTTTGATCTTTCTGTTTTGATGACATTGATGATGATGTCAATGACCCGTGATTTGACAGATTTTCCCATACTTTTATTTATATTTTATCTCCTGCGCTGGAGAACGTTTTGATAAGGCCGCTTACATCAGTAAGGACAGTAAATATTTGAGCTTGTTATTTGACTCAACTGAGAAACGAACTCAAATTGTGAACTCAGCTAAGCTTGGTATTGATTTTAATATCTTATTAAGTTTTTACTTAAGTATATACTTAAGTATTTACGAGAAACCGGGGCCAGCGGTACAATAGGCCGACACTCTGCCCCTGGGCCACTATTCCTCACTTGCTTCTATTTTAGTTGATTTAACATTCAGGAAGGTCCCAGGGATTTTTCAGGCGCTTGGTTTATAGATAGTAGATTGGGTAGTACGTGGCGGGACAGGGTAGCCCCTTTCTCTGTTGATTTCTTTATTAATTAGCATTATCATATCAAAATTAATAAGTTTAAAGAAAATTGTGGAATAAAAAGACAATAATATACTGTTTTAAAATCAAATCAATTGTATCAAACAATATCAGAGACACTTAGACTGGCTTTGGGAAAAATTTAAAGGGCTGTCAACCAATTTTAAGTATAATGGAATCTCTTAACACATTACCTAAAAATATTGACATTTAACGAGTTAAACCGTTTCCTGTACAATATTGACATTTAACGAGTTAAACCGTTTCCTGTACAATATTGACATTTAACGAGTTAAACTGTTTCCTGTACAATATTGACATTTAACGAGTTAAACCGTTTCTCGTACAATAACGACATTTGACCACTTTGTTGCATGGGACTTATGAAAACATTGTGGGAAAAGGAGAAATTGCTCCCGTTGAGCCATTTTTCCTTTTCCCACAATGTTTTCTGCCCTATCAGATGACTATTTTCCAATTACATCATATTTGAAATGTCATATGGAAACTCTTTCAATTTTGGACAGTGGAAAATTTGGTGTTTGGGAAAGGGTTAATTGCAGATGACTCGGGAAAACATTGTAAGAAACATTAACAAGCAATTTCTCATTTCCCTACAATGCCCTATCAATATATTATTTTTCAATTTCAACACATTTTAAAATGTCGTCTGCAAACTATTTCAATTTGGGACAGTTGAAAATTTGTCGTTTGGTAAATTTTTTGGTTAATTTAACAGACCCACTATGGAAGACGGCGAACATATGCAGAACTGCACGTTCATTAAGAATTTCCTAGAACTTCAAACATAATCTAATATTGGTTTAATGTCATTATGATGAGTTAAATAAATATGAAAAAAGGAAATTTTGTTAACATGAACATTTAAGGCTTAAACCTTAACAGTGCTGGAACTGACTTCAGGCTTATGTAAACAGGTTAGTCTCGACATTGGCGGCTGGCCAGTGGTTTAAGCTGTTTGCTTCTCTGGTTTTCTTACCTCATTACCTCAAAGTTAAGCAGATACATAAGGTTTTGAAAAGCAGACAACACAAAAATCTAATTTTAGAAAATTTCCATGCATTCAAAGGGTTGGTATAAGAATCAATTTAAAGTACAGAGTTTTACAAGATGTTTGGATCCATCATGTAGATTTTGCCATATTTATAAAAGGGATAAAACATTTCATCAGTAAACACCCTTTATCCAGCTGACATCACATTAAACTGTTAGGTTTTCTTAAAAACTAATGCCATGACCATGTCCATGGAAATCAAACTAAAGGATTAAACAATATGAACAAAGTCAAAAAATAGCACAGGACAGTCTGCAAATCTTGAGAGCATTTTAATAAAAAAAAGAAAAATGACTTCAAATTTTGTAACACTTCAAACTTTTTAAATGTCGTAAATTTGTAACTTGGTTGTAGGAGGGAAAAGATGAAAAAGAATATATGTATAGAGAGATGGTTTGAATACCGCTGACTGAAAAGATCCCATTTAAAACTTAACTTTTCATCCAAAGTAAAAACGTATGTGTAACCAACCAAGAAAACGAGAAGCAAGAAAATAGATGTATAATCTGTATGATATTGGGTAAAAATGAAAATCATACGATCTTACTCAAATTTAGCTATAATTCTACTGTTGTCAAAATTCATTTTTAAGATATCAGCTACATTTATTAAGATTATATTAATAATATATGAGTTAGAGGTCTAATTACCCATCCCCAAACAAAAACGACACTTTACAAGATTGGTGCTGACAACTCTGAAAAACATTGTGGGTAAAGGAGAAATTGCTCTAAACGAGCAATTTCTCCATTGCCACAATGATTTCTACTCTATAAGAAGATTTTTTTTTCAATTTCATCATACTTTGAAATCTCGTCTGCAAACTCTTTCAATTTGGGACAGTCGAAAGTTTGGCAGTTGGTATAGGGTTAACCTGTTTCAAACCTTTCACTAAAGTCTATGGGGACTTATCACTTTTGTAAATTGTGAATTTTGCAGTGTGTTACAATCATAGAGAACACAATTTTGTCTTTTCTTTTTGAAATTGTCTAAAAAGCATTGTAACAAAAGAATAAAAGGCATATATTGCACAGCTTTTCTGCTTTTGTCAAAGTAGTACACAAGTATCCTGGGCTGCCTATGTGGTTAATGGAATCAATCGGAACTACTCGAGTATTTCCGTGAGCTGTGAAATACACCTCGGATATAAGTGTAGGGTTACGAGTTTTCGGGTAAATCGGCATCCGGCGATTAACACCTTTTCTAAGCGTGCAAGTTAAGTAGTTCTATGTGTGTGGAAGGGTTGGACATCCTTTTAAATAATCTTTTTATCAGCAACTCATACCAAATGGCAAAATTGTTGTTGTGACATGTAAAGTTGTTTCCTCAATCAAATTTAAACACTTTTTAGATTTCTCATTTAAGATCTATTTTTAAACACGAAAGTGAAGTGACGTCATTCCGCTGGGAACCAATATGGCATCATCCCTATTATTTCAGAGGTGTCTTCATTTGATAAACCCAATGTGTTCAGATTGTAATGGAATATGTATATGTGGGAATGGGTTAAAGATTTAACTTATACCCACCTTCGATGAATTGATTAGCATTTAAACAGGCTTTTTTCATAATCTGAATACATTTTCACCCTTTGTGTTACCTCAATGAGAATTGAAGCATCTTTGAAAATTGCTTCTTGTCTGAGTTTAATTTTAAAGGTAAAAAAACATTTACCCAGTAAACACTCAAAACTATTTTTAACATGTTATTCTAAAATTTATTATATATGTAACCAATTTTCGCTCAAAAAGTGTGTCAACATTTTTAATTGAAGGATGAAAAAATATATTTGGTTATTCAGAATGGTGAAGTCAACCGTGATTGGTATTTATACATGTACAAGACGTTGTTAACTTTGAGTTGTGTAACACAAACACTTGTGAAAAACAAATAAACATCTAGGATTAGATTTACAAAGTTTATATGTATTTCATAGTCAGGCATACTTATAAGAAAGGCTTGTTCATATATTTTGTATTAACATTTTCCTTTAAAGTAATACTTGCACTCATTTACAATACAATTGTGCAAGTCCTAGAATGATTGACAATTAATATATGATTGTTTAGATTCCATTTTATAGAGACACTGAAACAGTAACATATTAACTTGATGCTTTTTATATAATTATAAGGTTTGCTACTCTGTGAATCTTTCCTAGACAAAATTACACAGATATTTTATGGTTTTGGAAAGCAGACGACACAAAAACATTTTTTTAAAATTTCCCATCATTCTAAAGTTTAAATGGTTTATTTCAGTATGGAAGTTGGTGTAATGAGGTGGCACAGGGGTTTTTCGGGGGGTCTACAAAACTCACAGTGTTTGCGTTTAACGACACGTCATTCAACACAATGCCGGCTGCTGATCGGCAGAAACTTCAATCCATGACCTTTGAACAGAAACGGGAATATGTGGAGACTTTTACCAGTAAGTTTGATTCATAAGACTGGCATTATGATTATTATAGTCATTATTATCATTATCATCATCATCATCATCATCACCATCATCATCATCATCATCACCATCATCACCATCATCATCATCACCATCATCATTATTATTATCATTATTATTGATTATTATTATTATATTGATATCATCACATAGTGATGAAATGACTTTGATGTCACTGGTGAGATCATCAATTAGTGATGAAATGACTTTGATGTCACTGGTGAGATCATCACATAGTGATGAAATGACTTTAATATCATCACTGGTGACAATATCCACTGTGACAAAGTTGAAATTTGATACACTGAGAAATACCATTTTTCACTGATAGGAATATAATAGATATCCTTCTGTACAGATTAAAGAGGGTTGAAAAACTGTCAATAATCTAGTCTTATGTTACTTTTGAAATCTATGTAGCCATTTTATCTGTACAAGATAATTTGATAATGTTGAAATTCCATTCCGTGAGATATAGTCATTTTACAAAAGCTTTCTTAAACCATCACCAAACAATAATGACATTTAACCACTTTGTTGCAGACAACTCTGGAAAACATTGTGGGTACAGGAAAAGTTGCTCATGAGGAGCAGTTTAACCTTTTCCCACAAGGTTTTCTACACTATCAGAATACTATTTTCCAATTTCATCACGGTTTGAAAATGTTGTCTGCAAACTCTTTCAATATGGGCATTCATAAATCTTGCATTTGGTAAAGGGTTTAAACAGTTTTTTTTATTACCTTTTTCCAGTTTTGCAAATATTATCGGATTTTATATTATTTTTTTTTTCAGTTTTGCAAGTATAATCAGTATTTATCGTATCTTTTTCCAGTTTTGCGAGTGTTATCGGTAAATGAGATGCAGGATGGGATTACCCAGACTTCAATGAACGGTCGACAACTGTTCATAAATAAACGAGATGTCTCATTTTGGGTAGGTGGTCTTTATCATATCCCAGACTTCCATGAACGGTCGACAACTGTTCATAAATGAACGAGATCTCATTTTGGGTAGGTGATCTTTATCATATCCCAGACTTCCATGAACGGTCGACAACTGGTCATAAATAAACGAAATGTCTCATTTTGGGTAGGTGATCTTTATCATATACCAGACTTCCATGAACGGTCGACAACTGTTCATAAATAAACGAGATGTCTTATTTGGGGTAGGTGGTCTTTATCATATCCCAGACTTCCATGAACGGTCGACAACTGTTCATGAATAAACGAGATGTCTCATTTTGGGTAGGTGGTCTTTATCATATACCAGACCTCCATGAATTGCCGTCAACTGTTCATTAATAAACAAGCTCTCTGATTTTGGGTAGGTGGTCTTTATCATATACCATCCTTCCAAGAACGGTCGACAACTGTTCATAAATAAACGAGATGTCTCATTTTGGGTGGGTGGTCTTTATCATATACCAGACTTCCATGAACGGTCGACAACTGTTCATAAATAAACAAGATGTCTCATTTTGGGTAGGTGGTCTTTATCATATACCAGCCTTCCATGAACGGTCGACAACTGTTCATTAATAAACGAGATATCTCATTTTGGGTGGGTGGTCTTTATCATATCCCAGACTTCCATGAACGGTCGACAACTGTTCATAAATAAACGAGATGTCTCATTTTGGGTGGGTGGTCTTTATCATATCCCAGACTTCCATGAACGGTCGACAACTGGTCATAAATAAACGAGATGTCTCATTTTGGGTAGGTGATGTTTATCATATACCAGACTTCCATGAACAGTCGACAACTGTTCATAAATAAACGAGATGTCTCATTTGGGGTAGGTGGTCTTTATCATATCCCAGACTTCCATGAACAGTCGACAACTGTTCATGAATAAACGAGATGTCTCATTTGGGGTAGGTGGTCTTTATCATATCCCAGACTTCCACGAATGGCCAACAACTGTTCATAAATAAACAAGATGTATTGTTTTGGGTAGGTGGTCTTTATCATATCACAGACTGTGTGTAATGATTCTGAGTTTCAAATTAAACCACATAACATATCCTCATCACAACATCATCAATCTCTCCTCTATTACTATGAAAATGTCAAATTATACCATATTACAGCATTATTTGTGTAAATTGTGTGCAGTAGTGGTAGAGCGCTGGCCTCTTTAACCGAGGGTCCTGGGTTCGAATCCCCATTAGGCGATGTGAAAATTGCCAGGACTAACCAATACATCACGCGAGTACTGTTGTAGTATCCAGGAAGCAGTCATTGAGAGTGAATTTTTTAAGCTTCGATCAAGCTTCCGTCAAAATCGTCATGTAAAATGAATAAGTTTAATCTAATTTGTGTAAATTAGGCTCCATCGCAAGTCAATTACAATACACTGACCTATTATACTACCTGTAGGGTGAAAAAGGCAGGAAACCAGACATTTTCATAATTTGCACTGTGAGTTGTTTCTCAGTGAGGCAGTCTCCCGACTGACTTACGGAATGCCGATGGTTCTACACACCTTGACCAGCCCTTGTGGGCAGTTGAGAATGGGGTCTTCCTCAATCATTAAGAGTCGGGCATCGCTACATAACTGAATTAATGTTGATGTGATGTAAAACCCATATAAAAAAAAAATTCTCAGTGAGTATCATTAGATTTATTCATTAATTATAACTGTATAAATCCTTGCCCAAAATGGAATTTTAACAGTATATTTTCCATTAACCAATTTTTTCATTTATAAGGAAGTTTTGATCTGTTTAATCAAAATTGGTATCAGTTGTGTAATAATAACATTTTTTTTAACCCTTTCCCAAACACCAAACTTTAGACTTTCCCAAATTCAAAGAGTTTGCAGGCAGCATTTTTAAAATGTGATGAAATTGAAAAAAAATCTCTTCTGAAGGGGCAGAAAACATTGTGGGAAAAGGAAAAATTGCTCATTATGAGCAATTTTTCCTTTTCCAACAATGTTTTTCCAGAGTCGTCTGCAACAAAGTTGTTAAATGTCGTTATTGTTTGGTAATGGGTTAAGAAATGTGAGCAATGAATCTATTTAATTGAGAAAACAACCTGGGTGGTGCAGAACTCTGTCTGTATCATCCTTTGCAAAGGATTCAAGGACTTGTTCATAAACTTTATGAATACTAAGCTGTTTTTAATCTTGTTCATAAACTTCATGAATAGTAAGCTGTTTTTAATCTTGTTCATAAACTTCATGAATACTAAGCTGTTTTTAATCTTGTTCATAAACTTCATGAATACTTAGCTGTTTTTAATCTTGTTCATAAACTTTATGAATACTAAGCTGTTTTTAATCTTGTTCATAAACTTCATGAATACTAAGCTGTTTTAATCTTGTTCATAAACTTCATGAATACTAAGCTGTTTTTAATCTTGTTCATAAACTTCATGAATACTAAGCTGTTTTTAATCTTGTTCATAAACTTCATGAATACTAAGCTGTTTTTAATCTTGTTCATAAACTTCATGAATACTAAGCTGTTTTTAATCTTGTTCATAAACTTCATGAATACTAAGCTGTTTTTAATCTTGTTCATAAACTTTATGAATACTAAGCTGTTTTTAATATTGTTCATAAACTTCATGAATACTAAGCTGTTTTAATCTTGTTCATAAACTTCATGAATACTAAGCTGTTTTTAATCTTGTTCATAAACTTCATGAATACTAAGCTGTTTTAATCTTGTTCATAAACTTCATGAATACTAAGCTGTTTTTAATCTTGTTCCTAAACTTCATGAATACTAGCATTATGACTTGAATAACAAGTAAGTTCGGGTCGCAAATGTAAGAACATAATACTGGCTATGATCCAGAGGCCCGTCTTGCATAGATTGGTAACTTTATGTCTACGTTAAAAAAATTGTCGTCACTCTTGAATCTAACAGATGATTTTGTTATCGCGATTGTAAAATAGAAATGCGTTTTTAAGTGTTATAAATTTTTCATAGGTAGGACTCATGTTTCGCTCAGGTCTAAGTCAATGCTTTTCTTAGGTGTATGAGGAAATCATTTAAAGGGACTTTTGTGAGAAGGGTTTCTCTGATCTCCTCCGAGATGTAATGCATGAAGAACATTTATTTTTTATTATCCCTCACATATGCCAAGTTATTGTCATAACCGTTCAATTATGCGAAATGGCATCGTTTATGAAAACAATTAACTTTTATTTCATATGACTCCTTTTTTAACCAAAAGCAACCTGGTGGGACAAGTGGGCGTACAGCTACCTTCGTCAACGGAGCCATGATTGTTCGCGAGCAGATCCAGGCGTCTAACGGAGTAATTCACGTTCTCGATCGACCTCTCGGGCTGATTAGTAACAAAAATGCCTACAACTATATGCAGAGTCCAGATGATAGCTCCATACAAATAGAGTAAGTTGAGCATTCTTTAATGAGAAGTTTCTTATAATATAATGCTCTTTGAATTTCAGGGAGTTTAAATTAGACTTTAATTATTCAGGGCTGTCAACCCTTTACCAAACAGTAACGACATTTGAATAGTTTGTTGCAGGCGCCTTTGGAAAATATTTTGGGACAAGAAGAAATTGCTCTTAACGGGCAATTTCTCCTTTTTTCCACAATGTTTTCTTCCCTTTCAGATGATTATTTTTCAATTTTGTCTCATTGATGTCTGCAAACTCTTTGAATTTCGGACAGTCGAAAATTTGACGCATGGTAAAGGGGTAAGATTATTTACCAGAAAGAAAGACAGTAACTCACCAGTTGTGCCTACTGCTGCCATGTAACTGATCTTTAGATATTACTGATCTTTAGTGGATAATCTAACAACGAAAAACATTTGAAAAAGCTCTTAGTTTTAGTTAAGCCTACATTGAATGTGAAACACGTTTTCAAAACTGATTTATTACTCTAGATTTTGCCAACTAGATATAGAACCAGTACTTACTTTGATTTGTGGATTAGTCTCGGCATTTCATCCAGATGTTTACCGGGGTTTAACATGGAACCCATAGAACAAGATTAAATGCCATACCAGCGCACCACTATCACAGGGCCTACAAATTACTCTTAAAATCACCATTTGGCAGATGAATCTATAAATAAACCTTTCCATCTTATCAAGGTATTTGTGATTGGTCCAATTTTGAAAGCAACAGCAGTCAACAATACCTGCATGTTCAGGCTCGTAGCTACCTGTATGCAGAGTTCAAACCTGCGTACACATTGTCCAAAGAAGATGGAAAGCTTAAAGAGCTACATTGTGTACCCAATTTCATGATTTTCCCCAAGTGTTTTATGTATGCATGTTTCTCTTTGTTTGAAATACCCTTAGTGTTGTTCACCAGATGAAACATACGGAAATGAAATATTCTCTGGGGGTAGTATGCCCCCCGACCCAGCCCTACTGACCCTGTGTACACTTACTTAATGCCTTAGCTACGCCCCTGGTGTTGAATATAGCATTTGTCTAATAATTTTGAGCGAAGAACATCTAAAACGTGATTTGATGTAAAACTTATTCAAGGAAATTGTTTTTTAGCCAAACTCTGAACTCTTGCCTGTTACTTGATGTATGATTTGTTCAAGGAAATGATTTTCAGCCAAACTTTGTCCCCTTGCATGTTATTTGATGTACAACTAATTCAAGGAAAATGATTTTCTGCCAAACTCTGCCCTCTTAAATCGGGAGTTCAATGCAAGACTATAGTAAGTGCTTCATAACCAGTATAGCACTGAACTCTCGAAATGTTATTTGATGTACAACTAATCCAAGGAAAATGATTTTCAGCCAATACTCTGCCCTCGTAGCACGATTATTCACCAACTACTTTACGGAGGCTATAAGCCCGATATCGCAATCACGGAAAGTTACAGTACTCATCCCCTCTCAGAGAGCCCTCAGTCGAGTTCCAAATTTGAAACTGAGTCAGCTCCAGGGAGAGAAACTGTCCATCGTAAGTTCACTGGGCCTCCGCAGGTCAAAGGCTCCCTCTCACTAAGATTCATTTCATGGATCCTTTTGTTGTTAGCTTTGTTGTTTGTTTGTTTGTATGCTTTGATATGGCAGGGATTTTTCTTCATCACCGTATTGGGATGTATGCTTTGGTTGATGATTTGCTATGGTTGATGAAACATTTGTTTTACCATTAAGATGGTTTATTTGTTGGTTGATAGGTGACATGAAAAGATTATATTTTCATTAGATTAATGAGCTGAGGATGAAAGAAATTTTATTGATAAAGGAAAAGTTTATTTATAAGATTGCTTAAGATGACAACAAAGTTAAATGAAGGAAATCATTTGCTTACTAGATATCCTTAAAAATTGATCCTCAAGAAATGCATACTTTCTAATAAGCATCTTTAAGTTTTGTGATTTTGATAAAATAGACCTGTTTGTCAATCAATGTGTAAACATGCTTTCAGCAGTGGTCTCATGAAAGCTTAATTCCCCCAACATAGTAAAATTACTCATATTGATTGTGAGAAAAATATGAATTTGGAATGAATTTAAAATCTGAAAGAAAATTTAAGTGTATATGCTTTTAATTGCTCTGCTAAAATAACAAAATCCCATTTGAGAGATGGGTGACGTATGATTATAAATGGAAACCAAGCTTTTCAACCAAAAAACGATGATTGAAAAATCCCTGTTTTTATTCTACCATTGAATAGATCAAAATATCAGCAGCTCCAGATGAGATTAATTGATTTCATTAATTGATATCCCTCCATTTATCCCTTTTGTGTGTATCAAGATTCCAACGTCAGGTCCATTTCAAGTTTTTGTTCTCAAAAATTAAAAGAAAAATGAAATATAAATCTTGTAATGATTATCTTGGGTTAAATTGTTTATGAGACGATTTCTAAATGAGTACACACAATAGAGGGTTTGGTAGGAATATGATCTGATCAGAAAGGGAAATATATTTTCCTTACTATAGCCTTGCGTTGAACCCTTGAAATGTGATATTAACATAAGTCCTTAAACCCTGTGGAGTTTTATCATACTTTGTAATGATGTCTACTTTTCATATATAAAAGCAAAATAACCTTTGAGATTTAATTGTGCAGAAGAAAAGTAAGGAATCTTTAGTGAGACAGGATCCATGTTTTGATCCATGTTTTGATCTATTCAAGGAGCTAATTATCACCATGCAAATTTTGCTATTTCTCCCCTTTACTAGACCTTTATATTAAGTGGTTAGCATTGGCATTTAATGTATATAACTCCATACATACAAAAAACAGACATTTTGTGTATTATACTATATGAACAAGATCTCATGTATATGTGTTAAACATGCATAACTTCTTTTAAAGCATGTAGAAAAACCTCTTGCATGTGATAATTAAATAATTCCTTGTATTTTAAGGGTCATTAACCCCTTCTTCATATACATGTACTTGGTGAAATAAGATAATGCGATAAATTTGACATAGAAGTCCGAAAATGCTGATGATGAGAAAGATGCGATATACAGTCTAACTTGTGTTAAGCAGCCACCCTTTTAAGCAGCCAACCTGCCTTAAACATCCACTACAGAAAGTCCCATTGTTAGATTTACAGTGTACATCAACTTGTGTTAAGCAGCCAACCTGTCTTAAACAGCCAATTTGCTCTATCCCATAGGCTGGCCTCTTAACACAAGTTTGACTGTATCTTACTTGTCTGTTTTTCCTTTCAATTTGAATCAGTCTCAAAATATATACCCTGTGCAGGAATTGTTTGATTCATATTGTCCTTTTAAAAGGAAAAGCAGATTTTTTCAGTCTCTCTTTGCAAGTTTAACACATTCTTGATACTTGTTATCATGGAATTTAACCCCAAACAAATTTTTTCTTTTAAGCCTAAAGATTTCTTGAATTAATTGAATTAACCCAGCAGAACATTTACAGAACACAAACAAAAGTACCATCAAGTTGAATTCAGCAATCTATCGCAATGTTATCTGCAGTGATTTTGTAAATATCTGACATCATGGGAAGTCAATTATTTCAGTTTGTAGTGTCCTAGGGTAAGACACTATGTTGTTTTTCCATGCCCAGAACTGGTAGATTGCACCAAGAAAGCAAGTAAAAGTGAGCTGTGGCTGCAAAAATAAAACGGTCAAATACTGTGTTAACCCATTACCAAACAATAAAGGCATTTAACATCTTGGTTGCAGGCAACTCTGGAAAACATTGTGGAAAAAGCAGGAATTGCTCATACTGAGCAATTTTTCCTTTTCCCACAATGTTTTCAGACCCTTCAAAAGGTAATTTTCCAATTTCATCACATTTTGAAATGTGCAAACTCTTTCAATATGGGACAGTAAAAGATTTGGTGTTTGGGAAAGGGTTACTAGCTAACAATAGAAATACAAAAGGTTTAAAACCTGAATGGCATGAATGCAATCTTATTTCAGACGAATTCACGGACTGATACTAAACTTGTACAGGGACTATTACTCCACCACAATAGCTCCACTTGCTGTCTCCGACAAAATCACCCTCTTTTTACCGTCCGATCGGGCCCTTAGCAGAATCCCAAATGTGAAGCTTATGAGCTTAGAAACTCAATTACAGGGGAAGCAACTCAGTGATGTAAGTTTGCAGAAATCTTGTGTGGGCGTTTTTCTGCCTCTTGAATTTTTTTAATCCAATCCTGTCACCCCTATACAACCTGTATGGGACATAGACAGAGCTTTTGATAGAGTGTGAAAGGTTCATTTGTCATTTGAATAATCATTTGTCCTTATTTGATCATTTGTTGAAATTTATCTTTAGTTATTTTTGAATGGGCATGCATTATGAGACTAAAGAATTGATGACGGACATTTTGATATTTTTTTTGTTTCTATATATAAGTGATCAAATAAATCTTAAATAAAGTAAAATCTTTTTTTTTTATCCACATGGATTGTCTGAGGTGGTTAACCCATGTGAATGCTGGGTAATTTTCTTAAAATAGATTTTAGTTTCGTGCTCTTTCCCAAACATTAAATATCTGCTTACTTTTGATGTGGAAAGATACTCAGGAGAGCAAACAGGTAAGATCACAGGCCAGCCATCAATTTACATGGTGGCTGGCCTGGATTAAACCTGTTGGCATAAGCATAAAGTCGCCTCTAGAACTATAAGGGTTAAGATGCTGAATGTTAAATACCAAATTATCATACACAAACATCAGAATTATCATACACAAACATCAGAATTATCATACACAAACATCAGAATTATCATACACAAACATCAGAATTATCATACACAAACATCAGAATTATCATACACTAACATCAGAATTATCATACACTAACATCAGAATTATCATACACTAACATCAGAATTATCATACACAAACATCAGAATTAGCATACACAAACATCAGAATTATCATACACAAACATCAGAATTATCATACACAAACATCAGAATTATCATACACAAACATCAGAATTATCATACACAAACATCAGAATTATCATACACAAACATCAGAATTATCATACACAAACATCAGAATTATCATACACAAACATCAGAATTATCATACACAAACATCAGAATTATCATACACAAACATCAGAATTATCATACACAAACATCAGAATTATCATACACAAACATCAGAATTATCATACACAAACATCAGAATTATCATACACAAACATCAGAATTATCATACACAAACATCAGAATTATCATACACAAACATCAGAATTATCATACACAAACATCAGAATTACCATACACAAACATCAGAATTATCATACACAAACATCAGAATTATCATACACAAACATCCGAATTATCATACACAAACATCCGAATTATCATACACAAACATCAGAATTATCATACACAAACATCAGAATTATCATACACAAACATCAGAATTATCATACACTAACATCAGAATTATCATACACAAACATCAGAATTATCATACACAAACATCAGAATTATCATACACTAACATCAGAATTATCATACACTAACATCAGAATTTTTCATGACGGGTAGTCTCCTGGCAGAATTGACAAAAAAATGTTTCTTTCTTAAAGCTTCAGCCAGATTTTTGGCTGATAAGCATTCGCTTTTCCATCTTTAATAAGCAAGGTATTTCTCAGAATGATCAGTAATGACATAATATGAAAACCAAATTAAAAAATTGTGTGGTCACAATGTACTATCTCGCATCTAAATCTCTGTCTGTGTATCTTTAAGGCAGAATTGATATTATTCACCATCTTGGAAGAGCTTTTGCACTTTAATATACTCTTGTGGAATTAACATGGACTTTAGTATAGGCTTTTATGTGCTTTTTGAAGACATACTCTAATGTAGGTAGTTTCTAATAGGGGTATAAAGTATATCAAACTAATTGAATTGAAATCATGACATATAGTATAGATGGCCTGACTAAAATAATGCTATGGGATTTATGTTTTAAGTTTGGTATTTATTTCATATTAGCATGTGTATAAGTCATAACAATATGGGACTTTTTGTGCATTTGACACATCATAATGGGGAAATTGTGTGTAAGCCATAGCGTTATGGGGAATGTTATGTATAAGTCATAATATTATGGGGTTATGTATGACTTTGTGTGGTTTTGTAATGAGAAGATCATGTATGAGTGGGGAGTTGTGTATCAGTCATATTATTAAAAGTCCTTGTTTAAGTCATTTTGGCAAGTTTGTCGTTTTTGCATGGAATCCAATATAGAGGGATGGTTAGCTATAGCATGCAACTACTAAAGGCCTTATTGTATAGGTAGATATGAAAATCATTAAAGATTAATATAAAGTTGATTAAAAAAAATAGTTTTAGATTATGTTGAAAGAAATAGTTAAGATTTATGTGAAGTTGTGAAGTTCATAAAAGTGTTTAGAGATTTATATAAAGTGGGTAGAAATAACTAAAGATTTGTATATTTTAAGTTGATAACAGTGATAAGAGATTTATATAAAGTTGGTAGAAATAACTAAAGATTTGTATATTTTAATTTGATAACAGTGATTAGAGATTTATATAAAGTGGGTAGAAAAAACTAAAGATTTGTATATTTTAATTTGATAACAGTGATTAGAGATTTATATAAAGTTGGTAGAAATAACTAAAGATTTGTATATTTTAATTTGATAACAGTGATTAGAGATTTATATAAAGTTGGTAGAAATAACTAAAGATTTGTATATTTTAATTTGATAACAGTGATTAGAGATTTATATAAAGTTGGTAGAAATAACTAAAGATTTGTATATTTTAAGTTGATAACAGTGATAAGAGATTTATATAAAGTTGGTAGAAATAACTAAAGATTTGTATATTTTAAGTTGATAACAGTGATTACAGACTTATGTAAGTCAATAGAAATTATTAAAAATATATAAAAAGTTTATAAGAATTAGTAAAGATTTATATGACATTGATAGAAATGATTAGACCTATACAAAGTTGATGAAAAATTATCAATGATTTATATAAAGTTGTCAAATACATTTCTCTTGTAGTTTATTGAATAACTTAGGAACCTACTAAACTCCGCTTTAAACATGTTTCCTATCTAATCACCAGTTTTTTCCCATTTTTCAAACAATTTAAAATTTTATTTTAGATAACAAAGGAGTGGTTTCACATTTATTGTGCTCTCTAGAAAACAAAGAATATCTCGTTACATCTATGGTGGGATGAATTGTTAAAAATTTCATATATCTGCTTTTTGCACTAAATTTGAACATTTCAAAAATATTTGTTTAACATTTTGCAGGATAATCTGTCAATATCTTTATAGATCTGCTTGTGGCACATATATATATATTTTGGTAGATATCAAAAAGAAAGTGTTTAGCTAACTTTTTGATCTCCCATTTTCTGCAAAAGTTTATTAACCCTTGACTCTTCTTGCTGATATTTGGGATTCTGCATGGGTGACCTGTTTCAAGGAGTAAGAATTATTGCCAAACTAGAATTATTTTTGTTTTGGAGTATGCCATTGTACATGCAATATACGATGGATTGCAACTTTTTGAGGCATCTATACTTTTTTTATTTCTTTATTGTACATGGATTGTATTAAGAAACAGTCACACCTTTATAGACTATTGTTTCTTTACCCAAGATTCAGAATAAAATAAAAGATGATGAAATGCCAATGCTACCACTCTCCCATCTTCTATGAATTAACATTATAACCTATCTACCAGCTTACATTATTTAAGGCAGCTTTTAAAACCCTTAGAGGTAATTTTCTAAATATCGATTTTTGTGTCATCTGCTTTCCAAAACCTTAAATATCTGCATAATTTTGATGAGGAAAGGTAGTCAAAGAAGCAGGAGAGATACTCAAAGAAGCTAACAGGTTAGATCACAGGCCAGCCGCCAATTTACTAGGCAGCTGGCCTGGATCTAACCTGTTTGAATAAGCATAAAGTCGGTTCTAGTAATATAAAGGTTAAACAGAAAACTTTAACTCTTTTTACTTGCATAAACTCATTCATCCTAATTAAACGAAGGGGACACAAAACACATCTGTAACTTAACCTGATATTCTCCTTTTGTCATAAAGGTCTCCACTTCAGAACAATGGGAACTGTTAATCTTATACTGTCATCTGCTATTAAATTTAACTTGTATCAGTCACAGTTACAAATTCTTATGATGTTGGAAACTTTTAGGAAAAGAATTTATACAAAGAAAGATCTTTTTAATTCTTGCTTTCTTTGAAATGTTTTTATATTATTCAGTTTTCAATATTTTGCTTTTTTCTATAAATGCCTTTTCAACTGTTTTTTTTGACAATTAAGACATTTTTTCGGAAAAAGGAGAAAGACCCATAGCTTTCTCATAATTCGAACAATAGCTTGATTAATTTATTCATACGCAAAATATCCTTGCGAGTTTCAACAATTTGTATTGACTACAAACTTTCTGTTCACTGTAATATGTAGCTGCTACAGAAGTTTTAAAGAAATTGAATTTAAATATTAATTTTTCCTCACATATGTAAACAAGAAGCTTTAGAATTGAGAGAAGTTGTGTTGGAATTAGGCTATAATCTGCTTTTGTGTAGTTGCATGCATTTTAATTACTTTATTACTAAAGTTATTTATATGTTTGGTATTGTTTCTGCACTTAGTTTACTAACGTTCATGGTTTGTTCATGGTTTGTTCATGGTTTGTTCATGGTTTGTTCAGGGGATTTTCCATTACTGGTTGTCAGCATACATCTATGGTAACAGTCAGGCTGTCATAGCTTAGTTTAAACTTAGTTATTTTACATTGATTGTGAAACAAGTTCTTACAACTTAGATGAATCACTCTAATTCTGCTTCCTGGATACATAACCAATACTCACTCCGAATGTGGGTTAATGAAAGTTTGCAAGGCAGATCTCACTTCTCATTGGATTTGAACCCACGACCCTCGTGTCCAAGAGCCCCAAGAGCCGACCCTCTACCAGGCTGGACCAGTGTCTTCCACCTAATTAAATTCACTCTAAATGACTGCTTCCTGGATATCAAACCAGTACTCATTTGAATTTCTTGGGCCTGTCCTGGGAATTTTCTTGCTAACAGGGATCAAACCTGGGACCTGACGGTACAAGAGGCCAACACTTTACCGCTGCACCACTGGTGCCCACAATCTTAACATCTTAGGATTTCAGTTGGATTTTCTAATTTTGATTCATCATCATAGCAACATGCAGTTCATTTCATCGTTGGGTTAACATTGTTTCACAGCCTATATAGAACTGATTGTTTACCAGAAAAAACATGACTAAGTCAACTGTAATTGCAATCTAACTCAACTAACTCACCAATTGTTGAAAATGGTTATAAACCCCAATTTTACCTTATTTATCATTTCACTTTTTACTAATCACATGTTTTTTTTTGTGGTTTATATACATGTAGCACCTGGTATATGGAATTATATGGTGTTTGGAACATAATTATCATTAGGGATCATATCCAGGTATTTAGGGTCATTTATAAAATAAATTTGTTTTTTAGGGAGGGGGGGGGGGATGGGGGAGTGGGTGTGTGGCAGGAAAACCCTAATGTAAGGTTGTCAGTATAACCCTTAGAATGCTGATCATTTTCTAAAAATAGATTTTTGTGTCAATTTCCAAAACCTTAAATATCTGCTTAATTTTGATGACAAAATAATTTCAGAGTAGCAAACAGGTTGGATTGTCACAGGCCAGCCGCAAGTTTACTTGGTGGCTTGCCTGGATCTAACCTGTTTGCATAAGCATGAAGTGGGTTCCACCACTAGAATGGTTTTTTGATGTGCATTATTTATTAGGAGAAAGCTATTTCAAACGAAAAAACTCAGGTTAATAAGATAAAATTCCTGTTTTGTTGACATCTAAACTATTTATCAGATTTTAGTAAAATTGAGTTAATTCTAATTCATAAAACTTAGGAAATTATAATACCTGAATCTTTTTAATTTGAACTTGTTTCATTTGATTTTAGTGAGTTTATCAGAGTTATTTTTTTTTAAATTGAGTTGATTAATGTCCTACAATCTTTCTTGAGAAAAGGATATTTGATATATCTCAAATTCTATTTTACTTTAAACTATTTTTATTTGAATACACTTTATCACAGTTCCTGTTGAATGAAATTTGTAATTTTTTTAAAGAATTGTAGTTTACCATGTTTGAGGATCTCTCCCCCTCTTTTTCTGGATATTTGTATAAGACGTGTCTATGTTACATTTCCGCAGATATTCCGCCAGCACTTCATACCCAACACCGTTGTGTTCACGTCTGTGATTAAACATCAGGATAACTATCCGACAGGGATGAACGACGGCAAGCGTATTGTCTTCCTTAGGAACAATGACGATGGTACGTACTTGTTCACTCATCATTTAACCTTAGAAACAATGACGATGGTACGTACTTGTTCACTCATCATTTAACCTTAGAAACAATGACGATGGTACGTACTTGTTCACTCATCATTTAACCTTAGAAACAATGACGATGGTACGTACTTGTTCACTCATCATTTAATAATCAAACATGTACGTGTAATGCGGATAATTATAACACAGTCTAACTTGTGTAAAGCAACCACCCTTTTAAGCAGCCAACCTGCCTTAAACAACCACTACAGAAAAGCCCATTGTTAGATTTATAGTGTACATCAATCTGTGTTAAGCAGCCAACCTGTCTTAAACAGCCAATTTACTCTGTCCCATAGGCTGGCCTCTTAACACAAGTTTGACTGTATTGTTTATTAGGTAATATTTAAGGCGTTAATTCTGGCCCATCATACACACAACGTGGGTACTAAAAACATTGAAAAAGCTATTTGAGTGATATATAATACATACAGAATGCTAAAAGTGTGAAGTGATTGTAAATATGAGATGCTTTTATGACAAACATATGGTTCTTGTACATTGATCCTATTTGAATATTTGTATGAACTAACTAATTAAACTCTGAACATTGGGTAAAGATCACATGTAATCAATTATCACTTGAACATGGCTTCACAATTAATGTAACTATGTAATGCCTGCACAAATGTTGAAAATGGCGTTAAACTACAATCCAGCAACATCTTATTGAGGGTCCGGTGTGGCCCAGTGGTTAAGGAATATGACTTGTGACATGCTGTCCTAGCTAGGTTCGATCCTCACCAGCAGCGCTATTGGGTTTTCATGGATCAGGAAATTATGTCATTGTACCACTTCCAAACAAACATAAAAACATAAAAGTATGTTGCAAAATTGAATCACACAAGTATGCACCTTTGTATGCAGGTTAGGTCAAATTGTGTGTTTGTTCTTTTTTTAATCATTTTTTCTCAACAGATTGTCATGTATAGTTTATAAATTAGGGGACATATAGAAAACAGGAATTGCTACATGCATGGTAAATCTCTGCTTTTCAAGGAAGATAATTATTCAGTGAAATAAAAGCATTATACAGTGTTTATATTACCATTTGTTCAGGAATGTACCAAATAATCTTTTCCTCTCTTTTTAAAACAGTGTACGTAAAGTCTGGTGGTGTTACGGCCCTCATTGAGAAAGGAAACATCACAGTGTCGAATGGAGTGATCCACATAATTGATCGTTTACTTGGATACGTCTACAACACAGCCCGCGAGCAACTCACGTTAGATGCACCGTATGTACATTCTTCTTACAGACACCAATTTTTGACTTCATCACATGGCACATGGTCATACTATCAACCAATAAACGGAATGGCAGAAATGGCTTCCCTTAAAGAGCAATTTCTCCTTTTCCCACAATGTTTTCTTCCCTATCAGAAGATTACCTTCCAATTTCATCACATTTTGAAATGTTGTCTGCAAACTCTTTTAATTTAGGACAGTCGAAAACTTGGCATTTGGTAAAGGGTTAAAATGCAGAGGAAAGATTATCAGAGTAACAAACAGGTTAGATCACAGGCCAGCCCCCAACTTACTTGGTGGCTGGCCTGGATCTAACCTGTTTGCATATAAGCATGGAGTTGGTTCCAGCACTATAAGGGTTAGACTGTGTGACAATGCACATGATCATACCAGCAACCAATGAATGCAATGGCAGAAATGGCTTAATTCCCTTACATGTGATTGTGCACAGATGTGAGGAAATTTGGAAATTCAAGGTAAGTTTCTTGAAGCTGCTTGAAAGCTGTACTGAAGAATAGTCCTGCAAACTTTCATTAATCTACATACTCATGTACTAGTCATGTACCAAGGAAGCAGAATGGAGAGCCATTGATATAAGTTGTATGAACTTGTTTCCAGGAAGCAGAATGGAGAGCCATTGATATAAGTTGTATGAACTTGTATCCAGGAAGTAGAATGGAGAGCCATTGATATAAGTTGTATGAACTTGTATCCAGGAAGTAGAATGGAGAGCCATTGATATAAGTTGTATGAACTTGTATCCAGGAAGCAGAATGGAGAGCCATTGATATAAGTTGTATGAACTTGTATCCAGGAAGCAGAATGGAGAACCATTGATATAAGTTGTATGAACTTGTATCCAGGAAGCAGAATGGAGAGCCATTGATATAAGTTGTATGAACTTGTATCCAGGAAGTAGAATGGAGAGCCATTGATATAAGTTGTATGAACTTGTTTCCAGGTAGCAGAATGGAGAGCCATTGATATAAGTTGTATGAACTTGTATCCAGGAAGCAGAATGGAGAGCCATTGATATAAGTTGTATGAACTTGTATCCAGGAAGTAGAATGGAGAGCCATTGATATAAGTTGTATGAACTTGTATCAGGAAGCAGAATGGAGAGCCATTGATATAAGTTGTATGAACTTGTATCCAGGAAGCAGAATGGAGAGCCATTGATATAAGTTGTATGAACTTGTATCCAGGAAGCAGAATGGAGAGCCATTGATATAAGTTGTATGAACTTGTATCCAGGTAGCAGAATGGAGAGCCATTGATATAAGTTGTATGAACTTGTATCCAGGAAGCAGAATGGAGAGCCATTCCTTGTTTCCAGGAAGCAGAATGGAGAGCCATTGATATAAGTTGTATGAACTTGTATCCAGGAAGCAGAATGGAGAGCCATTGTTATAAGTTGTATGAACTTGTATCCAGGAAGCAGAATGGAGAGCCATTGATATAAGTTGTATGAACTTGTATCCAGGTAGCAGAATGGAGAGCCATTGATATAAGTTGTATGAACTTGTTTCCAGGAAGCAGAATGGAGAGCCATTGTTATAAGTTGTATGAACTTGTATCCAGGAAGCAGAATGGAGAGCCATTGTTATAAGTTGTATGAACTTGTATCCAGGAAGCAGAATGGAGAGCCATTGATATAAGTTGTATGAACTTGTTTCCAGGTAGCAGAATGGAGAGCCATTGATATAAGTTGTATGAACTTGTATCCAGGAAGCAGAATGGAGAGCCATTGTTATAAGTTGTATGAACTTGTATCCAGGAAGTAGAATGGAGAGCCATTGATATAAGTTGTATGAACTTGTATCCAGGAAGCAGAATGGAGAGCCATTGATATAAGTTGTATGAACTTGTATCCAGGGAGCAGAATGGAGAGCCATTGATATAAGTTGTATGAACTTGTTTCCAGGTAGCAGAATGGAGAGCCATTGATATAAGTTGTATGAACTTGTATCCAGGAAGCAGAATGGAGAGCCATTGATATAAGTTGTATGAACTTGTATCCAGGAAGCAGAATGGAGAGCCATTGATATAAGTTGTATGAACTTGTATCCAGGTAGCAGAATGGAGAGCCATTGATATAAGTTGTATGAACTTGTATCCAGGTAGCAGAATGGAGAGCCATTGATATAAGTTGTATGAACTTGTATCCAGGAAGCAGAATGGAGAGCCATTGATATAAGTTGTATGAACTTGTTTCCAGGAAGCAGAATGGAGAGCCATTGATATACGTTGTATGAACTTGTATCCAGGAAGCAGAATGGAGAGCCATTGATATAAGTTGTATGAACTTGTATCCATGAAGCAGAATGGAGAGCCATTGATATAAGTTGTATGAACTTGTATCCAGGAAGCAGAATGGAGAGCCATTGATATAAGTTGTATGAACCTGTATCCTGGAAGCAGAATGGAGAGCCATTGATATAAGTTGTATGAACTTGTATCCAGGAAGCAGAATGGAGAGCCATTGATATAAGTTGTATGAATCCAGGAAGCAGAATGGAGAGCCATTGATATAAGTTGTATGAACTTGTATCCAGGAAGCAGAATGAGAGCCAGGATATAAGTTGTATGAACATGTATCCAGGAAGCAGAATGGAGAGCCATTGATATAAGTTGTATGAACTTGTATCCAGGAAGCAGAATGGAGAGCCATTGATATAAGTTGTATGAACTTGTTTCCAGGAAGCAGAATGGAGAGCCATTGATATACGTTGTATGAACTTGTATCCAGGAAGCAGAATGGAGAGCCATTGATATAAGTTGTATGAACTTGTATCCAGGAAGCAGAATGGAGAGCCATTGATATAAGTTGTATGAACTTGTTTCCAGGTAGCAGAATGGAGAGCCATTGATATAAGTTGTATGAACTTGTATCCAGGAAGCAGAATGGAGAGCCATTGATATAAGTTGTATGAACTTGTATCCAGGAAGCAGAATGGAGAGCCATTGATATAAGTTGTATGAACTTGTATCCAGGAAGCAGAATGGAGAGCCATTGATATAAGTTGTATGAACTTGTATCCAGGAGCAGAATGGAGAGCCATTGATATAAGTTGTATGAACTTGTATCCAGGAAGCAGAATGGAGAGCCATTGATATAAGTTGTATGAACTTGTATCCAGGAAGCAGAATGGAGAGCCATTGATATAAGTTGTATGAACTTGTATCCAGGAAGCAGAATGGAGAGCCATTGATATAAGTTGTATGAACTTGTATCCAGGAAGCAGAATGGAGAGCCATTGATATAAGTTGTATGAACTTGTATCCAGGAAGCAGAATGGAGAACCATTGATATAAGTTGTATGAACTTGTATCCAGGAAGCAGAATGGAGAGCCATTGATATAAGTTGTATGAACTTGTATCCAGGAAGTAGAATGGAGAGCCAATGATATAAGTTGTATGAACTTGTTTCCACAATCGATGTAAAGGAGATAAGTTTAAGCTTAACTTTTCATAGATATCTAAGTTGAATATACATGTGATATATTGTTCTGGGCAATTCAGTGTGTTACGTATATTATATTTTCCTTTTTCCAGGAGCTTTAATCGATACATTGACATATTATATTTCCTTTTTTCTAGGACCTTTAATCGATACATTGACATATTATATTTCCCTTTTTCCAGAACCTTTAATCAAAACATTGACATATTATATTTCCCATTTCCTAGGACCTTAAATCAATACATTGATATATTAGATTTCCCTTTTCTTAGGACCTTTAATCGATACATTGACATATCATATTTCCCTTTTCTTAGGACCTTTAATCGATACATTGACATGGTGGACCCATCTATAAGGGATGCTGTGACTCAGAACCGAGGCGTCAACCTCTTTGTACCGTCCGATACAGCCTTTCAGTTTGTTTCAAGTCTGCCGTGGGTAAACCTTGATGCCAACAGGACCCTCCTTAACTATGTGAGTTAAACATCTTGTATAGGGATGTAAGTAAGAGCCGGCTATCTGCCAATTTGACTGCTTCAAAGGACTTTTTGGTCGGCTCTAATAACAAAAAATATGATAGATGGTCATAAGTAACACCTAATTTTTGTGATGTGGTTTGCTTCATTGGCCTCCTCAAATGAAAGTCCGCTTCATACTCGAAAAATTGATGACAACTCTGCTTGTAAAAGGAGTTGTACCTTATGGGCCTGAGTTGATGCGAAACATAGTTCCCTAAAGTACATAAACCCTTATAGTGGTGAAACCGACTTCATGCTTATGCAAACAAGTTAGATCCAGGCCAGCCGCTAAGTAAATTGGCGGCTAGCCTGTGATCTAACCAGTTTGCTACTCTGAGTATCTTTCTTCAATAAAGCTAAGCAGATATTTAAGGATTTGAAAGCAGATGACGCAAAAATCTATTTTTATGAAATTACCCAGCATTCTAAGAATGAAGGGGAAAACTTGTTTCGATCATAGGAAACATCTCTGTATAAATGAAATCTTGTTAAAAATGGTATTTAACCACATATAATCAGTATTGCCTGTATTCTACGTTTTTCAGATTATCCAACTTCACATGATTAAAGACGGGAGCATTGATGTGGCGCAGTTAAACGGGAACTATGATGTCAGACAGAGGCGTATTTCCCGTTACAATGATTGGCCCATTGTCATCTATAATGATAGGAATGGTAAGCTTTTTAACTTGTATTTAGTTCCGATACATATTTACAGTGAGTTCTCGTTAATCCGAACACGTCAGTTCCAAACAAAATGTTCGGATTACCGATTCATCCGGACTAATGAAGTAGCGCATGTTCTTAAACACATTAAGACATAAACGGTCTGTATGCACATGTATACTTATAACAGTTCAGCAAACGCCAAATTGTAGACTGTCCCAAAAATAATATTCAGATATGGCAGAAAACATTGTGGGAAAAGGAGAAATTGCTCGTCAATTTCTCCTTTTCCCACAATGTTTTCAAAAGTTGTCTGCAACAAACTGGTCAAATAATTCTGTTCCCTTACAATTTCGTTTGGATTGTGAGACATTCGGATAATTGGGGTCCGGATAAACGAGGCTTCACTGTAGTTCTATTTCTTTTTTGGAACAGGATTCATATTAAAGTTTCTGTAAAAAAAATGGTTATTTTATGTAAAGGAATAATTTGAATTTATTTTGCATTGATTGGCCCATAATCATCTACAACGATAGGAATGGTGAACTATCTAACTTGTATTTAGTTTTTATAAGTAATTACTTTTATTAGTCTAATAGAGTTTATGTATTCATGACCTCGAGGTCCTAGTAGATATGTGTTCATTGACATTGTTAGGAATGGTAAATGATGTTTGTTTTAGTCATCTATAATGATAGGAATGGTGAGATATCTAACTTGTATTTAGTTCTGATGCGTATTTAGATTTTTATTAATTTATTGGATTTAGTGTACTGATATCTAGGGTCTAGTAGATATGTACGATCATGTACATTGTTAGGAATAGTTTGAATTCATTCATTTTACATCGATTGTGACGGAGACTTGAAAATTATTAAATTCACTCTCGATGACTGCTTTCTGGATAGTAAACCAGTGCGTGTGCGAAATTGAGGGCTAGTGCCAGAAAATTTCACCTCGCCTAATGGGGATCAAACCAATAACCCTGACAGTAGAACAGGCTAATGCTCTACCTCTGCACTTATGTCACCTATTGTTAGGAATGGTAATTAATGTTAAAACACTCATATAATGATAGGAAGGGAAAGCTATCTAAGTTGTAATTAGTACTTATAAGCGTTTAGGTTTATTATTCTATTGGATTTAATATATGATGTTAAGGTACTAGAAGTTATTGTAGTCATTTATGTTAACTCATATGGCATTGTGAAATTGTAAGTTGTGATATATATAACTGCTATCATAATCAAATTAAACGTTTTAGATTTACATTTAAGATCTTAATTTGGAAACAAAAGTAAAGTGACACTTATTGTTGCAAGAAACAATATAGTGGCATCCCTATTATCTCAGAGGCAATTCCATTGGATAAACCCAATGTGTTCAGATTGCATCTCTTAATGATGGAGGAAGACCCCATACTCAACTGCCCATAAGGGCTGGTCAAGCTGTGTAGAACGATTGGCATTTCGTAAGTCAGTCTGGAGAAATTCTCGTAAAAATTCAAACCCTGTCTTCCATGTTCTGTGATTGCATGTTCTGTGATTGCATGTTCTGTGATTGCATGTTCTGTGATTGCATGTTCTGTGATTGCATGTTCTGTGATTGCATGTTCTGTGATTGCATGTTCTGCGATTGCATGTTCTGCGATTGCATGTTCTGCGATTGCATGTTCTGCGATTGCATGTTCTGCGATTGCATGTTCTGCGATTGCATGTTCTGCGATTGCATGTTCTGCGATTGCATGTTCTGTGTGTGCATGTTCTGTGTGTGCATGTTCTGTGTGTGCATGTTCTGTGATTCCATGTTCTGTGATTCCATGTTCTGTGATTCCATGTTCTGTGATTCCATGTTCTGTGATTCCATGTTCTGCGATTGCATGTTCTGCGATTGCATGTTCTGCGATTGCATGTTCTGTGATTCCATGTTCTGCAATTCCATGTTCTGCGATTCCATGTTCTGCGATTCCATGTTCTGCGATTGCATGTTCTGCGATTGCATGTTCTGCGATTCCATGTTCTGCGATTGCATGTTCTGCGATTCCATGTTCTATGATTCCATGTTCTGTGATTGCATGTTCTGTGATTGCATGTTCTGTGATTGCATGTTCTGCGATTCCATGTTCTGCGATTCCATGTTCTGCGATTCCATGTTCTGCGATTCCATGTTCTGCGCTTGCATGTTCTGCGATTCCATGTTCTGCGATTCCATGTTCTGCGATTGCATGTTCTGCGATTGCATGTTCTGCGATTCCATGTTCTGCGATTGCATGTTCTGCGATTCCATGTTCTGTGATTCCATGTTCTGTGATTGCATGTTCTGTGATTGCATGTTCTGTGATTGCATGTTCTGCGATTCCATGTTCTGCGATTCCATGTTCTGCGATTCCATGTTCTGCGATTGCATGTTCTGCGATTGCATGTTCTGCGATTCCATGTTCTGCGATTGCATGTTCTGCGATTCCATGTTCTATGATTCCATGTTCTGTGATTGCATGTTCTGTGATTGCATGTTCTGTGATTGCATGTTCTGCGATTCCATGTTCTGCGATTCCATGTTCTGCGATTCCATGTTCTGCGATTCCATGTTCTGCGCTTGCATGTTCTGCGATTCCATGTTCTGCGATTCCATGTTCTGCGATTGCATGTTCTGCGATTGCATGTTCTGCGATTCCATGTTCTGCGATTGCATGTTCTGTGATTCCATGTTCTGTGATTCCATGTTCTGTGATTGCATGTTCTGTGATTGCATGTTCTGTGATTGCATGTTCTGTGATTGCATGTTCTGTGATTACATGTTCTGTGATTACATGTTCTGCGATTCCATGTTCTGTGATTCCATGTTCTGTACTCCAACCACTTGGCCATTGAGGTCCTCACACCTGCACAATTACATGATGATAATACAGCATGTTTGTTTTGTTATTTTCCAGACACCTGGGTGAATGCTGGTCATGTCCGCTGTAGAATCGTCCGCCCAGATGTACAGGTGACAACTGGACAACTCCAGTTTATAGATGGTGTGCTGGGAGTCCCAACAATGGATATACCCACGCTTGTCTATTATGATGATTGGCTGTTGTAAGTATATGAAACAAACAAGAATCATAAAGGGTTGGTCAAGTTTGGTAAAATCAGCAGCATTCTGATTGTTACTAGTGAGCCTACCTCTCCTGAAATTCCCAATCAAACAATACTAGGTACAGAGAGACCCATGATCTTACATGATAACTAAATTCTGCGCGGTTCAGTGGTTGAGGTTGTGGACTTACAACTTGGAAGACCCATGTTCAAGCCCCATTGACACCTCTAGTTTCATGGGAGTAGCCTTTGCCAAGTCACTTCAGAGTCAAAAGCTACTAATGGTTGATACAGGAGAGCTGTAATATAACCGAAAAATTGTTGACATGGTGTTGAACACCTTGCAAAACATTAATGCACAATTCCATTAGCTAGGATGAGGGGCCTGTTCAAACCAGAGCACAGACTGTGTCTGAGTTTAAGATTCAGCGTGGCAAAGCCTTCTTTCCGACGTCCAATGAAGTAATTGCATATACTTGTCCCATACAGCTTTATAGGTTTTCACAGGAGCGTGTGTCTGTGCATTGTGTACCGTGATTAGATTAAGGTACTATTAATGATAAGGTTAAACCCGTATCAAATCAAATCCAGACCCTGGAAAACATTAAGGGAAAAGGAGAAATGGCTCATAACGAGCCATTTTTCTTTTTTGCCCATAGTGTTTTCTGTCCTATCAGAAGAGTATTTTTCAATTTCATCACATTTGAAAAGTCATCTACAAACTTTTTCAATTTGGGACAGTCGAAAATTAGCGTTTGGTAAAGGGTTAAACCATTGATTTTGAGTCGTCCCCAACAACCCAAGAAACACTGTCTCAAGTGATGTGATAAAGGCTAAAAAAAGTGGTGTCAAGAACCTCGCTAAGCTATCTTACTCAGCGGAAAATTATAACTACACTTGAATATAAGTAAGGATTTAAGTGAAAGTTTTAAGTTTTTTAGCCCTGTTCTCTCAGAACCCTGATCCCAACTTCGACTCAAATGTGGTCTCAATGAAAATATATCAAATGATCCTATCAAAGTGGTAACACCTCATTGTTTTGTAAGCAAAGTGGTTACACTTGATTGATTTGTAAGCAAAGTGGCAACACCTTAGTGTTTTGTAATCAAAGTGGTAACACCTTAGTGTTTTGTAATCAAAGTGGTAACACCTTAGTGTTTTGTAATCAAAGTGGTAACACCTAAGTGTTTTGTAATCAAAGTGGTAACACCTTAGTGTTTTGTAATCAAAGTGGTAACACCTTAGTGTTTTGTAATCAAAGTGGTAACACCTTAGTGTTTTGTAATCAAAGTTGTAACACCTTAGTGTTTTATAACCAAAGTGGTAACACCTCATTGTTCTGTTTGTTTCAGGTACACATATAACGATCTCAAGATGTTGGGCCTGGATATTTATATGAAGGACCCCAGGTACGATCCCAGTATCCTTCCTCCCCGAAGCTTTGACGGAAGCGGGGAGGCTTCGAATAACTTTGGTAGCGTTGGCAACAACTTTCAGTTCACACAGAATCCATATGTAAGTGAGATAAGGAACATAAAAAGGTTTTTCACGCTGTTTAGTTTTATTTTAATTTATTTATTTTACTTAAATTGTGAACTGATTTCATCAGTCTCGAATTCAGCTTCCTGAACACATGACCAGCAGCAGATGTGTGGGCTAGTCCGGGCATGTTCGCCTCACCACAAACCCTTTACCAAATGCCAAATTTTCGACTGTCCCAAATTGAAGAATTTGCAGACATTTCAAAAAATGATGAAATTAAAAAAGAAAAATCTTCTGATAGGGCAACAAATAATGTAGGAAGAGGAGAAATTGCTCCTTTTCCCACAATGATTTCCAGAGTCATTGCAACAAAGTGGTTAAATGTCGTTATTGTTTGGTAATGGGTTAACAAGGGTTATCTGTATTACAGGCCAATGCTTTACCATTTCCTCATTGTTGCCCATAATTTTGGGTTGTTTGTCAAGAATAAGAGCCCAATAAACACAGGGAAATCATATGTTTATCCTCTTAATGTGGAGTTGAAAAAAAACCTTAGAATGCTGGGTAATTTTCTAAAAAGTGATTTTTGTGTCATCTGCTTTCCAAAATCTCAAATATCTGCTGTTGATGAAAGATATCTAGAGTAGCAAACAGTTAGATCACAGGCCAGCTGCCTATTCACTTAGCAGCTGGTCTGGATTTAACCTGTTTCAATAAGCATGAAGTTGGTTCCAGCACTATAAGGGCTAAAGTCAAAATGTTGCCCATAAACTGTTTAACTGCGTAAATTGAGTTATATGAAATAAGCCTATATCCTGAAACACAGTAGAACACTATATGATCATGACTTTATGAACAAACTCTGTCAATTGAAACATAGTAGAACACTATATGATCATGACTTTATGAACAAACTCTGTCAACTGAAACATAGTAGAACACTATATGATCATGACTTTATGAACAAACTCTGTCAACTGAAACATAGTAGAACACTTTATGATCATGACTTTATGAACAAACTCTGTCAACTGAAACATAGTAGAACACTATATGATCATGACTTTATGAACAAACTCTGTCAACTGAAACATAGTAGAACACTATATGATCATGACTTTATGAACAAACTCTTTCAACTGAAACATAGTAGAACACTATATGATCATGACTTTATGAACAAGCTCTGTCAACTGAAACACAGTAGAACACTATATGATCATGACTTTATGAACAAACTCTGTCAACTGAAACATAGTAGAACACTATATGATCATGACTTTATGAACAAACTCTGTCAACTGAAACATAGTAGAACACTATGATCATGACTTTATGAACAAACTCTGTCAACTGAAACATAGTAGAACACTATATGATCATGACTTTATGAACAAACTCTGTCAACTGAAACATAGTAGAACACTATATGATCATGACTTTATGAACAAACTCTGTCAACTGAAACATAGTAGAACACTATATGATCATGACTTTATGAACAAGCTCTGTCAACTGAAACATAGTAGAACACTATATGATCATGACTTTATGAACAAACTCTGTCAATTTAATGCTTATTAAAGCATTATTTAACCATGCTACAGCCCCATTTACTCTTAAAAAGGAATGGAAAATGTTTTTACAGAAAAATTGTGTGATTGATTTGTTGAAATTGAAGTGTCGTGACAAAAGTTTTTTCTTATCAAGATTGGGTTCATTTAAGGACGTTACGTGGACACGCTTTTCATATTGTCACTTTCACTGAACACCTGCGAAAATATGAATTATCTCCCTTACCAGAATCACGTGACATTATATCTTACGGCAAGGGATTTTCAAGGCCTAGTACAGAATTCCAAATTACTTGGTCCCTTGCTGCTCGGGTTCAATCAACTTTATCTTTAGATTTGAATTTTCATTTAAGTCTCTCAGTTGAATTACCAATGACAAATGTTGTACTTGGCTAGACCAACTCTGTAAGACTTATATCTTATAATGTTGGGTAATTTAAGGAAAAATAGGTTTTTTGTGTCGTCTGCTTTCCAAAACCTTAAATGTCTGCTTAATTTTGATGAGGAAAGATACTCAGAGTAGCAAACAGGTAATATCACAGGCCAGCCGCCAAGTTATTTGCGGCTGGCCTGTGATCTTACCTGTTTGTATAAGCATGAAATCGTTTCCAGCACTATAATGGTTATGCTTGGGGTCCTTGTCTTTTTTAATAAATGCCATGCAGCCCTATGTAGCTGAAGTTTTGTTGATATGATGTTTAACTGTAACAATCAAGGAATCTCATTGTAAACAAACATTATATTCTTGCCTAATCTGCTGTGTTTTCCAGGGCAACAACCAGTATCCTACGCAGTACCCACCCACCAACAACAACCAATATCCGACAAACAACAACCAATATCCAACAAACAACAACCAATATCCAACAAACAATAACAACCAGTACCCTAACAACCAGTATCCGAACAACCAGTACCCTAACAACCAGTACCCTAACAACCAGTACCCTAACAACCAGTATCCTAACAACCAGTATCCTAGCAACCAGTATCCAGCAAATAATCAGGTGTCTTCTTATGGTGAGTGAAGAAATTTAAAGATTAAAGTGGCCCACAACAAAAAGTCCAAATAAATGAGCATATTGTCTAACAAAGGTCTATACATATGTTATACCTCTTGACAAACATTTTTAATTCTTTATTACAAGTTTTCAATGCTCAAGCTAGGTTTTATTTGCAATGTTTTTAGATACCATTATCAAATATAACTGTTAAATGTTTGACAATGCATGTGTATACCTCTTTTCCATCATGCAAAGTGGGAAGGAGTCTGCAATCAAAGAACAGAAAGGCATGGAAGCTCATTTCACATTTTAAATGAAATCTTTGAATGTTCAGCAACTTTAGGATAAAGAAATTAGAAAAGCCTCTGGTTAAGTAATGTTGATTGATAAAATTGCCATTTAAACATTTGTTATTCAGAGAGTACAATTTGTGAGTCCCATGAAAGCCTCAATTAAAGCTTCTAAGTTTATAATTAGATGATATTGGTCATTAAAGGCTCATGAAAGGAGATTTATGCTATATCAAACTTTATTGTTTGGTAAACTTTTGGTCAGATTAAATGATAATCACATAGAAAAACACAAATTAAATGTGAGAGCCTACGAGAAAAAACACAGATAAGTCAGTTTATAATTCAGAATGCCTGATTCTTCACCACTGACCTGGTCATGTGATATACAAGATTTTAAACCGACCAACCAGCATTCGTTATTTCAAATATGTGAACAAACAGGTTGTTGATAAACATGATTGAATTGGATACAACTATATTTTAAGCACAATTAAACTTATGTTAAAGGGGTTTATTATATAGGGTCTCACAGCGTTCATAAATCAATTTATGGCTTTTATGAACATAATTAAAGAACTCCATGAATTTTTTTTAGTAATTCTTATGCACTCATATCCTTTCATGTGCCTTTAAATTAACTATTTCTTCATATGGACTTGGTTTTTATTAGCCCACTGACAGACTTTACATACATGTAGCTGGTCTGGACAGTCAAAGATTGAGTCTGCCTCCAATAATAATGAACAGGAGTTTGTTATATAACTGAAATATTGTTGATGCGATTTTTAACCCATTACCAAACAATAAAGACATTTGACCAGTTTGTTGTAAACGACTCTGGAAAACATGGTGAGAAAAGGAGAAACTGATCTTAATGAGCAACTTCTTCTTTTCCCACAATGCTTTCTTCCCTATCAGATGATTGTTTCTCAATTTCATCTCTTTTTGAAATGTTGTCTGCAAACTCTTTCAATTTGGGACAGTCCAAAATTTGTTGATTGGTAATGGGTAAAGACAAACAAACGAACGACCCTACTGATGTCTTATTTTTTCCAGGAACTTGTGGGACATACGCCCAGCCGTGTCAATTTACGTTCTTCTGTCCCAATGGCTCGGCCATCTATAATTATTACTTGAAAAATATGGGTAACCGAATCATCCAGGACCATCCAAGATACAGATATGTGAGTATCAACCATGGAGTATCAGTTAAAGAACATGAGTTGTTCTGTCACTCAACACATAAAGATGTTTGTTCACAGATAAGGACATTTGAAAATTATGTATTTTTGTTCTAGAAAAATCTTGGTTAGGTTTTTACATGCAATAATGAATCTCATGAACTACTGTATGGAAGGGGTTTATGCTTCACACATGTGTTCAGGGTCATTATGTAAGGTCCCTGACCAAATTTCATACCCCCAGTATCTCTTGTTTTGAATTCAAGCAAACTATGAGGTCTTTTGTATATGGTTGACTCTTAACAAGCAATTTCTCCTTTTCCAACAATGCTTTCTACCCTATCAGAAGGTCGCTTTTTAATTTCATCACAATTTGAAATGTCGTCTGCCGACTCCTTCACTTTGGGACAGTTGAAAATTTGGCGTTTGGTAAAAGGTTAAGTGAAACAGGTTAGGACTCCTTCTGAATTTGGTCTAAATATTAAAGTTAACATAAATAGATCAACATTGCTGTAAACTTAGTTCCATTTTATAAATACACATATATATTTTTGAGCTTCTCCATATTTTTCCAGATCATGCGTCGATTAATGGTTCCTGGACCCCCACAGTATATTGAGAATTTGCCCGAGGGCAGGCAGTCGTATGCCTACAGAACCCACAGTGGCGAGACAATAACGTTGCAAAGGGAATCACTAACAAGTAAGTTTTATTTGTTACAAATTTTAACCCTTATAGTGCTGGAATCAAATTTATGTTTATGTTTATGCAAACAGGTAAGATCCAGGCCAGCAGCCAAGTAAAATGGCAGCTGGCCTGTGATCTAACCTGTTTGCTACTCTGGGTGTCGGTACTCAACAAAATAAAGCAGATATTTAAGATCTTGGAAAGCAGATGACACAAAAATCTTTTTTAGCAAATTACCCAGCATTGAAACGGCTAACATTGAGAAGGAGCCCTATGACAAATAAATCTTTATTGTTCCTGACCTCAGCCTTATTTCCTTTAACCCATTACCTAATAATAAAGAAATTTGACAAGTTTATTGCAGACGACTCCGGAAAGCATTGTGGGAAAGGAAGAAATTGCTCTTAACAAGCAATTTCTCCATTTGCCTTCAATGTTTTCTACCATATCAGAAGAATATTGTCCAATTTCATCACATTTTAAAATGTTGTCTGCAAACTCTTTCAATTTAGGTAGTCAAAAGATTTGTCATTTGGAAAGGGGTTAATTGGGAAGAGGCCTTAGCTCAGGTTTCTTTTTGGAAGAATTATCGCGGAAACTGCTTAATTGGGAAACCAAAGAACTTGTATGAATTAACAATTAGGTGAAATGTGCATCTTTATTTTGAAATTTTCAATTGGAATTTGCCTTTTATAAGCCTCTATTATAGAGTATGAACAAGGCCTGCTGACATGACAGAGGCCTGTTTATCACTTCTGGAAGCTAACAAATACAAATTATTTAATCATTAGTTATGAGGGGTCTTGCATGGTCCAGTGGTGACAAGGGTGTTCTTAGTACTCCGTGGTCCCAGGTTTGAGCCCCAACGTAAATTGGTGGCTGGCCTGTGATCTAACCTGTTTGCTACTCTGATTATCTTTCCTCACCAAAGTTAATCAAATATTTAAGGTTTTGGAAAGCAGATGCCACAAAAATTGATTTTTAGAAAATTACCCAGCATTCTAAGGGTTAAAACACGATTTATTCAATCAGTTTACATATTGAATTTAATTAATTTGCTGTTGTTTCAGATGTCAGGGTGTTCTGGGGTGGAATGAGCGCTAAAGTCATCATGTGGGATCTTGGAGCCACAAACGGTGTGGTCCACATCATAGACACAGTTCTCTCCGACATATCTGACATCAACCGCGATATCTCCGCGGCACCAGGACTCGTCTCGCATGACTTTGTGTTACTGCTGTTGCTTGCAGCGTCAATAGCTATGTGGTTTACGAGGAGATAAGTTAAATGTCGTGTCCTACACATGGATGATTCAGCACTCGATTATCATACATCCTTGAAAAGAATGAAGGACCTTTGGTCACCTACCATAGGCTTGTATGGACCTCTTAAAATGCTGAAAACAAACAATAATTATGTAGTAGACATAGTATTTTTGTTTTTTTACATGTATTTGTACTTGGGATATTAAGAAATGGCATATTTCAACGCATCAGACATGATTGAGTGATTTCTATCACTTTTCCTTTTTCTGATATTATAAACCTTTGGAACTTGTTATTTTCTAAGGTTAAGAAATTCACAAGTGGTTTAGTTCAGCAAATAAAGATATTGTATACCAAAGGTTCGACCTGATATTACGATAAATATTTTCTTCTGTATTGTATGTAAGGGATCATAACTATTGCCTTAATCTTTAATACCTTTATAAGGTGTTGCTAAAAGGAAACTTGCGCCAAATGCATTAAAACTTTTCACACTTTTCATGTAACACTAAAAGGCTGAATAGATTTTACTCATTGACATTAGGCATGTTACCTATTGAAAATGTTGTTGCATAAAGATAACTTGCTCCAAACACATACAACTTTTTTTTTGCTAATTGACTAAGAGCAGGTTACTGCTGCATATTGAACAAATAAATTAAAAGTTGTTTGCTGATGGTTTCAATTTGGGGTAATTACAAATGTCCCTATGAGGAAAAGGTTAGTTTCTTGTGCACGATTTGAACTGCTACTTACAGAACAAACTTTTAAAGGGAAAGAATTTGCCTGCTAAGAATTGTTTGTACAACTGATAGGTCACAGCAATATTATTTTACATAAAGGTTGTCTTTTTTTTTATTATCTTATAACAACTCAATCCAGAATACCTCACTAAACTGCATTATCTGCTGAAGATTCAAGAAAACATTGTGACAAACGGATAAATTGCTCCTGACGAGCAATTTATCCTTTTGTCACAATGTTTTCTTCCCAATACCCCAACAAATTCTATTTTCGCTTCTTGTATTTTTTGACAGCTACTGTTTGTATTTAGTTTGGACCAGTCAAAAATGTTCAAATGGATTAACCTATTGCAAAATTTCTTTAAGTCATAGCTTTGTATTTTTGCACCTTGTATTCCAAATTCAAGTGATATCCCCTTTTAGAGGAAAAGAGAATGCCAAAGCTGAAGATAAGAGTTTTCACGAGCTTATTGATTTTTTCATTTTCATTTCTTCTTTAAATCCTATGTTGTAGGTACTCATTTTAATTGTCCCATCAATTTGATCATAATGTGAACCCACAAAATAGGATTTACCTGTTTTTGAAGGGGTCCTGCATGGCCCAGTGGTGAAGGTGGCAGACTTAGAACTTGGTTATCCTGGGTCCAAGCCCCATTCATACCATTGGTTTCATGGGACTGACCTTTGGCAAGTACTGGTGGATCCAGAAAGCTGTTACATAATTGGAAAGTTGTTGATACAGCTTTAAACACCATACAAACAAACTACATGTATTTTCGAAATAATGCCTTCAAACAACTCAGCTATGCTAGATTACTGAATAGCTTACGATGATACCCTAGATTGACTGTCAGAACTATTTCACTGTCTGATACATCCGAAAAAAAGTTAATACTTTTTTTTCCCATTTAAAGAGGACCTGCTCATCATAAGCAATTTCTTCTTTTGTCACATTGTTTCTGAATAGATTTGTATCATGCGAGATACAATGGTTTTAAACTCTTTGAAAGATGACACAGAGATTCAACCATTACTCATATTAAGCAATGGTTCTTGATGGTTCCCCCTTTTTGTACATGTTCATGGGATTGTCTCAATGTACAGTCGTTTATCCGCACCCCGATTATCCGAATGTTTCGCAATCCAAACGAAATTGTAAGAGAACAGAATTATTTGACCAGTTTGTTGCAGACAACTTTTGAAAACATTGTGGGAAAAGGAGAAATTGCTCGTGACGAGCAAATTTCTCCTTTTCCCACAATGTTTTCTGCCATATCAGAAGATTATTTTTGGGACGGTCGACAATTTGGCGTTTGCTAAAGCGTTATAAGTATACACGTGCATACAGACCGTTTATGTCTTAATGTGTATAAGAACATACGCTACTTCATTAGTCCGGATGAGTTGGTAATCCGAACATTTTGTTGGGAACGGACATGTTCGGATTAACGAGAACTCACTGTATTGTATACATACATACACATATCAGTTTAGTCATGATCTTAACATTACGAGGGTTAAGTGTAAGACTATAGTAAGTGATTCATGTTTATGAAGCACTTACTATAGTCTTGCACTAAACTAATTTAATTCTTAGCCTTTAACATATCGAGGGTTCAGTGCAAGACTATAGTAAGTTGATGGTATGGACTTGTGGGTATGGACTTGTGCTTGACATTTAAAATTATCTTTTTCAAGGAGAAATTTGGTTATAAAGCTAGAGACTAATACACTGTTATTCAAGTCTCTGATGATGGACATATTTTCCTTTTCCGCAATGTTTGTTAAGTATTTTATATTGTGTTTGCAGTTATTCTCGGGACCCATTTGTCCTTTAACAAATTGGGTTTATTGACATCTACTTCAGACATGGTTTTTAGTAAAGATATATTTTATTTAGAATCGAAACAAGAATTATGATATCTAGACATTACATATAATAAACTGAACAGGATTGGAATGAAAGCTAAAGCCTATTAAGATATTGTCATATAAGACTGACTTAACCCTTTCTCAAACAATGGCGACATTTGACCACTTTGTTGCAGACCACTTTAGAAAACATTGAGGGAAAAGGAGAAATTGCTTGTTAGGAGCAGTTTTTCCTTTTCTCACAATGTAACCTGGCCTATCAGAAGATTATTTTCCAATTTCATCACATTTTGAAATGTCGTCTGCAAACTCTTTCAATTTGGGACAGTCGAGAATTTGTCGTTTGGGAGAGGGTTAAAAGTCCTTTACAAAAATGAAGCTACCATAGCAAAAAGTGTGTGTGGGCCTTAACCCTTTACCAGACAACAAACTTTCGACAGTCCCAAATTGAAAGAGTTTGCAGACGCCATTTCAAAATGTGGTGAAATTGGAAAATAATCTTCTGATAGGGCAGAAAACATTGTGGGAGAAGGAAAAATTGCTCGTTACCGGCAATTTCTCCTTTTCCCACAATGTTTTCTTAAGTTGTCTGCAACAAAGTGGTCAAATGTCGTTATTGTTTGGGAAAGGGTTAAATGAGAGGTTGAAGGTTCAATATCTGACTCAATCGTGCAGAAAACCGTAAAGTAATGAATTCAATGGCTTCCCTTCATTGCACTCTGGGTAATGGGGATAGCATTAATACACTAAAACACAGTTCAAAGTCAAGAATGGGTCGAATGTGCTTGGGTCCAAGGAATTTTAATGGTACAACTGAAAACTTGTTGAAAATCCGGGTGAAACCACATACAAACAAACGTGAAAGAACTAATCAATTCTTAATTTTAGAATTATTAGATTGTTTATCTCTATTTCTGTTATCCATTATGTATGATTCGTATTTGCAGCATATAACCTTTGTGATACTTGTACATAAATGAATTTGTATATGATTTTATCAATCGATCTTACATCCATGATTGTCTTATATATCTTACACATTCACATGTTTTATTATCTTTTTTACAAAATGTATATCTATATTGTCAATAAGTGTTATCATACAATTTTCATTTATACTTCTACTTGTTTTTTTTGTCTCACAAGAGCATTTGTTGTTGTTGCCAATGTTTGGAAAACTGTTTCTTGACTTACTGAATGTTTGCAGAGACCTAATAGGTCTTTGATGTTTGTCACTTGATATAGAATTAAGCCGAGATTATCCCTTATTGTGCTGGAACTGACTTCATGCTTATGCAAACAGGTTAGATCCAGGCCAGCCGCCAAGTAAATTGGCGGCTGGCCTGTGATCTAACCTGTTTGCTATTCTGAGTATCTTTCCTCATCAGAATTAAGCAGATATGTCAGGTTTTCGAAAGTAGACGACACAAAAATCTATTTTAGAAAGTTACCCAGCATGCTAAGGGTGAAGGATTGGCTGCTTTGGTCTTCTTCTAAAACTGAACTTCAAAACTTGATAAAATACTCTAGGCAATGTGAAACAACAATTAAATATAACAAGCAATTTTCATCTTAGTAGAGTGGTTTATGAGGCCTTAAATATAACAAGCAAGTTTCATCTTAGTAGAGTGGTTTATGAGGCCTTAAATATAACAAGCAAGTTTCATCTTAGTAGAGTGGTTTATGAGGCATTAAATATAACAAGCAAGTTTCATCTTAGTAGAGTGGTTTATGAGGCCTTAAATATAACAAGCAAGTTTCATCTTAGTAGAGTGGTTTATGAGGCATTAAATTTAACAAGCAAGTTTCATCTTAGTAGAGTGGTTTATGAGGCCTTAAATATAACAAGCAATTTTCATCTTAGTAGAGTGGTTTATGAGGCCTTAAATATAACAAGCAAGTTTCATTTTAGTAGAGTGGTTTATGAGGCCTTAAATATAACAAGCAAGTTTCATTTCAGTAGAGTGGTTTATGTGGCCTTAAATATAACAAGCAAGTTTCATTTTAGTAGAGTGGTTTATGAGGCCTTAAATATAACAAGCAAGTTTCATCTTAGTAGAGTGGTTTATGAGGCCTTAAATATAACAAGAAAGTTTCGTCTTAGTAGAGTGGTTTATGAGGCCTTAAATATAACAAGCAAGTTTCGTCTTAGTAGAGTGGTTTATGAGGCCTTAAATATAACAAGCAAGTTTCATCTTAGTAGAGTGGTTTATGAGGCCTTAAATATAACAAGCAAGTTTCATTTCAGTAGAGTGGTTTATGTGGCCTTAAATATAACAAGCAAGTTTCATTTTAGTAGAGTGGTTTATGAGGCCTTAAATGTAACAAGCAAGTTTCATCTTAGTAGAGTGGTTTATGAGGCCTTCTTTTCCATATCGGTGAAAGAAAGTCAATATTGGCTAGTAAATTTGACTTTTTTGTCTGTAGTTCAGAATCAAACTATATCCAATCGTCGTCTAATCTTTATAGTTTTTTTTTTAATATTCGTTTTAATGTAACCTAAATTTCCTTAAGATATTTTTAAAAGTTACATTCGAAATTTTATTCAAAGATCATTGAAAAGTTACTTTTATTTCATTCTTAAGCCTTCTAATTAAGATGTGTGCCACAAGTTTGTCCATATGTTCTATGTGGCCCAGTTGTTAAGGTGGCGGACCCAGATTTGGGGGGTCTCATGTTTGAACCCCATCAACACCTCGGGTTTCGGGGGTGGGGGTGTCCTTTAGCAAGTCACTTCAGAGCCCTTGCCTTGTACTGGTGGATCCAGGAAAACCGTATCAAAGTAGCATTTATTTGATAAACTTGTAACTGATATACTGTAGATGAGACGTTAACAAAGCAACACAGCAAGTTATGTAAGATGTATGTGAGACAGGGTTAGAATGAAATGAGTGCCATACCATTATAGCGTAGATGTTCTATATTTTTGTTGTTGTGTATTTAATGGTGTAGTTAATTAGTTTGATCAATTAGTCTTTAAACTCAGTGATCATTGATATATTGTGTATATTTTTTTTTAACCAGCAAATGCTCTTAAGTGGATAACCGTCATAGGTCGCGAAAGCTACCCTGATAATTAGCATCTTTGTGACCATTTGGCTTATTGGGAAAATCCTGGTGGGTTCAAATCCCGGCGAGGGCATTTGGACTTTCATGAGGGGTAGTCTCCTGACATTTCCTTATGGGCAGTTGGGTATGGGGCCTTCATCCATCATTAAGGGTATGGGGCCTTCATCCATCATTAAGACTCGGACATCGCAGCATAACAGAAACATTGTTGATCCGGTGTAAAGACCTATATGAAAGATAAATGTCCACTGGCGAACTATTCACAGAACAAATAGAGAGGTTATGCTTTAGATATATAGAATGTCTTAATGTAGTCCAAAAGTGTTGAAATTGGTTTACAACCATGAATTTTAAATAATAGCAAATGATTTAGAACACACTAGCGGAACTCTATATTGTTGTTTATTCATTAGAATGGCCACAAAGAGAAAGAGATGATTCCATTGAAAACCTACGAACTAGTTTTTTCACATATTAATTCTTGAAATCGTATTTGTTCACGCATCTTGTTAAAGACAAACCGTTTTACTTAAACAACTTGAGGAAATTATTTGCGAAAGTCAAATCAAGTTATTGGCATTAAATGTTTAGTAAAACGGTACCCATCTGATAAACATTTGTTTACGTCTGACCTGAAACGTGTGAAAAGCGTTTTTAATTGCTTTGATATCCATCTATATATTTCGTTGGTACTCATTTAAATGCCTCTGAGATGCAATTATATTGAGTACATGTCTACAAAGTAGCCATTAAATGGTTGGTTTTAAGAATAACAATAAATTGAGAGAAGTCCGATATCCCAACTTTTCCAGACCTCAGCTAGGGTACTGCGTCCGATGTATTTTGAATGCATGTACGTATTCTTATCATTTTTTTCTATGAAAAATAGCTTTATTTCCTGTAACATATTCCATACGTCCATCAATATGTTTACGGTGTAATTAGTATTGTGTACACTTATATGAATCGAGACATTCCAATGTTAATGTCGACACGTTTGAAATCAGCGGTGCCGATAAGATCACACAACTCATTCCAATGGTTTGATGTATTGTTCACCAACATTCACCGTCTGTTGACCTGCCTGATTAGCATGAATAACACGATATAATGAGTATCTTGAAATATCCCCGGAACCGTCCGTAATGTTCGACCACGTGGTTCGTCCACGTGCAACATTTGATAAACGCTACCAAGCTTACCTGTTCATATAAAATGCGCATAGCTCTATTATTTATCAACTATGTTCGGAAGACTGTCGAGTATTAAATATACCGCGTTATAATTATTCATGCGTAGAGGTCAACAGACGGTGAATGCTGGTGAACAGTACCACTATATAGAAAGTGTGAGACTCCGTGGCCAAGTGGCTAGAGTATTGGACTTTAAATCACAAAGCCTGTTTTTTCATGGGTTCAAATCTCTCGAGAGCCAGACTCGAATTCTTATGAGAGTAGGTCTCCCGGCATAGGATATTGATCGATTTCCCAGCGTTAACAAGAACTTGTGAGACGTTAAGAAAGGGGCTTTTATTCATCTATGGTAAGGTTGGCATGCCATATTTACTGAGAAAGTGTTGCCGAACTTTGATATACAAAAACTACCCAACTTTACCCATGACCTTTAGAATTGTGAAAGACTTGTTTGAATCTTGGATGGAACCATCGATTTTAATTTCAATTAATGAGTTAGAAACCTTGTAACACTTTATAAAACACCAAACTGTAGACTGTCCTAAATTGATAGAGTTTGCAGACATTTCAAAATGGGATGAAATTGGAAAATTATCTTCTGAATGGGGCAGAAAACATTGTGGGAAAAGGAAGAATTGCTCATTACGAGCAATTTCTCCTTTTCCCACAATGTTTTCCAGAGTCGTTTGCAATAAAGTGGTTAAATGTCGTTATTGTTTGGCAATGTGTTAAGTCCGTGTCCTTGATTTGAAACCCTCTTCACTGTTTTGGCTCAATGTGATTTTCATTCAGGGGACGGTTCAGCCGTCGAAGTAATGTACGTATTTTCCATGTGTTAACCAGATCCAAGAAAATATAATGCCCATGTGTGTTAAGGCTCTTTATTGTTCAGTGTGTAGATCTTAACAGCTATTTTATATGTTCATACATACCTACATCATGTGTATATATCAAACTTTTTCCATTAAACGAATTAGAAATTCCAATTGCGTTTGTTTGTTTATTCTTTATTTAAGTCGCCTGCCTCATAATCGCTCAGCCCCGTTGGTACCCAAAGGTTTAGGAACACTCCATTTGGAACACCTATATCATTTCTTCAAATAACCGCGGAGGTAGTGGGGAGACATTTTGAAAGAAGGCCGGCAACATGGTGGCGGCGAAGTGCATATCCGTTTGAAATCGTATCTACACGGCAATCCCCGGCATAAAAAAAATTAAACAGATGTGTTGATAGGATAATGTTTAATGAAATTAGTAAACAAAAAAATGGTGTGATGGATACTTCTCCTATCGGAAATAACTTTGCCATGTTCTTACAATGGGTCAGGACCCGGAGTTTGGGATAATGTAACGATCGAGAAACGTTCATGCAAATTTGAGAACCAAACGCTTTGTTATAGTAAACATGCCGGTATAGAGGTACAGGTTCCACGCAGTAGGGTTAATTTGCTCGGTTCCTTACCTTTTAAATAATTCAATTGGACATGCTTTATGGTGATCGCTCACTGTTCGGCGCCTTTGTTCTATACGCAAAACTCATTTTAGCCCCTTTATAATGCATTCAGCCTTGGTCCCTATTACTTTAGTAATGTACTCACAGCCATTAAACACTAAAGACACCACAACATGATCATCTTGATCTTTGTTATCGACCTTTTCCTTTTACCATCCTCTATTTTCACTTACCGAAATACAGAGGTCAGCGCAGTTAACCGCCATTTTTCGTTAAGCCTTTTAAAAACGGTAAGGAAAAAACACTTAAGTAAACGTTCAAAATTATGGCTATCCCTAACTGTGATTACCCTTACCCAAATAATTATCCTATCTGTTAAACAGATCCTGTATGTCTAGTTATGTCCTGTATGTCTAGTTATGTCCTGTATGTCTAGTTATGTCCTGTATGTCTAGTTATGTTCTGTGTGTCTAGTTATGTCCTGTATGTCTAGTTATGTCCTGTGTGTCTAGTTATGTCCTGTATGTCTAGTTATGTCCTGTATGTCTAGTTATGTTCTGTGTGTCTAGTTATGTCCTGTATGTGTAGTTATGTCCTGTATGTCTAGTTATGTCCTGTATGTGTAGTTATGTCCTGTATGTGTAGTTATGTCCTGTATGTCTTGTTATGTCCTGTATGTGTCGTTATGTCCTGTATGTCTAGTTATGTCCTGTATGTGTAGTTATGTCCTGTATGTCCTGTAGGTCTCGTTATGTCCTGTATGTGTAGTTATGTCCTGTATGTCTAGTTATGTCCTGTATGTGTAGTTATGTCCTGTATGTCTAGTTATGTCCTGTATGTGTAGTTATGTCCTGTAGGTGTAGTTATGTCCTGTAGGTCTCGTTATGTCCTGTATGTCTCGTTATGTCCTGTAGGTCTCGTTATGTCCTGTATGTCTCGTTATGTCCTGTATGTGTAGTTATGTCCTGTTGGTCTCGTTATGTCCTGTAGGTCTCGTTATGTCCTGTATGTGTAGTTATGTCCTGTATGTCTAGTTATGTCCTGTATGTGTAGTTATGTCCTGTATGTAAAGTTATGTCCTGTATGTCTAGTTATGTCCTGTATGTCTAGTTATGTCCTGTATGTCTAGTTATGTCCTGTATGTCTTGTTATGTCCTGTATGTGTAGTTATGTCCTGTATGTCTAGTTATGTCCTGTATGTGTAGTTATGTCCTGTATGTGTAGTTATGTCCTGTATGTCTAGTTATGTCCTGTATGTGTAGTTATGTCCTGTATGTCTAGATATGTCCTGTATGTGTAGTTAATCCCTGTATGTCTAGTTATGTCCTGTATGTGTCGTTATGTCCTGTATGTGTCGTTATGTCCTGTATGTCTAGTTATATCCTGTATGTGTAGTTATGTCCTGTATGTCTAGTTATGTCCTGTATGTGTAGTTATGTCCTGTATGTCTAGTTATGTCCTGTATGTCTAGTTATGTCCTGTATGTCTAGTGATGTCCTGTATGTGTAGTTATGTCCTGTATGTCTCGTTATGTCCTGTATGTCTAGTTATGTCCTGTATGTCTAGTTATATCCTGTATGTGTAGTTATGTCCTGTATGTGTAGTTATGCCCTGTATGTCTAGTTATGTTCTGTATGTCTAGTTATGTCCTGTATGTCTAGTTATGTCCTGTATGTCTAGTTATGTCCTGTATGTGTAGTTATGTCCTGTATGTCTAGTTATGTCCTGTATGTCTAGTTATGTCCTGTATGTGTAGTTATGTCCTGTATGTCTAGTTATGTCCTGTATGTGTAGATATGTTCTGTATGTCTAGTTATGTCATGTATGTCTAGTTATGTCTTGTATGTGTAGTTATGTCCTGTATGTCTAGTTACGTCCTGTATGTCTAGTTATGTCCTGTATGTTTAGTTATGTCCTGTATGTGTAGTTATGTCCTGTATGTCTGGTTATGTCCTGTATGTCTAGTTATGTCCTGTATGTGTAGTTATGTCCTGTATGTCTAGTTATGTCCTGTATGTGTAGTTTGTCCTGTATGTGTAGTTATGTCCTGTATGTCTAGTTATGTCCTGTATGTCTAGTTATGTCCTGTATGTAGTTAAGGTGTAGGGCCTGTGACACGGGGGTCCCGGAATATAGATCCTATCATGGGAGTGTCCCTGCAGAACCCCGTTTATTACTGGTGAAATATAGGAAGGCCTTAGAATAGCTGGAGTACTGTTAACACAGCGTTAAAACCCATGCAAATCAAAATACATATTCAAATTGAAAACATATACTTACCTCACTTAAATTCGGGTTGCATATGGATCTTAAAGCCAGATAAACGCTCATTTACAGGAAAAAGTTGTTTAACCCCAAACAATAACGACATTTGACGACTTTGTTGCAGACGACTTTAGAAATCATTGTGGTAAAACGAGAAGTTGCTCGTGACGAGCAATTTTTCCTTTTCCCACAAAGTTTTCTGCTCTTTCCGAAGAATAATGTTCGATTTCATCACATTTTGAAATGTACTCTGCAAACTCTTTCAATTTGGGACAGTCAAAAATGTGTTGCTTGGGAAAGGGTTGAGTTCTAGAATAATTGACTATTTATATAATTATGCTTCAATTTCGTTTTTAAAGAGTTACTGACATGGTAACATGTTCGTATGATGTTTTTAAAAGAGTTAAGGCGATACGGTTTGTTTACAATTAGCGATAAAACGAGGTCAGCCGAGAGATGGCGGGCGAATTTCGTTAAAAATCGGAAATAGGAGAAATTGTTCATGTTGAATGTTCACGTTGTTGGTGGATAAATGACGAATTAAGGTGTAACACGGGACTTTATTAATCAGGTGACCGCCATTTGTTTATCCGAGTGTTCATCGCTATTCATAGACGCAACTCGAATGCAGACAATGAGGTCAAAGGGTGTGCTTCACGATTCTTGAAAATAATACTTTGAGACACTGCCAATGACTAATCGTTTCATGATTGGGAACTAATTTTACCTAGATTTTGGGCGATATTCTGACTTTTAGCATGTTTAAGTTATATGGCTTCTCGAAAGATCTGC